>JAJGRW010000701.1:676665-706052 GCA_025461045.1 Carex parvula
TGGCCAAACTTGTCCTCAATTTTGAATGCTTGCTTCAGACTTGCGTTCAGTTGGCCAACAAGTCTAAAATTCAAAAATTATAGTGTGTACATATAGAGGAGGGATAAGTTACAACAATTTTGAGTTACAACAAAGTTACAACAACGATTTTCTACATTTTGAATTTCAAATCGTCGATCCAAACCGTTCAACATAATCTCCACAAAAATATGTTTCCAGATCAAATTTTACATTTTTTTGAACTTTTTTACTATTTATTAAAGATGGATACAAAATTCAATAGTCTGAATATGACTAGTTTTTGTAAAATACTTAATAAATAGTAAAAAAGTTCAAAAAAATATAAAATTTGATCTGGAAACATATTTTATTGTGGAGATTATGTTGAACGGTTTGGATCGACGATTTAGAATTTCAAAATGTAGAAAATCGTTGTTGTAACTTTGTTGTAAATAAAAAATGTTGTAACTTGATCCCTCCTCATATATATATATATATATATATATATATATATATATGTGAGTTATTAATGTTCCTGGTGAACTTCGGAAAAATACAAATGTGAACTATGTCAAAATCATATTAACTAGATTTGTGTTAATCATTTTAGTCAGATTGATATATTAGGATAGTTCGTTCTTTGAATAAACATAAATTTCTACTAAACAGATAACATAATTATATGATAATATTAAATTAATTAAGATTGCTGAATCAGTTGATCGAGGAGCTCTACGGAGGTGTGTTGAACTAAAAAAAAATAGCTTTCTTTACTCCAATTATTTCAAGGAAAAAGTTTTTAATTTAATTGTCCTTGGATCAGGCTCTATTGGGGAGTATGTATCTCTACAGTACTGCACTCGGATTTAATGAGCTGAGATTAATTTTCAGCTGAATAATTGTAATTCGATGTCTATTTAGACATAAGGAATCTATTTTTGAGATCCACGTCACAATTAAAAAACAATCTGAATTTAATAATTGAATGTGCTTTAGGCCTTTAGTTGGTGGACAACCAAATTAAATCGAAAAAAAATGTTTCATATCTCTTCGGCATTGTGCGGACTCATTTCAGGATCTGCATCAGTATTGTGCGGTATCTATTAAATGAGTCCGCACAACACCAGTGCAATCATGGTACATTTCGAAATTTCTAAAAACAGTGATTTTTTGATTTTTTTTTTTTTTTTAAGTTGTGTTATAAATAAAAATTTCGGTAGCTTTAGTTGGTGGACAACCAAAAACGAAAAAAAATGTTTCATATCTCTCTTTATTTTAATTATATGATATTCCAATAAAATTTGAAAAAAAAGAACGAACGAATTTATGATCTTGAATTTTTAAATCGTCTTCTTTGTTTTGGAAGTCATCATTGATGGAAATCTATGAGATAATAATTGGGGTTATATGTTTGGTGGAGATGAGATAGTATGCCGACATTTTTATTAATATTCCAAAGTTAAATATAAATTAATTAATATACTCAGATCTCCTGTGTATTTATAAAAATACCTCTATCGGCCATTTTTTGGTCTGTACCAAATTTAATCAAACAGAAAATACTACAATAAACTCTAAAACAGCCAAAAAAAAGTACCGACCATTTTCTGGCCGGTAATAGATTAAACAAAGTATCGACCATTTTTTGACCGGTAGTTGATTAAATTGGATACCTGTTAGTGTAATAATCTAGAAGTCAATCATAGGATAATTTTATTCTATATGTATTTTGTTCATGTAATGGTTGATTAATAAAATTATCATTTTGTTCTTTATGGATCATTTCGGCATTCAGATTCGAAATGAGTAAAACTTCATAATAGATGATAAATACTCTTAATTGTCACTAACCGAGGTAATTAGCAAATAATACTAATTGACCAATCTAAGGTTAGTATGTGGATTAAATGATGGTCAAGTTTTACAAACCATAAACAAAGAGTTGTCATTTTAATCACATAGATACATGTTAGAGAACATGGTATTTGACAGACCCTCAATGAAACATTATACGGAAATGTGTTCGTGTCATTAATGTTTTCATTTAGTGTTAAGTTCTAAAGTATGAGGTGGTTCGTCGTTTCCTACATAAGAAATGTATATTCGTGAGTGTTGTTTAACGCTATCCGTAAAAAGTAGCTATAACGATGACACTTCAGTATACATGACTTTTGCAGAGGAGAGATGTTCACCAAGACTACTATTGTCCCTCGTATTTAATACGAGTAATAGTATTACTAGGCCTCTTGATAAAGTAGGGTTATCAGCGCGCGGTATGATTAAAGAGTTAATCATATTTGATAATCTACTTAAGATTGAGAAAAGATTAAGTTTTCAAGGATGACACATACCTACCTTGAAACTGATATGATACTATGAGACATAAGAATTAATACGAGTAAATTGTTTATGGGATCATGATATTGTATTGTACAAAATCATCTGTGTCAATTAGGTAGTCATAATGCATTATGCCAGATGCTGCTTATGATTTATAGAATTAAAAGGAGTTTTAATTTTATTGCCAACATAACACAGATCCTATCGGGTCACAGCAATACGAAAGTAATCAGAATTAATTTATTTGATTAATTATAAATGTTATAATTAATAAATAAATGTCATAGAGATGACAAGCTTAAACACATTAAATTTATAAGCCTGTACGACACGTCATATAAATTTATCGCAACAAGCACCTCCTTGCAAGCACCTCTGCTGCAAACAGCTTACAAGCACCTCCTTGCAAGCACCTCCCTAACCCTATAAATAGAGGGGTAGGGGTAAAGAGAATTCATAAGTTGAAACAAGTTCAGAAAGTCTGAGTTCGATTCGAATCAGTTCGGTTATCGTTCTCTTTCTCGTTTTCTCTCCCAAATAGTGTTTGCGAAGGACAAGAAAGAATACGTAATTTGATTACGTATATCTTGCTTGTTGTGAATAGTATTTACGGTGAATAGTGTTCCTGCAAAGTTTCGTGAATCTATTTTTGCAAAAGTTGCGAAAAATAGTTTTTACGATTTTTGTGAATAGTGTTTTGGCGCAAAGGTCGATGATCACTCAAAAGAGAACAATGTTTATTTTAATATTTGTAAACTCAGAAATGCTATCGGTTCGGACTGCAAGTGCACAATCCTATCGAGTAGTATATTCGAGGTCGATCCACAGAGAATATTGGTTCAGTGCTTTGAGCGATTGAATCACAATCTTTCGAAAGGCTAGACGAAATCTGAAAATTGAAATATGTTGTTGTGATTAATGTAAATTAGGAAGCAATTAAAAGTAATTAAAATAAAGATAGAGATGAGAATTCCTAGGTTTTCGGCACACCATTGCTACTCAATCCGCTTTGACAACATATTCCTGTTGCGTCTGATTTCCTGTTGTTGTTTAATGAAAGACACCACATAGGTCATTGCGATTTATGTTACGCAAGAATGACAGATCTTTCACCGAGATTTTACATAGGACACTGCGATTTTCCTTACGCAAATGTCTGATATCTTAAGTACCCCAAATTACTACACAGATCACTGCGATTTTCTTTACGCAAGTGATGTAATTTGGTTCGCGTTTTGTTGGTCTGGTTTATGGTTTCCCCGCTAAGGTTTTCTTCACATAAACCTAATAGATCTCAACGAGGCTAATTCATATAAATAGTTTCTCTTACCATTAAAGTATTGTCACTACCCTAACGGACTCAAACTAGATCATTGAAGTTAGATGAAGAGATAGTAAATCACAAAAGCATTTAGATTCAACAACAAGAAACCATAATCAACAGAAATATATATATCAAAACATCAAGAGTAACAAGGTTTACTGTCTAGCCCTAAGAAAAGGAACTTAGTCGCGGAACGGCATTGTTACAAGCACTCCCCTCTTCTCACTTTAATCATATCTAACCCTAATTACAAAGATAACTTCTTCTTCTGCCCAGGAGCCTTATATAGGAGTAGAGGGACGTCTAGAGGTTGAGTAGGGGCTAAGAAGCTGATCAGGAAATAGCTGTCGGTAGTTATTCCCCAAGAGACGCCTTCGGTTACGGACCATATCAGGTGATACGGTCCGTATTAGGACCTTGACGGTTAGGGTTTAATGCTTCCAGCACTATCTTCTGGTCTGTGCTAGGCCTGGTCAGTATTAGGCAATACGGACCGTAACAGAGACTTCGTCAATAAGCGTCGCTGATCCGATTGACCTGATTCTAGCTCCATTTGGTGTAAAATAGTCCCAAAACCTGTTTTCTGCAATAAAACATAAAGAAGGGTGACAGTAGCTTTTTTCTCTACTAAATTAAACATAAGTGTGAGAAAATATGCAAAACCTAAGTCAAAACCCTACGTAAATCATCATTATTTTGATTCTGATCAGTCGATATGGTATTTCTGGCAAAAGAAACACCGACTCTTTGATTGTTCCTGGTGGACATCTGATAGAGGCATCAGATTTCTGGTGCTAAGCTACTGAGCCATACAGCATTCCAATTCGATTGGAAAAAGGTATAAATGTTATTTATATTTATTTAAGTGTTAAATAAATATTATTTAGAAATCAATCAGGGAGTAGATCCTCAAAGGATTAAAATGTTATGTCAAGAAAAAGACTGAAAAAAGAACTTTCGTTTGGCTTTCCGATATACATCTTTTAATTCACAGCTTAAGTTAGACATAAAAATTTTTGTTTTACGTTCTTTCCGCAGCTTAAGCCTAATCAAAAGGTACAGCGTTACCCAACAGTACAGGCCAGAAAATGGCCGGTACGAGTATTTTTATAAATACTCAGGGGATCTGGGTATATTAATTAATTTCTATTAAACTTTGGATATTAATAAAAATGTCCGGATAGTATGTGGAGACACAACATTGCTTTTGAAGCTTGCTTGATTTTCTTCTTAGTTTTGTTTATGTTATTTCTCAAGTATCATTCTAAAAATATTTTCCAAAATCATTCTAAACTTAGATTTTTTTTTACTAATTTTCTTTTACAATACTCATCTCCTAAATATTTCCATACACATTTTTATATCTCAAGATATTTTCTTACAATATTCTAAAATCAAGATATTTTCTCAACAATCATGACCATTCACCATTGGTTAGTTGAACAAATTAACAAACTTTGTCATATACTTGACGCTTCAATATTTGCTGCTTGATGAACTAATAATCCAAATGACTTTCCTAACTGATCAAATTTCAAATGTTTGATTTGATTCGGTCCCACCAGGATTTAGACCTAAATCTGCTTGATCTACTCTATATAAACAAAATAAAAATTAACAAAGCGCAGCAGTTGGATTAGTTGAGCACCCTGCTAATTAACTACACCTAGAGGCTAGAGCAAATGAGCAAATCAGTGAATCGAATTTACAAGAAAGAAAAAATAAGAGTCAATGAATCGATTATCGATATTGACCATTTAATTTAGGAAGCTGATATGAGTAGCCGCAATCAAGTATCCGCACTTAACTGTCATATTTCGGACGTTTGTGAGGAATTTTGCGAATCTAAAACCACGAACATTTTCTACGTAATTTTCTCTTTCAAATAAGATCCATGATGACGTATTTTCGGGCTCATCGTCACACAAGTATTTTTTTACATATGACACTGGATTACATTTGAAAGTATTAATATCAAGTATTGTAAGTATTTATATCTATAAGGTCAATTATTTTTGTTAGAGGAAGGTTGATGCGAAGACTATTAGGGAATGTTGATGGGGGGATACGGAGTCCCTACTATATTAGAGGAAGGTTGACGCGGGAACAATTAGGGGACTGGAAAAGGGGATAATCATATCAAGTTACGCATGTAAGTATTTATATCTTATTTTGCAAGTATTAATATTTTATGCTCAACGTATTTATACCTATGAAGGTTGACGTGGAGACGAGTGTGGAGACTGAAAAATGAGACCATATAATTAGTGGGGACCATAGTACAACCTTCCTCTAATTAGTGGGGACCGTAGTACAATCTTCCTCTATTGTTGCTGCGGGTACAATACGGATCAGACAGTTTAGATCTGACTTTGAATGCAGCTGATGATCTCCTGCAAAATTTGCTCAAGGAGATTACATAGGAGCACACCCCTCCGGCATGAAGCTATTTTGTATTGATACTATTGATTTTTAAATTTCAAATCTATTTTGTGCTTGTTTAGGCATTCAGCGATGTTATTTTGATTTGGGGAATGGGACGAGTTTATAGTTTGAAAAATTATCAGGACGGAATTAAAAAACTAAGATTAAAAACTGAATTATGATAAGTATTTTATAATTTTATTTTATAAGAAGACAAATAGTATTAATTTTTACAAATATTTAAAAATTTAAAGGACAAAAATAAAAATAAAAAATTCAATTTTGTGGAAGACCTTTTACCCCTCTTGTTTTCGAATTCTAATCCAGTGAAGTAATCCAATCTTTAGGTTTTGGATCGAGACTGTCCGATTCAAATCTGCGAAAATCCATCTCCAAAGTGAGCGCACACATCTCGACGATGAAATCGAATCCTGAGACGATCTCAAGCGACGAATTCGAATCGGACAGTCTCGATCCAAAACCCAAAGATTGGGTGGCTTTAGGGGATCCGGACCCCTTGTTTTCTATCTCCCTCCACTCCTGAGTCCTGAATATTATTATTGTTACTATTATTTTTTATTAAATAGTTTGACTCGTCAGTTATATTACTATTTATTAGTCCTTTAAAAATTAAAATTTTAAAAAAGACAAAAATGAAAAATTTAATTTAATTTATGGAAGAGCTTAGTCCTTGTTTTCTATCTCTCTCCACCCTTAGATGTTGGTTTTAGTATACATCTTATTTGATTTAAGATTGAATATAAATTTCTGGTCGCATTATTAATCAAACATTCAGTTCATTGATTTTAATTAGTATTCATGATTCATCCACTGAAGCACCGTTGAAAATTTAAATATAAACTCTGATTATATATATAGAGAGAGAGAGAATGGCTAATATACAAACGTTTGCTCCTGGACTCAGGAACAAACGGTTCGGTTCTTCGATTTTCAAAGTACAAACAGTCGATTCAAACCATTAGATATTCAATCTATATTAAAATATGCTTGGAGACTAAATTTTACATTTTTTAGAATTTTTTTACTATTTATTAAGCTGGTTTGAAAACCGTTGTTTTTCAATACTGCAAAAATTTAATAAAAACAGCAGTTTTCAAACCATCTTAATAAATAGTAAAAAAATTCTAAAAAATATAAAATTTGGTCTCCAAGCACATTTTAATATAGATTGAATATCTAACAGTTTGGATCGACTGTTTGGACTTTGAAAATTGGAGAATCGAACCGTTTGTTCCTAAGTCCAGGAACAAACGTTTGTTTTAGCATTTCTCTCTCTCTCTCTCTCTCTATATATATATATATGTATAGAGAGAGAGAGAGAGTGGCTAATATCAAAACGTTTGCACCAAGGCCCTCGTGTAACCAAGTCATTTTCGGATTTTCAAAGTCCAAACAGTCGATCCAAACCGTTAGATGTTCAATCTATATTAAAATCTGCTTGGAGACCAAATTTTATATTTTTTGGAATTTTTTTACTATTTATTAAGCCACTTTGAAAATTGCTGATCCGAATGAACAGTAAAAATAGTGCAACCAAATTCTGGACCATTTGAACAAAAAAAATATAAAATTTGGTCTCCAAGCAGATTTTAATATAGATATCACATCTAACGGTTTAGATAGACCGTTTGGACTTTGAAATCCAAAAACGACTTGGTTGCACGAGGGCCTTGGTGCAAACGTTTTGATATTAGCCGCTCTATATATATATTAACCGTCAGATTTGGTCAAAATTCGTGCGAGATATGAAAATGCTAAAGTCGTCTTGTCTTATTTGAGCCGACAATCCATTATCTAAAGATGAGGTAGACACATGATAATCACTCTAAAAGAACAAAAAGTAGTTATTCACAAATTATAAAAATTGTAAAGTACAAAGAGAGCTATGACTATGAGTCTATGAGTCTATGACTATGAGCGGAGATACTTTTAGTTTTAGGATAGCATGTTAACTTTAGCTTTTCTTTTAATTATTACATATTAGGTAGGGCTGCAAACCAACCGGGGCGTATATCCTCTCCGGTACCGTAAAAGATCCCCTTCATTTTACGGTTTGAGATTAACTCCCAACCGGTTTGGGATTCGGGCTGACAGAGGGGGCAGTATTATTGGGCTCTGAGATTCGTGCCAAGTTAAAAAGAACGGTTTAGATCAAGTAATTGTAAAAGATTCCCTTCATTGAGATTAACTCCCAGCCGGTTTGGGATTCGGGCTGACAGAGGGGGCAGTATTATTGGGCTCTGAGATTCGTGCCAAGTTAAAAGAACAGTCTAAATCAAGTAATTGTAAAAGATTCCCTATTACGGTACCAGGGTGATGTGAATTGAAACCAACCGAACCGAATCAAACTTACTTCCAGTTTGAGTTTGGTTTGAATTAAATTCGAACTAAGTTTGATTTGAATTAATTTCGAACGAACTAAATATCGAACGAACTCAATTTCGAATCGAACTTTTTACGAACTCAATTTCAAACTTTTACGAATTTTGTTACGCCTTACGAGTTATGAGTTATGGCTGGGCCATAGTTCGAAATTACAACACTTCAATAAAAACTCAGGCATTTTGAATTCTAATTACACAGTACACCAAAGTTTATATCAAAGTTCATTGCAAATATCAAAATTTATATCAAACACTAAAGTTTAGTACAATCAATCAAAGTTCAGTACAATCACAGAATTCAAAGTTTTCCAAATAACCAACAGGAGTAACATCACCAAAGTTTTCAAATATCTAAAGTATTCAAAGTACAATTTAAATATCAATAGAAGTACATAACAATCACCAAAGTCTTAGAATTATTACAAACTCAAATATTATCCTAAATAAAACATTAAAGTTCATTATCAGCAGAAATTAACGGTTCACGTTTGAGTTAATTTCGAACTAAGTTTGGTTTGCGAACCTATTTCGAACGAACTAGGTCCAGTTTGAGTTTGGTTTGAATTAATTTCGAACTAAATTTGGTTTGAATTAATTTCGAACGAACTCAATTTCGAATTGAATTTTTTACAAACTTTTTCGAATCAAACTCGAATCTAATTACGAACTACGAATTTTTTGTGCAGCCCTAGGTAGGTGGTAGGTCCTTTTGCCTTTAACGATAATTGATTGATAATTAGCACCTCAAAAAGGACCGTTACATTTTAATTGGACTCTCCTTTTACGGACTTATAAAACAAACCAATATGGGCCGAAGCCCATAAAGCCCAATAGCGACAACAGCACCATTCAACTTTTCTCTTCCTCTCCAACTTGACAAAAACAAGTAAACAGCTTTCAATTTTCACATTATCTTTAGTAATTGCTTTTTTTATTCGTAACATAAAAAAAAAAAAATTAAACTTGTACCACAGAATCTCTCAAATCTCTCAAATTAAACTTTCATTATGTACTTTGACATGATATATATATTTTCATCCCGTTATGATGTACTTTATTTTCTTCTTTACTTATTGTTAGTTTACTTTTATATTCTAATTATTATTCTTATTGCATAATCAAATTTCATAAAACTTACGTTATGAAATGAGATTTGAATGATTTGTTGTATAAGTTCAATTTTTTGATATTATGAATAAGAAAACAGGACGTTCATTGACATGCAGGTCGATCGCATGTTCAAAATTTAATATATTTTTTGTAGGAGAAAATTTAATATTTACTGAAATTTATGAAAACTCCTTGGGTTCCAAATATTTACTCTTAATTTGAAATATTTACCAAGGCAAATTAAGTGTTCCAAATTCTATGTTACAGAAATAATGACTAAAATATGCACATTATTCAGATCCTATTATATATATACTTTTTTTCGCATTGTTATAATTTTAAGTCTTTATTTTAAAAAGTGAAATCACAATTTAAATGACTAGTAAAAATGTACAAAACAACACGAGGTCTTGAATCCAGTAACCATATATTTTTGCTTGTTATATCTGATGTGTTTCAAAACATAGCTTCATTACATGGCATATGGTAAACTTGGCTTATGGCTTCATAGCTTAAAATCAATATATATGGCAATATATATAACACCAAAGTATTAATTACTAACACCATATTTGTATATGCCAAAGTTTGACTGGCGTGCTATCAATAGTACAACAACATGTGTTATAGCTTCTAAAATCTATCGTATAAATCCTTATCTTTTGACCGCCTGTCTTTGTACAAAATGAGTTCAAAAATTTATAAACTTTGTATATGTAAAAGCATAACTTGTGAAGTAAATATGTTTTACCGGTTCAGATTCGTCATTTGAAATCTATGACGCTAGCCTAATTTGGTCGTATATACTATATATATATAAACAAACTTGAAATTATAAATAAGAAAAACAAAATCAGATCAACCGTATATATATATCCATTTGCATTGATATCGAAATGTTTTTACAATCTATATACGTACCTTATAGTTTCCTACCAAATTTGAGAGAATGTACAAATAATATACAAAGGAAGAATATATATAGGATAACTATGAGACCGACCGACACCATCAGCAGCATTGATCTCAAGTGCAAGGTACTTAGAACAGGAAAGCAGTAGGTGTATATGCAGACATGGTTGTAGGAACTTCCATTTCCCTGCATGTGTAATTACAGAGCAATTAATATATATATATAAAGCTATTATTGCGATCATAACTTCTTATTATTATTTTTTTATAAAACAAAAAAAAAAGACTTTTTATTCTTTTAATTAATATAACAATCATGCATAGATGTTTCACCTAAAATCTTCAGTCCTTGATTGCGGCACCCTTCGACCTGTCGGCTTAGCCGAGTTGCGAGCTGCCGAGCCGCACTTTCTGGCTTGATGATCCGCATCCTCTAAAATATCTCCAAGTGAAGGCTGCCAATGTCCAGAAGACATCTTTCCGGGTCCCACTCGTCGGTGCCTCTTCCCCCTATACCTGCCCGTACCAGATGATGGAACCTCCTGTACCGGTCGAGTGGCTAACAATACGTCCTCGGGCTGAGCAGCGCGGCAACCGCATTGCACCATCTCAAAAATTCTCATGAGGTTAGAGATCAGTGGAAGCAAATAGTCCTTTATCTTTTTGGTTTGGTTTCCTATAGCTAGTTTGATAGTTTTTATTAATCTCTCTCTCTCTCTCTTTATTCTTTTGTGAGAATTGTACACGGTTTTGAGTGCTGGCGTGAGGTTTTTATAGAAGGTAATGAGTAAAGAAATTACCAAGATGCCCCGGAGTGAATGGCATCAGCGGGGGTATTTCGGAACAACTGGTTTTATGTGGATTGTGTGATTGTGTCGCAAAACGGCAAAAGCTTATGTGACGCCACATTTAGTCGATGTCAATGGATTTATATATCTTCTGCCACGCTGGCATGCACGCTGTTACTTCGATGTAAGGGCATTTAAGATTTGATGTTGAAATGATTGATGATTCATTCTTAGATTTTCTTTACGAACTGGATATTTTATGTGTACAATGACTAATTATATATTCTGACTTGACCACTAACTGTCGTGCCCAAAAATACAGAGTTAATTTCATATACAATATTATAAAATTAACATAGTTGAGGAATTAAAACTCTTTACTAGTTTCATATATATATAATATATATGCATGAAATTAAAAAGCTAGCACTTAATTTATAGTTTCCACTGAACAAGAGTCCAGATGAAGCAGCTTTCTTTAAGTGGTGCAGTTTGCATCCTGCTCTTGTCCCCACATGTCTTTGTCAGTACCCCTTGTGATATGATCCATGGAGCTAAATGCTAATTAAATTGCTAATAATTATTTTTCTTTTACATGCCCTTGATGGCCTGGGCATTAATAAATCAGTCAAATTATACTAATATCATGCATCCTTGTTATAAAACTTTTAAAATAAAATTAATAACTGATATAACAATTTATCAACTTTTTTTAGTGGTAGCAAAATAACAAGCACAAGATGCTGCCGACTCATCAGATATAAATAAATTAAGAGGTGTACATATTTTGGAGTGTTTTAGAATCCCATCTCTGTTGCAAAATATCGATTCTACCAGATAAAAAATGTGGCTGTAATCAATCATTAATTGTTCATTACACGAAGGAACGAGAACAGCTTGCTAAAAAGCATTTAATGCTGTGTAAATGCTCGATCTGTGTGTTCCCTCAAGAGATGGGTTCTCTCTCTGATCTCTAGTTTTTTCTCCTGTGAGGTTGCTCTCATGATTTTTCTTTTCTTCAGTACAACGTTTTAAGAGGGCTTTAAAAGCCCATGAAAGGTCTATGCCTGGCAGCAACTGGTACACTAGGCATCTGAATGTTGTGCCAGGTTGATCATACTGTCTCTCTCAGTTTGTTCCCTGAAATTGTGTCGTTGTACTACGTGGCGCATGCCGACGGTAATCAGAATCAGATTCGGGTTTGGCCAAGAGGATCAATCAATCTACGTGCCTTTGTCGTGCTTATGTGTGAATAATTATAATTAATGCTTAATTAATACATAATAGAACATCAATGTCAGCTAGAATTAATAATGTCCTGACTCCTGATTAGTTATGAAAACTAACTAGGATGTTGTAGATTATTCTGTAAACATTTGTTATCACAAAATAAATTTCTGGTACCAAACAAACTGAAAGCCAGGGACAAACTGGTTGGCCCCTTGGATGGAACTCAGGGTTTATATATACTTCACACAGAGGTTGCCATTAGAATGTTTGATAATAATAATAATAATAGAGGAGGTCTCCATTGTTTGTTCCTCCACCATGCCTTCATTTTTAAAAACTTTAATAACTAAAAATTTAAAACTTAAAAGTCAAAATAAAACCATTGGATATGATCTACATCATTTTATCTATGTGCTCATATAAAAAAATATCACATTTCGATTTTGTTTTTATATGAATCAATAAGTTGAAAAATCAATGTCGAGAAATTTTCCACATTAGTACGTTTTTTACAAGCCCTTGATGACAACCAAAACAAAATTGAAATGTCATAAATTTTTACACGTGCATAGATAAAATGATGTAGATCATATCCAACGGTTTTATTTTGACTTTTAAGTTTTAAATTTTTAGTTATTAAAGTTTTTAAAAACAGAAGCATGATGGAGGCACGAAAAATGGAGGCATTTGAACCCTCCTCATAATAATAATAATATTATTATTATTATTATTAATATTAATATTATTATTAGCTGTGTTAGATCTAGAGCAATAAATAAATGAGATATATGAAAAAAATAAGTTTCAGCAGCATGATAGCAAGATCTCAGAATTTTCTCTCTGCCCCACACAAACTTAGAAAACTAATTAAATCATGGAGTTCAGATAGCATCTGTTAAAAACTTTTACACATTACAAAATCAGAGATAAAAACCAATTCACATATAATTCATAGCACCATCACGGTATGTTGCTACAACAAGAAATTTAAATTGGGGGAAGGGGTAAAGCTGTGAAACCGAAAAAAAAACACACAAAAGAAGAAAAAAGAAAGATAATAAACAAAAAGATTCTAGAATCAAGAAAATGATAACAGTTTTTTTTATTTCAGTTTGCCATTGGTCCAAGGATCCAAATTTGCTGAAATTCGAGATCGTGAACAGTAACTCTGAAATTTCTGAAATCTGAAATCCAGCCGTCAAACTGTTTTGAGATGCGTGCACAGAAAAACTAGCTATTTCGAGATGCGTGCACAGAAAAAATTGGATAGTTGGATTCGGAATTTCAGAGATTTCAGGGATCTCGAATTTCAACAGATTTAAATTCTTGGTCGAAGTGATATTCTATCTAAAGTTTTGTGGGGATTCTGTTATGATTATGTAGAATAACTACTCCTGACGATTTATGGATGGAGATTTTCTGGCCACTATAATACCATACTGACAGCAACAGTTACCAGTACCTTCCACTATTGCAAATTATCATCTCATTGGGGATTAATTACTGCAATTGACACATTAGTGTTCACATTTCAATCCCGTATAGATGATCATCTTGTATAATTAAAATTGGAAAATGGAGCAAAAGATGCATATTAATCCGATTTAATGAATATGACTCGTCCAACAAAAAAATTGTGTAGGGAAGCAATTTTGTAATAGTTAGTTGTTTGTATATTTGTATGGAAACATGTTAAAAATGAAAATATAAACAAGTAAGAATTGATTCATAGCTGGGTTTTAAATGGACAAGTAAAATATTTTCCGAATTCAATTAATTATTGCAGTAGAAGTGCAAAGCATGAGGTGGTTACCTAACTAGTTCATCATTCCCACATATAAGATGATAAGAAGTGCTTACTAAATTGAATGAGAGAACTAAATTGTCTTTTTCATACCTCATCGTGCCTCAAATTTTTTATCTCCGTTTTCAAAGTTCAAACAGTCAATCCGAAAACAGCGATGTTGTACCTATCTAAAATAAAATAGTAAAATATTTCCAAAATATAAAATTTGGTCTCCAAGCACATTTTAAAGTGGAGATCATGTTGATTGGTTCAAATTAACTGACTTGACTTTAAAAACGGAGATAAAAGATATGAGACTCAGACACTAGAAGAGCTTAATTACTAAACTAAATTGTTATCTGCTATCTGATAAAGGGTCAGGTCCAGGCCCAGCTATGAAATCCGGATTAAAATTTCAAATTTGTACAGTATCTGTTTTGAGTTGAGATGTCTCTCTTTTCTAGGCCGAAATACTTAAAATTTCGTTTGTAATCCAACTTTTTCTAAATCCAAATCGAACCCTGCATCCGCATCGAATGGACTAAATTTACATAAAAACACTCCTTAATAATTAATAATAGGAAATCGATATTGTCTGCATCTTGACAAGGCTAATAATTTGTTATTATTAGCGCATATCGAAACACATTAAATAGCATATTATAAATTTTTCTTCAAACATCTAAAAATCCAGAATTTTTTTTATTCTCAGAAAATTCTCAACCAATAATCACATGCATTTTTCATAAGTATCTCCAATTTTTAAGACGCTGTACATAAATTATGTTTAGCTCAGTACAAACTCGGTTGAAGCCATATTTTCACATGAACATAACATTGAATCAAATCACCCAAATTACAAGAAGATTTTTTTAGTAGACCAAAGAAAATTAGAGCAATGAAAAAAGGAATTCGGGTAGCAAATCATTAATTTACTTGTAAAGACGCTAATTTTGACGAACAAACAAAGATATCTCTCAAACCCAGTATTACTGGTATCCTTTTTCCGAACCAAATTCTCTAAAAGAGACCTTTAGCATCAGCTACTATAACAGACTAGCTGGTATATTTGCAATGAGAACGCAAAATCAATATACAGAATACGAAATTGTGTGCAAATGTTTATTTTGCAATAAAAAGAGGTGTCATAAACAAAACGCAATAAGATTTTACTCTCCTTACAAAAAGTTCAAAGCCAAGCACAATACTTCAATAAGAACCTAACAGCGGACCAGCTAATTTGACTAAATTTCCTAGTAAACAGAGAAATTTGGAGGAAAAGAGAGGGAAGGGAGGAGATCATAAATGTTTTATTTATGAAGATTGTGCTGGTGGACGGCGTTGAGCTGTCGGGTTCGATTTACGCCTCTCGTACCTTCGACTCTCGTACTTTGATGGTCGCTTCTCCTTGGGCTGGTATGTAGGATAAGTAGAGGGAATGATCTCACCATTTATGTACTTGTCACCTTTAAAATAAAAAGGAAGTCACAAATGTTAGAAAGCCCTCCTAATATGTCTATGTATAATTCCATAGAAGTAATATGGTCTCAGCTGGCAACTGTCAGCTGAGAGATTGATATACAAAACCAAAAAAAAAGTAGGCAAAGTTTTTTGGTTGCAGGAAGGAATTTTAACCCCAGCTCGCCAACCAAAGGACACAAGCCATGTTGCTCACAAGCCAACCCTGCTTTAATTTTGTACATAGTTCACACTTGACACAAGCAGGGTTGGTACTTGCAAGCAGCAGCATCACACCCATTGGTGACGAGCTGGGCGGAATTCCTCAATGAAGAAAAAGAACTAGGAAATACCACCATTTTAGTTTAGAAGGGCCACAAGAATAAATAGTCGTGTAACAAAATGATCATAGTTAGCTAACCTCCATAGTCCTTGTTCTTTACATCAATGTAGGAATCAGGAAGTACCCAGAGGACACCTGGAAGCCCTGCAGAGAGAAAGAAAGGTAGAGTGAGTCTTAGTTTCAGGCTAAAATTTTCTCAAATAAATAGTTTTCATTTCAAACCTGATGTTGCTTTGTCATTTCAAGGTTTACTTTCACCTAAAATTCTGGATTCAGTCAGATACCATTGTACCAGATAATTGTACTAGTAAACACCCATCCGAGCCCAAATTATAAAAATTCTCAATTCCACATTAAATAAATGTCTTCAGATTCTAAATGATACAAACGCGAATCAGAAAAAAATAACACATACCCTTGAATTTTTCAGATGTTTCTTCAGAAACAGTACATTGGAAACCAGTGTAGGTGGTGGTGCTCAATGCATACATATTCTTCTTTGCTTCTTCCATGCTACACAAAGAATTAATTAGGGATTTAGGGTAATGCACAGACTAAAACTGAGTTAAATGAACAATCTGGAAATAACAAGAAGACAAAGCAATCAAAATATAATTTTTCTTATGAAAAGCAGCCATGTGCACTAGAGGCAAATTTAAATTTCATGTACAGTTGCAATTTGCCTCCAAAGAGGACTAACAAGGACTTCATTTGGCTCAATAAGAAAAAAATTTAAAGAATTGGGCAAAAACTTAACAAGCACTACATCACAACAGGCAACTTGCTGCCACAACCAAACTGTTTTACTTGTAAACTAAACACTACTGAAGCTATCTGTAACTTAACCAAATAGACAAGCCAATAGAATTAGCCTTCAACTGAGCAACATTTTTGTTCAGTATAACAAAGGTGCGGTTTAAACCCCTACTTTATTATATACAAAGGAAAAAAAAAAACCACTAAGCCCCACAGCCCCACTAACCCTAAAGAAACTTAAATTGTCTTAACAAGCCTATTCTGATTCACTTTTTGCTTAACCCTCTAATTATTTAATTAAGCCACATTTAAACCCAATTCAGTATCAGTATACCCAATCTATCATTGACGCAATCAAATTGCAACTAGATGTATACAAACCGACCTAAAAAGAGAAAAACAAAAAGGAGAAAGTTAAATCAGCAGTCAGCACATAATATCCATCTCTGAAGAAAGGGAGAGCTCAAAATTCTTTCAGGAATGTTTGCTAGTACCTACTTAAAAATGCAAAAGGAACACATCTATAGGAACTAAACTGCAATTTACCTGCCAAGGACAGTAGCTAGTGTTTGAAGGTAGGTTTCGATCATTTCTTCTCTAGTTGGAGCGGGATCTTTGGGGAACTCCATAATAATGAGCCAGTGGTTATAGTCACACCCTGGTAAGAAAATGGGCTGATTTTCGTCGGTGCTAACGGTGGCGCCGTTCCCCACAGCTCCGAGTAGAGTGGAGGGGCGGCGCGAGGCGAGGGTAAGGAGGGGGGAGGTGATTGGAGAAGGGGTTGAAAGAGAGAGGATAGAGAACCTGGGCTTGGAGCTGGGGTGTGTTAGGGTTAGGGTTTTAAGGCGGGGGAGAGAAGAAAGTGCGGTTAGCGAAGCCATTGTAGCGAAAGCGAAAGCGAAAGAGTGAGAGAGAGCGGAGAATGGAGATAAGGTGAGATGAGCAGAAAGAGATATTTATTGTTAAACAAGGGAAGGACCTCGAACAAGTATCCTCTCCATTACTGTAAAAGATTCCCTTCACTTTACGGTTTCAGATTAACTCTCAGTCGCTTTGAGATTCGGGCTAGCGCGGGGGGCAGTATTATTGGGCTTTAAGATCGTGACAAGTTAAAAGGAACGGTCCAGATCTAATAGTTGTAAGAGATTCCCTTTTACGGTACCGGGGAGGATGTGAATTCGAGGGACCTCAGAGATTCTTTTCCTCGTTGCCTCGGGGTTTAGGGTTTCTTATTTTATTTATGGTTAGAAATTAGATTATTTGTTTTGGATAATAAAAAAAATAAGTGGATCGAAATTTACTAATCAAATTAATTAAAAATGATTAATTTTAATATTCGTGTCAGTGGATAGTTCGAATAATCATTATAATTAATAAATAATTAAATATGAACGTGTTATCTTGTATTATAATCTGATTTTGTGTTGGACAATAATTCTTAAGATGGTATTTTGGAATTTTGAAGAGAAATTTTTTGAAGTTTTTGGGAGAAAAAGAGCTTTTTCAGAGAGAGCACAAGATGAAAAATAGATTAGTGGTGATTTTGAACAAGGCTAAAGGTTCAATTATTGAAAACTGTGATAGAAAAATAAAAGTATGTGGCTATAAATAATTAAAACTAATCTACTCTATTCTTACTCCTAAAAGATAACAATGATAACAAGATTTGATAAAAAAAATTGGCATTCAATGCTTGATTACTAATACCAAAATGTAGAATTGAACTAGGGTGTTTTTAAGTTCATCAAACTTATATGTGAACTCAACTCTTTAGTATAAAGTAAAGCGGTTAAAATTAGAAGATTTATAATTAATTTTAATGCATTTATTTTTTGAACGTTTTTTTACCACTTGGCTCTATACAAAATTAATTCGAAAATTTAAAATGTTTATATGTAGGCGCATCACTCGTAAAGTGTCTGGGTTTCAACGGTTCAGATTTGTCATTTGAAATCAATTCGATAGATTTTAAAATTGAGTTTATAAAGAGACTTAGTGAACTTAAAAACACCATAGTTCTACTCCAAAATATATACATATATAGCAAATTACACTACCACCACATTTTAAAAAACACCCCCCCCCCCCCCCCCCCCCCCCCCCCAAACCCACCCCCACTACTACATGACATGAAAATGAATGATTAAATACTTCTAAACACATTAAATTAATTAGCCAACAGATCTAACATGTAATACAATAATTATACATCAAATTGCACAAGGTCGTCTAAACTATTGAAACCGATTTTGTAAACAATTTAAGAACACCTTACAAGTTCTTGGTAAACAATTTTGTAAAAGTTGAGATGGATTAGCCGAATTCGGATCCAGCGAAGTAACTCAATCTTTGGGTTTTGGATCGAGACCATCCAATTCGAATTTGCAAAAATCCATTTCCGAAATGAGCGCACACATCCCGAACGAAATCGAATCCCGAGACGATCTCGAGCGACGAATTCAAATCAGACAGTCTCAATCAAAAACCCAAAGATTAAGTTACTTTAGAGGATCCGGACCCGGCTTAGCCACCCCTGGCCATAGTAACCTTCTGCCTCTGGTCACGAACACGTTCTTTTCACTCTAATTGTAGTAAGCTTTTGGATCGTCTATTTTCCAACGCATTTGAAATCACGTCAATTAAACTTGTAATAAGAGTAAGGATTAAAATAGTTAACATAAGTTAATTTGAGAACTGTTTGTATTAATTGTGTGCCGCATTCCTCTCTGATTTGAGTCTGTTTAAATTTGTACATTTTGACATGTTTGCCTTCAAACTTGTCTTGGAACTTCTTGTGATACTTTGGTCATACGGGTCATGACAAATTATCAGCAAACTTTAAGTTGAAAACTATGATAATTGATAAAAAAATAATTATCAAAATAAAAAAAAAATCATACCTTTAATTAATTTGACAGCTTCGTTATCAAATATGGTGCAATTGAAAACTGATTGTGTCATGATCAAGTGATTAAAAAAAATGAAACACTTCAGTTTTGTTGATATTTAGTTAGCGGCCAAATGATTTTTAAATTACATCAAATTTATTATCGAGACTATAAAAACAATAAAAGATATTTTTTGCAATTTTACTTTTTTTTTTTTATTTTGACAATATTTTTGTTGATTATTGTAATTTTTATTAAATATAATTGCCAAAATAACTCGAGTAAAGCTAGCGCGTACTATGCTCATCAAGAGAGCTTGGTGAGTACAAGCTTCAAAATCTATGAAATTGGTTTCAAACGACAGATCTAAATTATTGAAACCTTTCTACTTCACGAGTAATGTGTGTACATGTAAAATTTTGAATTTTTTAATTCATTTAGTAAAAGTCAAGCAGTAAAAAATAATGAAAAATGAATACATTAAAATAAACAAGGATCATTTGAAAAATGATATATGGAGAGTTTGAAAGAGCTGAAATGCCAAAAAAAAAAAAACAAAAAAAAAACAAGAGATATCTCGTAAGACATCCTCCAGTCAAATGATTCATACCTGATAAATTATTAAGAGGAGGGATCCACTTACAACATCTTACAATATGATTTTCCAAAGTTCAAACAATCGATCCAAACCGTTCAACATGATCTCTTATATTAAAATGAATTTGGAGATAAAATTTTACAATTTTTTTACTATTTATTAGGATAGGTACAAAATTCAATGGTCTGAAATCAGCAGTTTTGTAAAATACTGTCATAACAACATATCTATCATTTTTTATATTTTTATATTTTTTTGATATGACCTTAAAAGACATCATCAATATTATCAAACTAGTTGATTATCAAGGATATCCATTCTTAATAATTTTAGTTTTGACTTGATCAAAACTGCATGACAGATATCAACAATTGGCTTAACTAAAATAAGTATGCATTGAGCCCACAGCTGACAGATCAGCAAGAGTTTTATGGTTTTCTTTTTTTGGAATCGAACTCTCAAATCTCTATTAATTTTAATAGCATCAGTTTCATTTTTCTATATAAAATAAGTTTTGCCAAATGTAAGAAAACAGTCATGGTAGCAGAGAACAGCTAGGGAATATGATGGGAGACTCTTTGGGAAGAATAAATATAAACCAATTATTAAGGTTCAAGGAATCAACTCAATCAAGCAATCAAACAACCAACAGGAAGGTCAGTTGCTTTTGGAAAGGTGGGGGCCATCCCAATATCTTCCAAAACATTCTAAATCTTAATATAAGAAAAAAAAAACAGAGAGAGATAATCAAAACTTGCATTGCATCCTTTAGTAGAGGAAATGCAATGGAGAATGTCCTATCTCCATCCCTTGTTAAATTTATACACGCAACTAACTCTAATTAACAAAACAATGTGCAGTACAAACCTCCCTATTACGAACCTTGCCCTTCATAAGTAGAGAAGAACCCCCAAACTATGTCACCTTCATTAGCAATGTCACTCAGTTGAAATAGCTAGCTAGAGAGAACAATAACAAGCACAAAAAAATTAATAATAATTTGCCTTGGGAGGTTCATCCACCCAGCTCTTTACCCAACCCTAAGCAGAACAATTATTAATCAAATTCCTTCATAATCATGAAAAATTTACCTCATTTCCAATAGGGTTGTGACTGATCCCCAAACTCAGCGCGGGGATTATCTTTGCAAATTTTTCTTTTTACTCCCTATTGCTTTTTTTTCCTTTACTTTTCTACATTATTCATTAGTCTCATCATTTTTTACAGAGGCAGGTCTTTCAGGGGTGACTATTAGAAGCTGCTCGGGAGAGGTAGAGAGGGCACCATCATCTGATTCATATTCAAGAGAGGAAGTGTTTTCATCTCCTTGGGTTTGTTTCTTGCGCTTGATCACCTTGGTCTTGACCAGCCGCTTCATTCCCTTGTTATTCTTAGCCACAGCACTGTCACTGCTTATCGGTTTGAAAAGCACCTTGCCCACCTTTCTTTCATTAGCTTTTATGATCTGAATTTAATTTGATTCATTGTAAGAAAAAGAGAGAGTTGAATGCTAAGCACGAAAGTTGGAGAAAGAACATTTTCAGGTGAATCAGGCTTTGATTAAGTTGTCAAGTTGAACTTTGAGGCAGTCTAATATTCAGATTAAGAATGGTTTACTATTCTAGTCAGGACACTTCAAGTTGTTACATAGTTCATGCCAGAGTTCCTGGATTTACTTGTAAGCTATACTACCAACTTCTCAGAAGAAAAATTCACACACTAAAACTGGGTAATAGACAATTCACACAATATCACAACATAAACAGATACAGTGTGCATATGTGCACTCATGTGCGAGGAAAAGAGGGAAGACGGGGAGAAACCTCAATTTCGAAAGCCTGGTGTTTCTCATGATTATTGTGGTTGTCATCAGGGTTGTGGTTATTGTCAGCCTTTTCTTGGTAGCCATTCTCTTCTTCATTGTTGGCCTTCTCTAATATCACCACCGTTCTACCTCCTTCCTCCGGTATGTACCCAAATGTCTCACATACAAACCCTGACACTGTCTCATATTGATGTCCCTATTCACCATTTTTATTCAAAAATGAACACTAGTATACCAAAACAATGAGAGTATTTCGATCATCAGACAATCTGATATGTACACTGCAAAACCTCATAAATAACTCACAAATTATAAGGATAGATTAGGTGTATCTTAATTAATAAAATCTAACAGGGTAACAGATAAATCTTCAACCCATTATTTTTTTGAAAACTTGGTAGTAGCATCTTCAACCCATTATTGGTTATTGCATAGGGAAAAGGAAAATTAACCTCAGGAATTTTGACATTGAGGTCATCAGAAAGCTGATCAATTGATGTATTTGCATCCACGTCAAATGTACCATCTTCTCTCATCACTATATATCCTGTTTTCTTCTGTATTTCTTCCTACATATTTAAAAGAGTTATCAACAGGACAACAACAAATGGGATAAAAAATTGATCAACAACATATTATTTTCTTAACCAACTTCAGAGTCATTTTCATCGAAAATTTCCCCAACAATTTCTTCAACAACATCTTCTAGTGTCACAATCTGAAAAAATCACAACAAATTAACAGAAGGATCCCACTTCATTTTAGAAAAAAAAAGTTAATGTAACGAAGTAAAATATGAAAAAGGGCCAAATAACATACACCAACAGTGCCACCATATTCATTGAGAACGACAGCCATGTGTACCTGCCTTATGCGGAACTCCCTCAGCAAATGCCATACAGACATTGAATCTGCATCACCCAATTTTATGAGGTACACAGAGAGAGAGAGAGAGAGAGAGAGTGGTCTGACAGCTTCTGTCAGCATTTCAAAAAAGAGAGAGAGAGAGATAGAGAGAGAGAGAGAGAGAGAGAGAGAGAATTGATACCTTACCTGGAACAAAGTAGGTAGGCTTATGAGCCATTTCCTTCACAGTAATGTCCTTCAACTTCTCAACCTTCAAATTTCAGAAAGAAGTATGGTTTAACAAATAAGAGAAAACAAAATTCTGGAAATAGAGAATGAGATATAAAACCTGTTCAACATGTTCAAGCATGTCCATTGCATAAGCAATGCCAACAATGTTATCAATTCGCTCCTCAAACACAGGAACTCTGGAGTACAGAAAAAAAAAAAAACCCGATCAAATTTGGATAATCTATACTAGTAACTACCATTATAATCCAACTAGTGACTAAAAATTAGTTACCTAGAGTACTGGTGTATCTCCCACAGATTTTTAAAATCAATGAGAGTTGCACCGCCATCTATGGCCACAACATCAACCAAAGGTGTCATTACTTCTCTCACATGTGTATCTTTTATCGTTAGCACATTCTCTATCATATCCTATTTTTAACAAACAACAACTGTTATGGTCTATCATCAACATTGTTTGGCCGACAAGTTGGCCAACAACTGATAAGTTCAGAAAAAAAAAAAAAAAAACTTCCTAAGAAGATAAACTTCATCAATAATAATTCAATAGAATATATGTCCAAAGTACAGTGTAGATTAAAACCATGCTGATCATGGAGTTTCGGTAAACATTAAACAAAAAAAACTGATTTAATGCTCCACTTGGGATAAATAGTAAGAACACTGACTAAATAAATAGATATGATCACAAAAATACAGTGTTCTAAATAGCGGCGCTATAGCGTTTTTGGACCTTAAAAGCTATAGCGCTATCAGCCGTTTTCGGCGCTATGGCTAGCTATAGCGTTTTTTTAGCCTTTCTGCTCAGACGCGATAATCACTATTTAGAACCTTGCAAAAATATAAAATAGCATTAACAAAATGAGTACTTGTTCCTCTTCTTCTATAGCTCCACTTAGTTCGGCTCCACGAAGCATTAACTTTAGTTCATCTTCAGTAACATATGGTTCACTACATGAATAGACCAGTACCAAGAGAAACAAAACTACATAAAAACAACAAACAAAATATTTGGCGTGAATGTATTAAGTCTAGCAATTTTTGCTTTGAGAAAACCTAAAAACCAGGAAGCTTTTTACTCTTAAAATTCATAAATGATGGAATAGTTTTAATTTGAAACCTGATATTAGCAAAAGTTGGAATACAAAAATGCAAATCGTGTTCAGGGCACTACAAAAGGTGGAGTGATAATATTTGGGGGGATATATAAAAAGGAAAAAATAAAGACTTTATAGTTTAGAATGTTTAAGAGTAAATTACAGAATTAGCTGATGTTGATAGACAAAGTTGGTCAAATAATAAGAATAATATTAGTGACATATATTTGAAAGAGAAAATAAATGGAAACAAAGATCTCTTATTCATTGGTTGAACCTTGAAAGATGGGTGTGTATAAGCGTTCTTCCATAGGGTTGCTAGTAATAGGATATGTATATACATGATTTCTAACTTTGATTTGATGGCAATATTTACTCTAATATGAGGATTTTATTTCTAATATTTTAGGCTATTATAAATACACACTTGATGCTGAGGTTGAGAGATTTGCACAGGAATAAGGTTTGTAGGGCTGCTTGTTGAAGGTGGGAAATCATGTGATGGTTCTTTTTTATTAATTCTTTTAGGTCTCTTTCTATTAGACTTTGTTCTTTCTTTTTGAAATGAAACTAATGAAGGTACTATCTTTCAAAAAGCAAAATGTCTAAAACACATGGCATGGCATTAGGAAGGAATCCAAGCACCGACTTCTTGAGTATCTTTCAAAGTTTCACAATGATTATTCTACAGTCACTTTGGTTTGAACTTGATTTGCTTATGTTTTCAATCAAACCTCATATAAAACTTGGTGAAAAAAAAATGTCAAAGAGGTTGGAAATGAATGGCGATACCTTGCACCTTTCAGGCCTAACATCTTGAGCATTCCCATGGAGAGAAATGTTGCAACCCTCCCCACTGGGTACAATATAAGCGAAAGCCATGCAACCGGCCTAACCTAATTGCAAAACCCCAAATGATAAATAAAAATCCTATTAAGTATGAACAAAAAGTAAAACGAATGTGCCATCTTTGTCCAACAAACTTATCTCACCTTACAACAACTCTGGCCACCTCTGTGGCATTGTGGACAGCTAAGCTTTTTGGGGTAATTTCAGTTAGGAGTAACACTAATACCTGAAATGACATAGATTTCTGTCAGAGTGGAATCAATGTTTTTGTCCTAGTTTTTTCCCCCTTCTATATTTGGGATCTTTGGTGTTTAGTTGCATATTGCAGATCTATTTTTCAGCCTGAACTGGGCTTAATTATTAAATTCTTCTCACAAACATAATAGTTTGATCAACACCGTGCTTACCAGGTGATGTACTGAGCAGCATAACAACAGTAACTTTTCTTTTTCTTTTTCTTTTTGTGGGGCAGCATAAATTGGAAGTTTTAAATCTTCATAGTTCATTGAGAACTCAGCTAGAGCTGAGTTCAAGTAAGTTAGAACAAGCAAAGAAATTAAGCAATTCATTTTGCAATATTTTTCAGGGAACAGGAGGAGAAGGCATACAGTCATGACACCAGTTGCTGCACTAACCCCTGCCTCACCAAAAATAGCTGTGGTTGCCTCTGTGACAAGAGCTGTAGCACCAATGTTAACCACCCTGATTACAAATCGAAAATAAATGCCTACAATGAGGTTGTTATATTGGATAAAATAAGCAATGCAGTTGTAGGTCTTGTACATTACTGGTTACTTCTAGCACCAATGCAATTACCATACTAAAGTAAACCAAATATAGATAGTTCTCAAGGCTAAAATGGTTAATTCTTGTTGCACGCTATGGGGTCAGGTCTGGCAAAAAACATACAAATAAGTTATTTTTATCACTATCTTAATGCAATAATAACAAGAAAATAACAAGAAAATACAAAGGCACGAGGTTATGACTTGTCATGCAAGGAAAAGAATGTCCAATTTTGATTCAAAATCAAACAGGTCCATCACAAATAATTGTGCTGTAATAAGTTTAATAACCAAAACTGAAGAAACATTTTCTTTGTAAGAAATGGATTCTGGAAGCCTGTTGGAGCTTAAATTAGAACAAGTGCTGTTATACAGTGGAACAATGGTTATTGTGAAATACTTGTTTTTATTCTTGGTGGTATTAAACTGAAAGAAAATAAAAATGTTACGTAGTGCCAATGAGAATGGTGGTCAGGAAGCGAGTGACATCACCACGAAGCATTCTGAAGACCCCATTCTCTGGCTCTTTCTCTGCCAATTCACGCACCTGATTTTAAGAGACAGATATAAAACAAGGTAACTAAAACAGTGTTCACTATGCAATGGAATTCATAGCTCTAACCTATATATAAAGAAGATGAACCTTGGAAAAGGTCAATCTCAAAGGAAATTTGAGCATTAATATGACATATCCTATAGATTTTGAGTAAAACTGTTTAATTTGGACAGACTAGCTCAGTATTTTACTGCATACATGTATGTAAGAGTCCCTTTATAATATCAGTACCAATTACTGCTTAAAAATAATCTTTCCTTTTTACTGTATGCATGTACGTAAGTTGTTCCCTTCTTTCTGGTACTGTGAGCTTTGTAATTTATTGACAGTATAGAAGCCAAACCTTCCAAGGCCAGAGAGTGGTAATGGAAGTCTCAGCCATGGAAAAGAAAGCAGAGAGACTGAGAAGAGCTGCCAGAATTAAACCCTGCTCTCTAAAAAGCTGTAAAAACTGCTGAATTGTTGGCCACCACTTGGCCAGGGTCGACCGACCTGAGCTGATGACAGCATTTTCAGCTGCAATTCCTCTCTGGCACCTCGCCACAGCTAATCCACACACAGCAGCAATCACCAGCAGCCGACCTAATCCTCTCTTAACATTGTCGAATTGCAGTTGGGCGGGTTCAGATCCGGAACTGGAAGAGGCGAGAGCGGAAGGGATGAAGGACCGGAGGAGGAGGTTGGAATGGGGGTGGAGATGGCGGTGACGATGTCGAGGGGGGTAGGCAAGGAGAGGGAAATGGAGAGTGCGGAGAGAAAGGGAATGGAGAGGTCTGCAAGAAGGTTGGTGGAGAGGGAAAGAAGGGATGGGAGGAGGATGGAGTGAGAAAGGGAACGGAGACATCGGCGCTTGAGAGGAATGGAGGAGGTTATGATTCCATCCGATGACACGCCGGGTTCACTTGGTGGTGGTGAATGGTGATGGGGCTTAGGAAGGAATGCTAAATGCTGAGAGGGCGAATCCTTTGTTTCTCGCAAGTTGCAACGTTGCAAGTGCAAGTATTAGTTACCCAACCCACCTTGCATTTTGCTGTTATTAGATTTTGCTCTCTCACTTGCAAATTTTTGGAAAAATTTCGTGTACACCCCTCAAAAATATCGATATTACGTATACCCGCTCTACAATTCATAATATCATATTTACCCTTCTAAATTTCAAAAACTCACAAATTACCCAACTTATTGACTTTTCTATTAAAATTCATTTTAAATTTATAAAGTGCTCATTCTACCATTTATACAAAAAAATGTAGCCTATCTAAGAAAAATATGCAGTCTTCTAATTGATCGGTTGTGAGATCCAATGGTTCATGTTCTTAATTGTGATGTACACACAAGTGTAGGGGTGTTCATCGGTTCGGTTCGGTCCAAACCAAATTAAAATAGGCAAACCAAAGTTTTATTCAGTTTTCAAAAATCAAACCGAACTGAACCGAAATAGAATAAGAACCAAACCGAAGTAAATTTCGGTTTGTTCGGTTGGACCAAAATTGGATATTAATCATTAACATAATCATTTTTTGTTACTTTTTTAATTTATCTAAAGATGAATCAAAAAATTTTGTTTGGTTCGGTTTAATCGATTTTAAACCGTACAAGTAATATCATTATTTTGTAATTTTTAAAATTTTTAAATGCTTGGTTCGGATGGGAGATGGGTTTCAAAATTTCAATCGGTTCGGTTGAACCGGTTTTTAAATTTCTAAACAAAACTGAACCGAACTATTAAACGGGACCTGATGAACACCCTACATAAGTGTATGCCTAAATATCATTGTGTATGCATCATAATTAGATAAATGAACCATTTGTCTAGAAGACTATTCATTTTTCTAATACAAACTATCTATTTTTATTTTTTAATAAAGGGTAAAATTGTCATTTTATAAATTTAAAATGAGTTTTCATAAAAAGGTCAATTATTTGAATAAATTTATGAGTTTCTAAAATTTAGAAGGATAAATATGATATTATCAATTTTAAAAAAGAAAATAAGTAATTGAGATTTTTGAGGAGTATACATGCATGAAATTTCTCCCAAATTTTTTATTTAGCCGTTTCTCTTTTCTTCTCCAACTATGTTGTTAGGTAGTTGGATAGAGGATAAAATACTTTTTATCTTGTATAATTAAATTTGATAAAAAAAATATGAATATAATTTTTATCTCACGTGAGTTATTCAAGCCCTCTATTCAAGTATATCTATGAATATTTTATAGAAAATACAGAAGAATAAAGAGAGACTCTAGTATCATATGATTATATTTGATAGATGGATATAATAAAAGTATAACATATAATCTTTATCTCATTTAAATTATTCTTCATTCAAAAATAAATATACAAATATTTATAATTATTAGCATGATTTAATATAGTAAACACGTTCCTAACGAGATTTTAAAGAAAACTATAACATAGAGCGGTGGCTATTAGGGCGGAAGTAGGTTGAGGGAAAAAGTATCCTTCCAGGTACCGTAAATGATTCCCTCACTTTACGGTTTGAGATTAACTCCCAGCCGCTTTGACATTCACGCCATCACAGGAGGTAGTATTATTGGAATTTGAGATTCGTACCAAGTTGAAAAGAACGGTCCAGATCCACTAATTCTAAAAGATCCCCTATTGCGGTATCGGGGAGGATCTGAATTCGGTTGAGAGGAAGGGTGTACATAGAATTGTTCAATTTTGTTTACATAAAAATATATTTTCTATAGTAGTTGTTGTTGTGCCACCGGAAAGTAATTGGAAACTATTATTGATATGTTGTCGACTTAATTTCAATTAAATAGTTGTTATAAGTTAGGTTAAGTTT
>JAJGRW010000701.1:710439-920387 GCA_025461045.1 Carex parvula
ACCAAATATATCATGATGATGATATAGAGTTTTAAATAACTGAAAACCTTGTGTGAATATTTGTACATGAACTGAAAACTTTGTACGAATATTTGCATTAGCTTTCCAACTTGAAATGCTTTATTGGATCAGGTGATATTGATGCCAAACTTTCTTTGCATCCATTATATTTGAGAAAGAAAGGAATAAAGTTCTACAAGAAGGAAGAGAGAAGAGAGAAGGAAAGTATAAACAACACTGGAAGCATCTTCAGACAGCTAACTTGTACAGTTTTCAAATATAATTGGACTAGCAACAACCTCTAGATCTTCACCTTTATATTTGCAGATGAATTGAAACAAAGCACAAGCTTCCCAATTAATTACATTGGTCCAAATTTTGCCAAGTTCTGAGCCTTACTTCAAATATTTTCTATCCCCTAAATTTTAAAAATATACAAGAAAATAATGGCAAGAATAATGGTAGGAGCAGGAGCAATGTTTATATGCATTCTTATTGTGATCATGGATGTAATTGCTGGTATTCTCGGAATTCAGGCTGAGGTTGCTCAAAATAAGGTACGACATTTTCCAAACTGTACCTATTTAAAATTTCCTTGCAAAAATTTATGTTCATGTTTATGTATTTGGTAGGCCATACATGTTTTTTTTTTTATTAATTTTATTTGGACAAAAGTGGAATATCCACCTTTTTCTAATTAAATCACAAAGCAAAGTGTTTTTAGGGCAGGATTTCTCAAACAGCTGGTATCAAACCCTAAGCATTACATCTACCTATTACATCCATCACCAAAAGAAAGTTACAATTATTTCTCTAATAAAAATTAAAAATACAAGTTCTTAGAAAACAAACAGCATAAGTTCTCACCCGAGATAGATAGCAGTACATACCAGCACAAGAAAACACTTGAAACATATACCAAAGCACATATCCAACAAATCTTCATCAGAATCTACTTCATACATTGTTAGTGTATCTATGACTATATCCTCTGCCATATCCATTGTACCTATCACTGGAATTATATCCTTGATATCACATGAAAGAATAAGAGTAAGTTTAAAATATAATTAATTGTCCCCTCTACTCTTACACCAAAATATAGTTAATGCAATTATATTAGCAAGTAGCTAGGCCATTTGAATCGAAAGACTATCATCAGACAAATCTTCCATTTGACATTTTGACGATGAAAAGGGATAAGTAATTTTCTTCTCAGACAATTTGTCATTAATTGTTTAACATATATATGATTTTATGATTTTGTAAAAGCGCTGATTTTTGTGATCGAAGAACGTGTTCTCTAGTGGGTTATACATATGATATATATGACATGAACTCAAAACAAGGAAAATGAGTTCTAATGGGTTATTACATATGATATATATGTTATGTAGATATATCCAATACCCGGTCTCGTGCTTCGCTAATCATAAATAACTATTGTGCACACCATTAACACATTTCTTTCTCTTTTATTATTGTCTTCTCGGTAATAGGCGCCCAATATGAGGGTGTATATCTTTGAGTGTAAAGAACCAGTATATCAGGCATACAAGCTTGGTGTTGCAGCAGCGGCCCTTCTGGCACTGGCACATGCATTGGCAAACTTGCTTGGTGGATGCGTTTGCATTACCTCCCAAGAGGAGTACTTCAGGTCATCTATCAATAGACGATTGGCTGCATGGACCCTCGTACTTTCATGGTATAAAACACTTTCATAAATCATAATCTTATTATATATATATTCTTTTAATGGTACTAGCTTCATTCTATTTCATAACTCTTAACAAGTGTTTATTATGCAACTAGGATTGCACTTGTGGTTGGATTCACACTGTTGCTTACTGGTGCCTTGGCCAATGCCAAAACAAAGGCGACATGCGGGTTCGCGCACCGCCATTTCCTGTCCATTGGGGGAATCCTCTGTTTTGTGCATGGTATCGTCAGTGTTGCTTATTACGTTAATGCCACTGCCTCCGCATGGGAAGGAGGCTATCCAACGGTCAATAGAGAAGTTCATAGTACCATCCCAGTAAGTACTCAGGTTCAGGTTGTATAGAAATACTTGCTGATCATGATGTCGGGAATGAGGGATCTGATATTGTTTCATTTTAATTACATTAATTAATTTGTTCCATTACTTTGGGCTGTATTTCCATCGGCAATGTCAATTATGTTTTCTATTTTTGTTATCACCCAAACTTTTCGTGTTATCATATCTTTCTTTTTCAAGATCTATATTTCATCCGATTCTATTCTCTTTTCTTATATGTAAATATGAACGACGGAGGCTTCTATTTTTCTTACGTTCTAGCTTCATATTTAAGTGAAAAGACATATATATGTTTGTACTATTTAGGCCTATATTACCACATTATCAACACTCATCTATAAAATTTTACTATTTATTTATTGTGATGGAATGACTCAATTTTTTTCACGCTCTCTCCCCTCATTTAAGATAGAACATATATTTGTGTTTCTTATTTTTTTTAGAGTGAGACTATGGTACTATGCATAGTGCATATCGGTTTGTACTTTGGCTCCATATATTCGTTTGCAAAGTCTAAGGTCATGTTTGGTTGTGGAGTAAGAGGTGGAGTAAACCTCTTACTCTACACTTAAGTAGCCAAACGAAGAGTAAAAGAAGAGGAGTAAGTGGAGTAAGATGTGAGTTAATTCAGAGTAAGTTACTCCACCTCTTCAGGTGGATTAATTAACTTACTCCACATTTACTCCACCTGCAGGGCCCACTGTCATAGGTAGAGACTCATTTTCTAACACCTTACTCCTCTAGATTTTCTTAATTTAAGTCATGAGTTAAACTATCAAACAAGATGTAAATATGTAGAGTAGGATGGAATAAGCCATTTAATCCTCATAATTAATTTTACTCCACAATCAAACATGACCTAAACGATCAATCAGAACCGCTCAATGTGATCTCCATATGAAAAAGTACTTGATGACTAAATTTTACATTTTTTAGAATTTCTTTTACTTTTTTTTTCTAGATATGTAGAAAATTTCTATTTTTGAATGATCTAGAATTCTGAGATCATGCAAAATTCTTAAAAATGTAAAATTTAGTTTCCAAGTACATTTTATATGAAGCATGATCGCTCTTTAATTATATTACCGTAGCCTCACTCTTTATATTATATACATCAATAGACACGTGAATCATAAATTATTAAATCAATTTTATAGAAATGTGAATCAAATTATTAAATCTTGTCAAATTATTCGTAAATTATTTCCAAATCACATGCTTGTTACTATAGTACTTGGATTCAAATGGTACACTTCACACACACTATACAAGTTTTAGCGGAACACATTGCTATTTATTATTATTTATAGCAACTCCTTCGCTTTGTTGCCTCTAGAAATATATTTATCATGACTAAATAGTCGGATTTTAAATTGTCGATGAGAAATTTACTAATAAACTGTCGATCATAATTGTTATTATATTCTATCTGAGATGTGCAAAATTATTTTTGGTGTTTTAATATATATTTTTTTAAACATTCCTCAAGAATTAGATCTGTTAGAGGATAATGAAGTTAGTTCTCATATCTACAAAAGTAAGTCATTAACTTAATTTTGATAATAAACATTTTATTAATATGTGGATGAATCTAATGGGTATTGATATCCTTTGGAAATTAATATAAGCTAAAAACTCTAAATTACATTTAATTAAGATCTGTTACGTACATTCAGTTGGGGCAGCTCGTCTGTTAAAAAAGGAAATGGAAAATTAAAGACCATTATGATCAATTTGATTTAAAAAAAATGCTGATTGTTAATGAACACTTTTGACACTTTTGAAGCTTTTTCCCAGTCAAGCTAGTTAGAAGAGTTCTTAAGTATATATGCTGGTAATGCTGGTAAGGTTTTGTGAGCACTCTAGCAAAATTTATTGAATAAATGTAACTTTAATTTTAGTTGAGAACTATGCAAAATTTGATACAAGACATCATGAACACATATATTAAAATAAATCAATGTTTTAAATAGCGTTTATAGCGTCATAGCGGGATGGCTACAAAAAAAGCTATAGCGAATAGCGTAGCTATAGCGGAAGCTATTCCAAATAGCGTCATTTTTTTTTTTACAAAAATTATATTATATATTTGTACTATATATTAACATTATCTAAAGTTTCATAGTACAATAAATAACACCAAATTAATTAAGAAATTATAATATTTATATTAAACTAGTACAAAAGTCCACGGTTCAAAATATTCATACTAATATCATAAACTATCGATCTTTTTCTATACAAAATATCTTAAGCATCATGATTCATTCTATTTTTTTTTCTATACAAAATAAATTTTATGGATCTTTATTTAAGCCCATATAAATTGTCTAAAAAAGTCCAATATGCATAGCGTGCAAATAGCGCGCTACACGCTATGCGCTATAGCGGACCGCTATTACCGCTATAGCGGCCGTAGCGCAATTAGCGTATTTTCATGCCATAGCTTAGCGTTTAGGGTCCAAAAACGCTATAGCGGCGCTATAGCGCGCTATTTAGAACACTGAAATAAATTGTTGTTGTATTCATTTGTTTTTAAAAAAAAAACAACAACAAAATATTGATTAATTAGTTAAACTCTAATTTTAAGTATTACCAGAAAATTGTTTATAGAGCAATTTATTAATAGGCCTAGTGTTTATTAAACAATCAATACAACATCTTTCCCAATTGGTTTCAAATAGATATTTTTTTTATTTAAATTAATATTTTATCAATTTGTTATCTCAAAAATATATATATTGTATTTATTTGTTATCTCAAAAAATATTGTATTTATTTGATTTTTTTAATACAATATCAATTTAAATAAAATGAAAATTATACCAGAAATCATTCCTCATGACTCATGAGCCATGACCTGGTAAACATTGGAAAATTTGTACTTTAATTGGATTGTGGACTTTAATTCATATAATATATTAGACCAAGGACCTATGTACAAACACTGAATACCAAAACAAGCTAAACAGTAATATGTTACAAGAGATAGAGAGGAGAGAGCACGAAGAGAAGAGAGCGTTACCAGTGGGATTCAAAGGTAGAGTGCCAATGGAAACCATATCAGAATATGCATGTATAATGAACTAAAACGAGACTGCCGTTCCTTTCTAAACTGAAACATAATGAACCACCAAAAACCAAAATACAGAAAACTATGATTTTTTTTTTCCTTTTCATTTTCTAAACAGTTTCTCTTACATTACACTGTATAAATCACAATATGAAAAAAAAAAAGTAAAACTATGAATAAAGAATTTTACTTTCTACATCTGACAAGCGTTATACTTACAGAAAAAGGCCTCTTTTCTAAAATCAGATAATTTATCAAACCTATGATAAAATTAAAGAATTATAACAGGAAAAAAATGAACATCAAACTTCTGGCAAATCAGAGACACTGTCAACCGACTCCGACCTTTGGTGGTTGGTATTCTCTGAGATTGAAGACCGTGCTTCTGACCGTGCATCTAAGTCTCCTGAGCCTTCTACTGAGAATTTCTTGCTGTGGTGCTTTCTACTGCGGCTCATTTTGACTATGCGAGACAAGGCTTGCACAACATCTCTCATAGAGGGCCGTTTACGTGAGACTCGATTTACACACTTGTATGCAAGTGCTGCCATGTCATTTAGTTCCTCTAAGTCGAAGGAGCCTTCAAGCTGCGAGTCAGCTACCTCCTCCCACCCTGATCTTCCCTCAGTGTTTATCGCTGCCTACATTTGATTAGCAATGTAAATTTAGAATTTTAAAGAGGCGTACATGCACGTTGTCAGAATAAAACCGCCACTTTTGAATAATGACTGCGCCCAAAGCAAAGATGAAAATACTCCAATCATATGGGGAAAATCTGAATCAACTAGATATATTATGACAAACTTACAAGTTCAACATATTCCATGAGGCCGTGTTGCGGGTTTCGGCCAGCAATCAACTCAAAAACCAATACACCATAACTATACACATCACTTTTCTTTGTGAAATTTCGAGATGAGACATATTCCGGGTCAAGATATCCAAATGTACCCCTCAAGCTAGTAGAAGTGCGGCTGACCATTTCTTCTCTTGACAATCCAAAATCTGCCACCTAGGAGAAAAGATGTTTACTCGTTATCTCAAATTCCCTAATTTTGTAGCTTCTACAACCCAAAGCTTCTGTTGAATTAGCCTAGTTTAATAAAAGCAGTTCAGATAATGAATTAATTTTATTCAGGACTAAATTTATCTCACTGAAACCCATTTTGTTCTATTTTACCCTTGGCAGCTGTGCAAGCAAATTATGACAATTTGCTGCAAAGTTCAAAGCAATAACTGTTCTAATTTGATTAAAGAAATCCAAAATTCAATAATATAATAACAAGAAGGATGCAAAATAATAATTTATAATGAAATGAACATACTCTTGCCCTCATTGAGCGGTCTAACAAAATATTGGCAGATTTAATATCACGGTGGACAACTGGTGGAACAGCCTGTAATAAATAATAAATGTGAAAAAATAATCTGTATATGATCATATTAGTACTCTTATTGAATTATTGCTTTTCTTTTCTCTTACACCATCATGGAGGTACTCCAATCCTCTGGCAACATCAATTGCTATGCTCACTCTCTGATTCCATTTCAATGCCTCACGATTTTCCCCTTTAATCAAATAATGAAAAAAGAAGAAGATTAAAACACCACTAAATTCATTGGAAAAGTAGATTAGAATTAACAGAAAAAAAAGAAGATAAATTAGACCTTTGCAATCAAATTGTAATACTACATCATTTGAGGATACAATATAAAGCAAGATATTTCTAAATTATAAAAATAATAGATGTTAAAGTAAAATACCATATAAGTGAGAAGACAGGCTTCCATTAGGCATGAACACATAAATAAGCATATGTTGCCCCTTCTCGGCACAATATCCTACCAAATTTACAAGGTTTCTGTGGTGTAACCTTCCAAGTAGCAAAACCTACCAATTAAAAATAAAATAAAATAAAAGTATACCAACCAGAAACAAAATGGTATGATCAAAATGCTGATTTGCACCCTCAAAAAAAATTTCATGCAGAACAAAGCCATCTATCCTGGCCAATTTGATCACATTCAAGGTTTTCTTAAAAAAAAACATGAAGTTAATAAAACTATGAGCATGCTGAGTTGCTGAAAAGAAAATAATCAGGTCCAACATGCAAAATAATCTACAAGATATACAAACCTCATTATGGAACTCCTTCTCCCCTTGCTTCGAATCATTGGCAAGTACTTTGACAGCAACTATTTCTCCAGTACACATTTGGGCCTTGTAAACTGGTCCAAAAGCACCTTTTCCTATCAGTGCTGTGAAATTAGCTGTTGCCTTCTGCACATCCCTAATTTTATTAACAGTAAGCAAAAAACTTTTTAAAGTTCAGAGGTTTATAGTAAGAAATTATGTGTAATATTTCAAACCATACCAATTACTCAGTCAGAAGCAGTGTGCATGTGGGTTGGCATGTGACCATTGTTAAGGGTGTGTTCTCTAAATTAAGGTTTTAGACTACTTGTACTGGTCAGCATGGTAAATAAAACCCACCGAATTACCAGGAAATTCAGATATGGATTCTGTAACGTACTTGTAAGAATACTTGGGTATACCAGAAACAGAGATGGTATTTTTACGCTTTTTCCCCTCCATCCAGAGAGCCGGACCGTGCCCATCCTCCACAGACAGCTTTGGTGAGCCCGGGCCCACTGTTGAGTCCGACAGCTCTGCACAAGTGTTGGTACTACTTGAACGAAACGGTACAGTGGAGTTCCTTCTAGAACTGCTATTCCCGATTTGTGACCTCGACTTGCGAAATTTGATGCAAAATAAAGCACTAATTGCTATAAATATCCCTATGACTACACCTACTGTTACACCTATGATGAGGCCACGCGACTCTTCTCTTTTCATCTTAGATTTTTCAAGAAAATGGTACCATCTAGAGGATCTGAAGATTTGAAATTCAATAACGCAACCAGTCTAAGCACCTGAAAAGAAAAGAGATAAAACTAATGAGACAAATGTGCATCTGTACTGGTAATTACTGAATCGACAAAGGAAAAAAAAAACATGATTACAAATAAACCCAAATCTGTTAGATAACCAATACCACATAAGGAAAAGAAAAGACAAAAGGAAAAATAAAAATATTAATTAAGAGGATAGGTAGTCAAAGGATACAACACAGAAACAAAATTTAAAGAGAGAGAAGGAGAATAACTAAATAAAAATAAACATGGAGCATCAGTTTGGATCTGTAATGATAAATGCAAGGTTTTAGTCAACAACAAGAAGAAAAAGACCAAGATGTCATGATATTACATTTACATAAACTAAGAAATCTTTTAGGAAGAAGTGTCAAATTGTAGTTCTTACTTGGTGTCAGTTTGGGATCAAACCTCCACCACTCTTCCGAAAATATAGCTGTTTCATAAGATTGCAAAAAAGAAATAATTCAGAAACTTACCATGGAAATAATAATAGGGGTTTGATCAATCAAATGCATCTCCCCAATTATGTTCATGGTTTATTCTATCTTTTTCTTTGTATAGAAATTACAGAAAATATGAGATTTGTTTGGATGGTGTATTAAGACAGTTGGGTCAGCATCAGAACTCCAGAAGTATAAATCATGAAACAAATTTTAACAATTGAAGTAATTTAACCATTACAAAAAAAAAAAATGAAAAATCAAGTTCCCAAAAAATTTGAACAAAGTTTTTCATCAAAACCAATTTAGTCCCTGGAAGTTTTAGTGGGAAATTAAAAAAAACAGAAGCTCCTAATGAATTGAAGAGACTCTCCCCAAGGTATTTAACTAGAATGAAATATTGTGAGATTATAATTTCAGAAAGTCAGGAAATATAAAACTTACAATATTTAGGTAATTATGGCCCCCAAAAACCCAGAAAGAAACAAAACATGAAAAAGCAGTAATGAACAGTGGATAAATGTTCATGTTGAAAAGTAACATTGCACCAAATGAAGATTGTTTTTTTTTTCATACGGATCATTGCAGTCAGAGCTCATTGATGATTATAAAGTAGAAATCTGATAAAGACCAATGATTAAGATATTTTTTTTGAAATTAAATTGTTAAGAGATTTGGTGCATATTCGATCAAAACAATGACATAATTCCCAAGAGAATAACATAAAAATTGAATCGTAATGTGACCACAGCTTAGCTCCCACATTTTTCTCTCAGTAACGCCAAAACTAAGAAGAAACAAAAAGAGAGAGAGAGAGAGAGGCCATGAAATGGAAACAAAATCGTAAAGGTGACTGATTAACAAAGCAAATAACCACAACCTTTAATTTTCCAAATACAGCACAAATAACAACGACACGATAACCACTAAAGTACAACTTTAATGCCATTATAGTTTAACCTCCCAAAAAGAAGGTTTCAAAAGAAATATCATGAACTATCAATCCAAAACCTTTAAAAGTTGAAAAAGAAGCAATTGGAACAAATCAATCTATGTAAATGGTATAGCTCCGCTCGCGCAGATAGATTCCTTATGAAAGATGCATTGCACAAAAATGAGGAAAAAGATTAAAAATTCAATGAACGTCTCACCTCTCGGTCTTGTTTCAGATCGAAAATCGCGAATTGAATCGTAAATGCACAAGGACTCGAGTAGAATTGAATGAAGTTTGATCGAGAAAGAAGGCAAGGCAGTAGGCACCACGAGACGAGTCGACGACCAGTGACTTTTGCAATTAAAATAAAAATGGAGGGGGAAGATGTAAGAAAAAACAAGAGAGAGAAAAGCATCGATGTAAGTAAAAACCTGACGCAGTGGGGTCTAGTTTAGAAAAAACTGGATATCCACGTTCCTATTTGGCTATTTGTCATTATTTTCATTTTATTTCCGGAAAAAGTCCAAATTTTTTAGTTACCACCCCACAAAATACAAATTAAATCAATACCACTCAAACTCCAATTTTTCCATTCCTATCACCCACGCGGCCTCAATCCGTGCACCAAATTGATCTGGTGCACACACTGAGGGCACCAATTTGGTGCGTGAACTAGGGAGGCGCACCACATGATCTGCTGTATATCAACGAAAATTTGAATATTTTTTCATTCAGCTAAAGAGAGCAAAGAGCAACTTATGAGTTTTTTTTCACTTTAGTTCTATTTTTTAAAATTATTTAATAATACTTTTAATTTACTAAAAATTTATTAATTGTTAGGTTTGTCCCTTAATTCAACCAACTATGATTGGAATTGCTTATTATTTTGGTGGTGATGTATTACAAGGGCCAAATGGTGCTTATTACAGTACCCAACCCCAGAAAATATTCAATATCGGCTCAGGTTTAGATTTCAGAGGTATAACTAGGAAAGTGTACCAGCAACTTGGTATTGACCCGAATTATTATGATTTTGTTCGGATCCGAATCCGGAAAATTATTTAAATTATCCAATTTGTATCTTGGGACTATCTGTATCGTATCTGTATCTGTATTTAAAAAATTATAATGGATAAGAATACGGTAAGATTTGTAATTATCCGTAACTATCCGTATCCGACTGTATACACCCTAAACCACAACAAATATACTCTATGTTCTTAAATTGATTTATTAAATTGCATATACATACTAATGATCTATTAAACTGCATATACATATGTATTTTAATGAACAATATACGCTATGATATAATTAGTAACTAATGTTTTGATAATATAACATACGTTTTGTAACCAACGAACTTATTATGAAAAATATTAGATCTAATTTATGAATGAAAAAATTATATTTAGATGTTATTCTTTACTAGAATGTATATTAGTAATTTATTTTTAATTATCCGAATTATATTCATATCCGTATTCGTATCAGTCCGATATCTGATCCATATCCGTATCCGTATCCGAAACTATCCGTATTCGTATCCGTATCTGAAAAATTATAACGGATAATAATACAGTTTGACTATCCGATCCGTATCCGACCGTTTACACCCCTCCGCAGTGGGGTCTAGTTTAGAAAAACCTGGATATCCACATTCCTATTTGGCAATTTGTCATTATTTACATTTTAGTCCCGGAAAAAGCAGAGAATTAAATGTTTTTGAGAAAACTATATTGAAAAGGAGAAAATTGGAATAAAGTACAAAGTTGTACAAAACAGGTGAATTAAATGTTTTGAAAATTCAAATAAAGTTTAAAGTTCCTAAAAAAAATGAAAAATATATTAAAAGAATGAGAAAAATTGAAATAAAATTCAATGTACCGTAAAAATATCTACTAAAACTTATGGTTATTTTTTTTATATCTGGTATTACGATAATATTCTTCATTATCCTTTCTTTTCATTTCTTCTTTTAAACTGTATCTTTTCTCCTAAAAAACCTGTCAAACATCGTAAACAAATTAAAATAAATTGATACACACACACACACATACATAGAGATGGGCTATTGTGCTTTGCAAAGTAAATGGGGGGTTTACTTCGGGCCATATTTTTATTTTTTGAAAATTCAAACAACCGATCCGAACCGTTCAACATGTTCTAAATATTGAAATGTGCTTGCAGACTAAATTTTATATTTTTTGGAATTTTTTTACTATTTATTAAGGCATTTTGAAAATCGCTGATCCGGTGGTCCAGAAAATTTTACTGTTTTTTACTGTTCACAGTGGATCAGCGATTTTCAAAGTGGTTTAATAAATAGTAAAAAAATTTCAAAAAATGTAAAATTTTCAAAGTTGACTAAATTAATATTCTCTGTGTTGGAGGTCTTGGATTTAATATTCAACTAACCTTTTATGAAAAATAGAAGCATAAAGCCTTCTTATTCTTAGAAAAAAAAATTGTACTAATATGACATGAATCCTTCCTTTGCTCATAATTGGAACAGAAATTTGCATTTAGACACTCATATCTTGTATTTAATCCATCCCTGTTTCAAATGAATCACATTTATATCTTTTGACTTAATTGGATGTAACTTTTGCTCGGCTTGCACGTTGTTACCAATGATACCATGGAACCATCACATGATGGCTCATCAACTTTCCTAAATTATACAAACTTTAATTAAGATGAGATCATGAGATCCATTTAAGCAACTTTATTTATATTCCTGATTTTCTATACATCACCATTTAAGCGCATGTGCTGTAAGCATCCTGCCGTTGCCAATGTTAGCATCACTGTTTTAAAATTCGGTTCTATTCGGCGAATATACGGCCGTATATTCCTATTCAGTGTCCGGCCGCATAGAAAATAGCTATTCGGATCGAATATTGAATCCATGCTTTAAAAAAAATTAAAAAACATTCAAAACCCATTAAACAAGTTTCGGACCCGAATCTATAACCCATTAAATGAGTTTCAGACCAGCCAGATAGGTGTTCTCTTCAAGCGTCACACTCAGAAATCTTTTATAACCTCTCTACATATTGCCTTATTGTATTTAAATATTCTGAGATTAAATATTTATAAAAAATCTGCATATATAAATCCGAATAAGAATCCGCATATTCGGCCGCATACCGTATATGCGGTATGCGGTGGTCGTCCGCATACCACATGAGAACCGAATATTAATACACTGGTTAGCATAGAGATAAATTTTTAATTTAAAACATAATTTAATAAGATTTAAAATTCATAATTTGAATATAATTACGAATATAGTTCAGAAATAAATTATATACTAAATAGTAAATACTAATTTTTTTTAGAGAGAATCGGTTATATACCCATCAAAAGTTTTGAATTTGGATATTTGCCCATATCCTATTCAAAATTTACCTCAAATTTGAATAGGATATGGGCAAATATCCAAATTCAAAACTTTTGATGGGTATATAACCGATTCCCCTTTTTTTTAATTGTATAAAAACTAGGTTCATAAATTTTTTCAAATAATATGAAATAAGTAGTGTTTGTTAAATTTAAGGTTAATTCGAAAATGTGCTAAAAATATATAATAATTATAATAATAATATATCCCAATTTTTTTTCAAGAAACTTAAAATTTGTAATCGCAAATAAATAATTGTGGAACATTATCTCAATTACCCTAACCACGCAGAATTATGCAACTCTAATATGTATTTTTATTAATTGGCCAAACTTGTCCTTCAATTTTGAATGCTTGCTTCAGACTTGCGTTCAGTTGGCCAACAAGTCTAAAATTCAAAAATTGTAGTGTGTACATATAGAGGAGGGATCAAGTTACAACAATTTTGAGTTACAACAACAATTTTCTACATTTTGAAATTCCAAATCGTCGATCCAAACCGTTCAACATAATCTCCACAATAAAATATGTTTCCAGATCAAATTTTACATTTTTTTGAACTTTTTTACTATTTATTAAAGATGGGTACAAAATTCAATAGTCTGAATTTGACTAGTTTTTGTAAAATACTTAATAAATAGTAAAAAAGTTCAAAAAAATGTAAAATTTGATCTGGAAACATATTTTATTGTGGAGATTATGCTGAACGGTTTGGATCGACGATTTAGAATTTCAAAATGTAAAAAATCGTTGTTGTAACTTTGTTGTAAATAAAAAATGTTGTAACTTGATCCCTCCTCATATATACATATATATATATATATATATATATATATATATATATATATATATGAGTTATTAATGTTCCTGGTGAACTTCGGAAAAATACAAATGTGAACTATGTCAAAATCATATTAACTAGATTTGTGTTAATCATTTTAGTCAGATTGATATATTAGGATCGTTCGTTCTTTGAATAAACATATAATTCCACTAAACAGATAACATAATTATATTGATAATATTAAATTAATTAAGATTGCTGAATCAGTTGATCTAGGAGCTCTACGGAGGTGTGTTGAACTAAAAAAAAATAGCTTTCTTTGCTCCAATTATTTCAAGGAAAAAGTTTTTAATTTAATTGTCCTTGGATCAGAGGCTCTATTGGGTAGAAATGTTATCCTCGGCGGAGCTTAAAAACTCCGCACCTACGGTGCTTTTAATCTGGTCCGTTAGTAGTCCGTTAGTTTTGATGTTGCACGAATTTAAAAGTCCAATAATACTGCCCCTCCGTTAGCCCGATCACAAAGCGGCTGAAAGTTAATCTGGTCCGTTCGTTTTGCTCCGCAGCTGCGGAGTTTTATACAACTCCGCAGAGAATACGGACCCCTATTGGGTATGTATCTCTACAGCACTGTACTCGGTTCAATGAGCCGAGGCTGAACAATTGTAAGTCAATGTCTATTTAGACATAAGGAATCTATTTTTGAGATCCATGTCACAATTAAAAAACAATATGAATTTAATAATTGAATGTGCTTTAGGCCTTTAGTTGGTGGACAACCAAAATCGAAAAAAAAATGTTTCATATCTCTCTAGTATTGTGCGGACCTATTTCAGGATCCGCATGGGTATTGTGCAGTCTCTATTAAATGGGTCTGCACAACACCGGTGCAGTTATAGTATATTTCGAAATTTCCAAAAACAACGGTCTCTATAAATAAAAATTTCGGTAGCTTTAGTTGGTGGACAACCAAAAACGAAAAAAAAAAAATGTTTCATATCTCTCTTTATTTTAATTATATGATATTCCAATAAAATTTGAAACAAAAAGAACGAATTTATGATCTTGAATTTTTAAATCGTCTTCTTTGTTTTGAAAGTCATCATTGTTGGAAATCTATGAGATAATAATTGGGGTTATATGTTTGGTGGAGATGATAGTATGCCGACATTTTTATTAATATCCAAAGTTAAATATAAATTAATCAATATACCCAGATCCCCTGAGTATTTATAAAAATACATCTATCGGTCATTTTCTGGTCGGTACCCAATTTAATCAAACGGAAAATACTACAATAAACCTTAAAACAGCAAAAAAAAAAAAAATTAAGTACCGACCATTTTCTGGCCGGTAATAGATTAAACAAGGTACCGATCATTTTTTGGCTAGTAGTTGATTAAATTAGGTACCGGTTAAAAAATGGCCGGTATGAGTATTTTTATAAATATCAGAGGATCTGAGTATATTAATTAATTTCTATTAAACTTTGGATATTAATAAAAATGTCGGGATAGTATGTGGACACACAACGTTGCTTTTGAAGCTTGCTTGATTTTCTTCTTAGTTTTGTTTATGTTATTTCTCAAGTTACATGCCCACCTATTTAACTATTTTTAAGAACATTTTAGACCTTTTACATCTCATACAAAATATCATTCTAAAAATATTTTTCCAAAAATCATTCTAAACTTAGATTTTTTTACTAATTTTTCTTTTTTACAATACTCATCTCCTAAATATTTCCATACATATTTTTAGATCTCAAAATATTTTCTTACAATATTCTAAAATATAGATATTAACAAAATACTAAATTAAGTTTATGCATTCAACAATCATGACCATTCACCATTGGTTAGTTGAACAAATTAACAAACTTTGTCATATACTTAGACGCTTCAATATTTGTTGCTTGATGAATTTCCTAACTGACCAAATGACTTTCATAACTGATCAAATTTCAAATGTTTGATTTGATTCGGTCACACCAGAATTTAGACCTAAATCTGCTTGATCTACTCTATATAAACAAAATAAAAATTAACAAATTAAACATTCATTTTTTAATCAATTTGTGCAGCAGTTGGATTAGTTGAGCACCCTGCTAATTAACTACACCTAGAGGCTAGAGCAAATGAGCAAATCAGTGAATCAAATTTTACAAGAAAGAAAAAAATAAGAATCAATCAATCGATTATTTTATTGATATTGACGATTTAATTTAGAAAGCTGATATGAGTACCTGCACTCCAGTACCCACATTGTATCCGCACTTTAACTGCCATATTTTTGATGATCTGTGAGGAATTTTGCGAATCTAAAACTATGAACATCTTCTACGTAATTTTCTCTTTCAAATGAGATCCATGATGACGTACTTTCGGGCTCGTCGTCACACAAGTATTTATATCTATACTTGTAAATATTTTTTTACATATGACACTGGATTTATCTGAAAGTATTGTAAGTATTTATACCTATAAGGTTGACGCAGAGACTATTAGAGAATATTGATGGGGGATACAGGGTCCCTACTATTTCATTAGAGGAATGTTGACGCGGAAAAAATTAGGGAACTGAAAAAGGGGAGGATCATATCAAGTTACGCATGCAAGTATTTATATCTTATTTTGCAAGTATTTAATATTTTATGCTCAAAGTATTTATACCTATGAAGGTTGACGTGGAGACGAGTGTGGAGACTGAAAAAGGGGACCATATAATTAGTGGGGACCATAGTACAACCTTCCTCTAATTAGTGGAGACCGTAGTACAATCTTCCTCTATTGTTGCTGCGGGTACAATACAGATCAGACGGTTTAGATCTGACTTTGGATGCAGCTGATGATCTCCTGCAGAATTTGCTCAAGGAGATTACAGAGGAGCACACCCCTCCGGCATGAATCTATTTTGTATTGATACTATTGATTTTAAATTTCAAATCTATTTTGTGCTTGTTTAGGCATTCAGCGATGTTATTTTGATTTGGGGAATGGGACGAGTTTATAGTTTGAAAAATGTTATATGGATATTATCAGGACGGAATTAAAAAACTAAGATTAAAAACTGAATTATGATAAGTATTTTATAATTTTATTTTATAAGAAGACAAATAGTATTAATTTTTACAAATATTTAAAAATTTAAAGGACAAAAATAAAAATAAAAAATTCAATTTTGTGGAAGACCTTTTACCGACTCCGCCGTGCCATCTTTCACGTGCCGTGTCGTTCCGTGACGGAGCCGGCTCCGCCGTGCCATTTTTTCCAATCTAGACTTAACCGTCCGGATTTGGTGAAAATTCGTGCGAGATATGAAAATGCTAAAGTGGTCTTGTCTTATTTGAGCCGACAATGCATTATCTAAAGATGAGCTAGACACATGATAATCACTCTAAAGGAACAAAAAGTAGATATTCACAAATTATAAAATTGTTAAGTACAAAGAGAGCTATGACTATGAGTCTATGAGTCTATGACTATGAGCGGAGATACTTTAAGTTTTAGGATAACAGCATGTTAACTTAGCTTTTCTTTTAATCATTACATATTAGGTAGGGTAGGTAGGTCCTTTTGCCTTTAACGATAATTGATTGATAGATAATTAGCACCTCAAAAAGGACCGTTCCATTTTAATTGGACTCTCCTTTTACGGACTTATAAAACAAACCAATATGGGCCGAAGCCCATAAAGCCCAATAGCGACAACAGCACAATTCAACTTTTCTCTTCCTCTCTAACTTGACAAAAACAAGTCCAGAAATTTTTACTGTTATTTTACTGTTGATCACCGGATCAGTGATTTTCAAAGTGGCTTAGTAAATAGTAAAAAAAAATTTCAAAAAATGTAAAATTTGGTCTCCAAGCACATTTCAATATTTAGAACATGTTGAACGGTTCGGATCGGTTGTTTGAGTTTTGCAAATTGAAAAAGTGACCCGAATTAAAGAGGGTGTTTTAATTTGCAAAGCACCGCTCATCTCTATCTATATATATATAGAGAGAGAGATGAGCTATGGTGAGACGTGGAGTAAAACAAGTTTGTACTCCACACCATATTTTCATTTTGAAAATTCAAACAACCGATCCGAACCGTTCAACATGTTCTCTATATTGAAATGTGCTTGGAAACCAAATTTTACATTTTTTGGAATTTTTTTACTATTTATTAAGCCATTTTGAAAATCGCTGATCCACTGTGAACAGTAAAAAACAGTAAAATTTTCTGGACCACCGGATCAGCGATTTTCAAAGTGGCTTAATAAATAGTAAAAAAATTCCAAAAAATGTAATTTAGTCTCCAAGCACATTTCAATATTTAGAACATGTTGAACGGTTCGGATCGGTTGTTTGAATTTTAAAAAATGAAAATATAGCCCGAAGTAAACCCCCCATTTACTTCGCGAAGCACAATAGCCCATCTCTCTCTCTCTCTCTCTCTATATATATATATATATATATATATAATCAAACGCAGAATATATATGCAAACACAAAATATTACCAATTATAAGCAACTGTTTTTTGCAAGCTATAACGCTAAATTATTCAGCGTTTGTGCTTGGGCCAAACGCTTAATAATTCAACGTTACGTTATGAAATGAGATTTGAATGATTTGTGGTATAAGTTCAATTTTTTGATATTATGAATAAGAAAACAGGAAGTTCATTGACAGGTCGATCGCATGTTCAAAATTTAATATTTATTTTTGAGGAGAAAATTTAATATTTACTGAAATTTATGAAAATTCCTTGGGTTCCAAATATATACTCTTAGTTTGAAATATTTACCAAGGCAAATTAAGTGTTCCAAATTATATGTTACAGAAATAATTACTAAATATATGCACATTATTCAGATCTTATTATATATATACTTTTTTTCGGCATTGTTACAAATTTTAAGTCTTTATTTTAAAAAGTGAAATCACAATTTAAATGACTAGTAAAAATGTACAATTAAAACAACACGAGGTCTTGAATCCAGTAACCATATATATATTTTTGCTTGTTATATCTGATGTGTTTCAAAACATAGCTTCATTAATTACATGGCATATGGTAAACTTGGCTTATGGCTTCATAGCTTAAAATCAATATATATGGCAATATATATAACACCAAAGTATTAATTACTAACACCATATTTGTATATGCCAAACTTTGACTGGCGTGCTATCAATAGTACAACAACATGTGTTATAGCTTCTAAAATCTATCGTATAAATCATTATCTTTTGACCGCTTGTCTTTAGTTCAAAAATTTATAAAAAAAAAAAGATCTTGTGAAGTAAATATGGTTTACCGGTTCAGATTCGTTGTTTGAAACCTATTTGATAAGTTTTTGAGGCAATACCACGCTAGCCTAATTTGATCGTATATACTATATATATAAACAAACTTGAAATTATAAATAAGAAAAACAAAATCAGATCAACCGTATATATATATCCATATGCATTGATCGAAATGTTTTTACAATCTATATATGTACCTTATAGCTAGTTTCCTACCAAATTTGAGAGAATGTACAAATAATATACAAAGGAAGAATATATATATATAGGATAACTATGAGACCGACCGACACCATCAGCAGCATCTGATATTCTGATCTCAAGTGCAAGGTACTTAGAACAGGAAAGCAGTAGGTGTATATGCAGACATGGTTGTAGGAACTTCCATTTCCCTGCATGTATAATTACAGAGCAATTAATATATATATATATATAAAGCTATTATTGAGATCATAACTTCTTATTATTTGGATAAAGGAATTGTTTTTTTTTTATAAAACAAAAAAAAGACTTTTTATTCTTTTGATTAATATAACAATCATGCATAGATGTTTCACCTAAAATCTTCAGTCCTTGATTGCGGCACCCCTCGACCTGTCGGCTTAGCCGAGTTGCGAGCTGCCGAGCCGCACTTTCTGGCTTGATGATCTGCAACCTCTGAAATATCTCCAAGTGAAGGCTGCCAATGTCCAGAAGACATCTTTCCGGGTCCCACTCGTCGGTGCCTCTTCCCCCTATACCTGCCCGTACCAGATGATGGAACCTCCTGTACCGGTCGAGTGGCTAACAATACGTCCTCGGGCTGAGCAGCGCGGCAACCGCATTGCACCATCTCAAAAATTCTCATGAGGTTAGAGATCAGTGGAAGCAAATAGTCCTTTATCTTTTTGGTTTGGTTTCCTATAGCTATATAGTTTGATAGTTTTTACTAATCTCTCTCTCTCTCTCTCTCTCTTTATTCTTTTGTGAGAATTGTTCACGGTTTTGAGTGCTGGCGTGAGGTTTTTATAGAAGGTAATGAGTAAAGAAAAAATTACCAAGATGCCCCGGAGTGAATGGCATCAGCGGGGGTACTTTCGGAACAACTGGTTTTATGTGGATTGTGTCGCAAAACGGCAAAAGCATATGTGACGCCACATTTAGTCGATGTCAATGGATTTATATATCTTCTGCCACGCTGGCATGCACGCTGTTACTTCGATGTAAGGGCATTTAGGATTTGATGTTGAAATGATTGATGATTCATTCTTAGATTTTCTTTACGAACTGGATATTTTATGTGTACAATGACTAATTATATATTCTGACTTGACTACTAACTGTCATGCCCAAAAATACAGAGTTAATTTCATATACAATATTGTAAAATTAACATAGTTGAGGAATTAAAACTCTTTACTGGTTTCATATATGAGGGATCAAGTTACAACAAATTTGAGTTACAACGAAATTATAACAACTATTTTTTTTTTTTTTTTCAAAGTCCAAATCGTCGATCCAAACCGTTCAACATGATTATCTAAATAAAATGTGCTTGCAGATCAAATTTTACATTTTTTCGAATTTTTTTATTATTTATTAAGATGGGTACAAAATTCAATGGTCTGAATATGACTATTTTTTCGTAAAATACTTAATAAATAGTAAAAAAAATTCAAAAAAATGTAAAATTTGATCTTTAAGCAAATTATATTGTGGAGATCATGTTGAACGGTTTGGATCGACAATTTGGACTTTGAAAATGAACAAAATAACAAAATAGTTGTTGTATTTTGTTGTAACTTGATCCCTCCTCAATATATATAATATATATGCATGAAATTAAAAAGCTAGCACTTAATTTATAGTTTCCACGGAACAAGAGTCCAGATGAAGCAGCTTTCTTTAAGTGGTGCAGTTTGCATCCTGCTCTTGTCCCCACATGTCTTTGTCAGTACCCCTTGTGATATGATCCATGGAGCTAAATGCTAATTAAATTGCTAATAATTATTTTTCTTTTACATGCCCTTGATGGCCTGGGCATTAATAAATCAGTCAAATTATACTAATATATATCATGCATCGTTGTTATAAAACTTTTAAAATAAAATTAATAACTGATATAACAATTTATCAACTTTTTTTAGTGGTAGCAAAATAACAAGCACAAGATGCTGCCGACTCATCAGATATAAATAAATTAAGAGGTGTACATATTTTGGAGTGTTTTAGAATCCCATCTCTGTTGCAAAATATCGATTCTACCAGATAAAAAATGTGGCTGTAATCAATCATTAATTGTTCATTACACGAAGGAACGAGAACAGCTTGCTAAAAAGCATTTAATGCTGTGTAAATGCTCGATCTGTGTTCCCTCAAGAGATGGGTTCTCTCTCTGATCTCTAGTTTTTTCTCCTGTGAGGTTGCTCTCATGATTTTTCTTTTCTTCAGTACAACGTTTTAGGAGGGCTTTAAAAGCCCATGAAAGGTCTATGCCTGGCAGCAACTGGTACACTAGGCATCTAAATGTTGTGCCAGGTTGATCATACTGTCTCTCTCAGTTTGTTCCCTGAAATTGTGTCGTTGTACTACGTGGCGCATGCCGACGGTAATCGGATTCGGGTTTGGCCAAGAGGATCAATCAATCTACGTGCCTTTGTCGTGCTTATGTGTGAATAATTATAATTAATGCTTAATTAATACATAATAGAACATCAATGTCAGCTAGAATTAATAATGTCCTGACTCCTGATTAGTTATGAAAACTAACTAGGATGTTGTAGATTATTCTGTAAACATTTGTTATCACAAAATAAATTTCTGGTACCAAACAAACTGTAAGCCAGGGACAAACTGGTTGGCCCCTTGGATGGAACTCAGGGTTTATATATACTTCACACAGAGGTTGCCATTAGATGTTTAATAATAATAATAATTATTAGCTGTGTTAGATCTAGAGAAATAAATAAATGAGATATATGAAAAAATAAGTTTCAGCAGCATGATAGCAAGATCTCAGAATTTTCTCTCTGCCCCACACAAACTTAGAAAAATAATTAAATCATGGAGTTCAGATAGCATCTGTTAAAAACTTTTCCACATTACAAAATCAGAGATAAAAACCAATTCACATATAATTCATCGCACCATCACGGCATGTTGCTACAACAAGAAATTTAAATGGGGGAAGGGGTAAAGCTGTGGAAACCAAAAAAAAAAAAAACAAAAAACACAAAAGAAGAAAAAAGAAAGATAATAAACAAAAATATTCTAGAATCAAGAAAATGATAACAGTTTTTTTTATTTCAGTTTGCCATTGGTCCAAGCGATATTCTATCTCAAGTTTTGTGGGGATTCTGTTATGATTATGTAGAATAACCAGTGTTTTAATATTCGGTTCTCATGTGGTATGCGGAAGGCCACCGCATACAGCATATACGGTATGCGGCCGAATATGCGGATTCTTATTCGGATTTTTTATTAAATATTTAATCTCAGAGTACTTAAATTCAATAAGGCAGCATGTAGAGAAGTTATAAAAGACTTCTGAGTGAGATGTTTGAAGAGAACACCTACCTGGCGGGTTTGGAACTCATTTAATGAGTTATGGATTCGGGTCCGGAACTTTTTTAATGGGTTTTGAATGTTTTCTAATTGTTTTAAAGCATGGATTTAATATTCGACCCGAATAGCTATTTTCTATGCGGCCGGACACTGAATAGGAATATACGGCTGTATATTCACCGAATAAAACCGAATTTTAAAACAGTGAGAATAACTACTCCTGACGATTTATGGATTGAGATTTTCTGGCCACCATAATACCATACTGACAGCAACAGTTACCAGTACCTTCCACTATTGCAAATTATCATTTCATTGGGGATTAATTACTGAAATTGACACATTAGTGTTCACATTTCAATCCCGTATAGATGATCATCTTGTATAAGGAAAATTGGAAAATGGAGCAAAAGATGCATATTAATCCGATTTAATGAATATGACTCGTCCAACAACAAAAAATTGTGTAGGGAAGCAATTTTGTAATAGTTAGTTGTTTGTATATTTGTATGGAAACATGTTAAAAATGAAATATAAACAAGTAAGAATTGATTCATAGCTGGGTTTTAAATGGACAAGTAAAATATTTTCCGAATTCAATTAATTATTGCAGTAGAAGTGCAAAGCATGAGGTGGTTACCTAACTAGTTCATCATTCCCACATATAAGATGATAAGAAGTGCTTACTAAATTGAATGAGAGAACTAAAATGCCTCTTTCATACCTCATCGTGCCTCAGCATTTTTTATCTCCGTTTTAAAAGTTCAAACAGTCAATCCGAATCGATCAATCCAAAAACAGTGATGTTGTACTTGTACCTATCTAAAATAAAATAGTAAAATATTTCCAAAAATATAAAATTTGGTCTCCAAGCACATTTTAAATTGGAGATCATGTTAATTGGTTCAAATTGACTGATTGGACTTTAAAAACGGAGATAAAAGATAAAAGATGTGAGACTCAGGCACTAGACACTATGAGGTAGAGTGGGAAAAATGGCACGGCGGAGCCGGCTCCGTCACGGAACAGCACGGTTACGGCACGGAACGGCACGGCACGCGTGTCAGTTACGTGCCGTGACTCGCGTGTCTCGTGCCGTGACCATTCGCGTGTCGTGCTCATCTTTTGAAACTTTGGCACGGCACGACATGTAGTCACGCGAGTCACGTATAATTAGAACCATTAGATATTGATTTAATGGTGAATCTTGAATAAATTAAGCTCAATTATGATTAAATGGTCACGCGAGTCACGTATGGTCACGGCACGTTTAGGCATGGCGCGACTCACGTAGCGTGACCATTCGCATGCCATGACCACCTCTTGACATTTTGGTCACGGCACGAGACCAAAATCACGGCATGTTTATCACGGCACAGCACATTTTTTCCACTCTACTATGAGGTATGAAAGACATGAGTCATTTTAACACTCCTCACCCAATGAAGAGCTTAATTACTAAACTAAATTGTTATCTGCTATCTGATAGGGTCAGGTCCAGGCCCATCTATGACTGGGTCGGGAATCCGCTGATCCACCTGTCAAGGCCCAGCTATGAAATCCGGATTAAAATTTCAAATTTGTACAGTATCTGTTTTGAGTTGAGATGTCTCTCTTTTCTAGGCCGAAATACTTAATAATTTCGTTTGTAATCCAACTTTTTCTAAATCAAAATCGAACCCTGCATCCGCATCGAATGGACTAAATTTACATAAAAACACTCCTTAATAATAATAGCAAATCGATATTGTCTGCATCTTGACAAGGCTAATAATTTGTTACTATTAGCGCATATCGAAACACATTAAATAGCATATTATAAATTTTTCTTCAAACATCTAAAAATCCAGAATTTATTTTATTCTCAGAAAATTCTCAACCAATAATCACATGCAATTTTAGAAAGTATCAGTACAAACTCGGTTGAAGCCATATTTTCACATGACCATAACATTGAATCAAATCACCCAAATTACAACAAGATTTTTTTAGTAGACCAAAGAAAATTAGAAAGCAATGAAAAAAGGAATTCGGGTAGCAAATCATTAATTTACTTGTAAAGACGCTAATTTTGACGAACAAACAAAGATATCTCTCAAACCAGTATTACTGGTATCCTTTTTCCAAACCAAATTCTCTAAAAGAGACCTTTAGCATCAGCTACTATAACAGACTAGCTGGTATATTTGCAATGAGAACGCAAAATCAATATACAGAATACGAAATTGTGTGCAAATGTTTATTTTGCAATAAAAAGAGGTGTCATAAACAAAACGCAATAAGATTTTACTCTCCTTACAAAAAGTTCAAAGCCAAGCACAATACTTCAATAAGAACCTAACAGCGGACCAGCTAATTTGACTAAATTTCCTAGTAAACAGAGAAATTTGGAGGAAAAGAGAGGGAAGGGAGGAGATCATAAATGTTTTATTTATGAAGATTGTGCTGGTGGACGGCGTTGAGCTGTCGGGTTCGATTTACGCCTCTCGTACCTTCGACTCTCGTACTTCGATGGTCGCTTCTCCTTGGGCTGGTATGTAGGATAAGTAGAGGGAATGATCTCACCATTTATGTACTTGTCACCTTTAAAAATAAAAAGGTAAGTCATAAATGTTAGAAAGCCCTCCTAATATGTCTATGTATAATTCCATAGAAGTAATATGGTCTCAGCTGGCAACTGTCAGCTAAGAGATTGATATACAAAACCATAAAAAAGTAGGCAAAGTTTTTTGGTTGCAGGAAGGAATTTTAACCCCAGCTCGCCAACCAAAGGACACAAGCCATGTTGCTCACAAGCCAACCCTGCTTTAGTTTTGTACATAGTTCACACTTGACACAAGCAGGCTTGGTACTTGCAAACAGCAGCATCACACCCATTGGCGGAATTCAATGAAGAAAAAGAACTAGGAAATACCACCATTTTAGTTTAGAAGGGCCACAAGAATAAATAGTCGTGTAACAAAATGATCATAGTTAGCTAACCTCCATAGTCCTTGTTCTTTACATCAATGTAGGAATCAGGAAGTACCCAGAGGACACCTGGAAGCCCTGCAGAGAGAAAGAAAGGTAGAGTGAGTCTTAGTTTCAGGCTAAAATTTTCTCAAATAAATAGTTTTCATTTCAAACCTGCTGTTGCTTTGTCATACAAGGGTCATTTCAAGGTTTACTTTTCACCTAAAATTCTGGATTCAGTCAGATACCATTGTACCAGATAATTGTACTAGTAAACACCCATCCGAGCCCAAATTATAAAAATTCTCAATTCCACATTAAATAAATGTGTTCAGATTCTAAATGATACAAACGCGAATCAGAAAAAAATAACACATACCCTTGAATTTTTCAGATGTTTCTTCAGAAACAGTACATTGGAAACCAGTGTAGGTGGTGGTGCTCAAGGCATACATATTCTTCTTTGCTTCTTCCATGCTACACAAAGAATTAATTAGGGTAATGCACAGACTAAAGCTGAGTTAAATGAACAATCTGGAAATAACAAGAAGACAAAGCAATCAAAATATAAATTTTCTTATGAAAAGCAGCCATGTGCACTAGAGGCAAATTTAAATTTCATGTACAGTTGCAATTTGCCTCCAAAGAGGACTAACAAGGACTTCATTTGGCTCAATAAGAAAAAAATTTAAAGAATTGGGCAAAAACTTAACAAGCACTACATCACAACAGGCAACTTGCTGCCACAACCAAACTGTTTTACTTGTAAACTAAACACTACTGAAACTATCTGTAACTTAACCAAATAGACAAGCCAATAGAATTAGCCTTCAACTGAGCAACATTTTTGTTCAGTATAACAAAGGTGCGGTTTAAACCCCTACTTTATTATATAAAAAGGAAAAAAAAAAAAAACCACTAAGCCCACAGCCCCACTAACCCTAAAGAAACTTAAATTGTCTTAACAAGCCTATTCTGATTCAATTTTTGCTTAACCCTTCTAATTATTTAATTAAGCCACATTTAAACCCAATTCAGTATCAGTATACCCAATCTATCATTGACGCAATCAAATTGCAACTAGATGTATACAAACCGACCTAAAAAGAGAAAAACAAAAAGGAGAAAGTTAAAGCAGCAGTCAGCACATAATATCCATCTCTGAAAAAAGGGAGAGCTCAAAATTCTTTCAGGAATGTTTGTTAGTACCTACTTGAAAATGCAAAAGGAACACATCTATAGGAACTAAACTGCAATTTACCTGCCAAGGACAGTAGCTAGTGTTTGAAGGTAGGTTTCGATCATTTCTTCTCTAGTTGGAGCGGGATCTTTGGGGAACTCCATAATAATGAGCCAGTGGTTATAGTCACACCCTGGTAAGAAAATGGGCTGATTTTCGTCGGTGCTAACAGTGGCGCCGTTCCCCACAGCTCCGAGTAGAGAGGAGGGGCGGCGCGAGGCGAGGGAAAGGAGGGGGGAGGTGATTGGAGAAGGAGTTGAAAGAGAGAGGATAGAGAACCTGGGCTTGGAACTGGGGTGTGTTAGGGTTAGGGTTTTAAGGCGGGGGAGAGAAGAAAGTGCGGTTAGCGAAGCCATCGTAGCGAAAGCGAAAGCGAAAGAGTGAGAGAGAGCGGAGATGGAGATAAGGTGAGACGAGCAGAAAGAGATATTTATTGTTAAACAAGGGAAGGACCTCGAACAAGTATCCTCTCCATTACTGTAAAAGATTCCCTTCACTTTACGGTTTCAGATTAACTCTCAGTCACTTTGAGATTCGGGCTAGCGCAGGGGGCAGTATTATTGGGCTTTTAGATTCGTGACAAGTTAAAAGGAACGGTCCAGATCTAATAATTGTAAGAGATTCCCTTTTACGGTACCGGGGAGGATGTGAATTCGAGGGACCTCACAGATTCTTTTCCTCGTTGCCTCGGGGTTTAGGGTTTCTTATTTTATTTATGGTTAGAAATTAGATTATTTGTTTCGGATAATAAAAAAAAAATAAGTGGATCGAAATTTACTAATCAAATTAATTAAAAATTATAATTTCAATATTCGTGTCAGTGGATAGTTCGAATAATCATTATAATTAATAAATAATTAAATATGAACGTGTTATATTGTATTATAATCTGATTTTGTGTTGGACAATAATTCTTAAGATGGTATTTTGGAATTTTGAAGAGAAATTTTTTTGAAGTTTTTGGGTGAAAAAGAACTTTTAAGAGAGAGCACAAGATGAAAAATAGATTAGTGGTGATTTTGAACAAGGCTAAAGGTTCAATTATTGAAAACTGTGATAGAAAAATAAAAGAACGTGGCTATAAATAATTAAAACTAATCTACTTTATTCTTACTCCTAAAAGATCACAATAATAACAAGATTTGATAAAAAAAATTGGCATTCAATGCTTGATTACTGATATCAAAATGTAGAATAGAACTGGGGTGTTTCTAAGTTCATCAAATTTATTTATGAACTCAACTCTAAAATTTATTGAATTGACTTTGAATGATAAATCTAAACTGTTGAAACCCATCTATTTACGAGTGATGCATCTAAATGCAAAAAAATTAAACTTTCAAATTACTTTAGTATAAAGTCAAGTGGTCAAAATTAAAAGGTTTATAAATTAATTTTAATGCATTCATTTTTTGAACGTTTTTTAACCACTTGACTCAATACAAAATTAATTCGAAAATTTAAAATTTTTATATGTAGACGCATCACTCGTAATGTGTCTGGGTTTCAACGGTTCAAATTTGTTATTTGAAATCAATCCGATAGATTTTAAAATTGAGTTTATAAAGAAACTTAGTGAACTTAAAAACACCATAGTTCTACTCCAAAATATATACATATATAGCAAATTACACTACCACCCCATTTTAAACAACCAACTCCCACTACTACATGACATGAAAATGAATGATTAAATACTTCTAAACACCTTAAAAGATATTTGTTGCAATTTTACTTTTTTTTTTTATTTTGACAATATTTTTGTTGATTATTGTAATTTTTATTAAATATAATTGCCAAAATAACTCGAGTAAAGCTAGCGCGTACTATGCTCATCAAGAGGACTTGGTGAGCACAAGCTTCAAAATCTATGAAATTGGTTTCAAACGAGTGATCTAAACTATTGAAACCGATCTACTTCACGAGTAATGTGTGTACATGTAAAATTTTGAATTTTTTAATTCATTTAGTAAAAGTCAAGCAGTAAAAAATGATGAAAAATGAATGCATTAAAATAAAGAAGGATCATTTGAAAAATGATATATGGCGAGTTTGAAAGAGCTGAAATGCCAAAAAAAGAAAAAAAGAGATATCTCGTAAGACATCCTCCAGTCAAATGATTCATATCTGATAAATTATTAAAAGGGAGGAGGGATCACTTGCAATATTCTATAGTTACAATATCTTACAATATGATTTTTCAAAGTCCAAATAGTTGATCCAAACCGTTCAACATGATTTCTTATATTAAAATGTGCTTGGAGATAAAATTTTATATTTTAATTACTATTTATTAAGATGGTACAAAATTCAATGGTCTGAAATCAACAGTTTTGTAAAATACTATCATTTTTTATAAAGAGGACAACATATCTATCATTTTTTATATTTTTATATTTTTTTGATATGATTTTAAAAGACATCATCAATATTATCAAACTAGTTGATTATCAAGGATATCCATTCTTAATAATCTTAGTTTGACTTGATCAAAACTGCATGACAGATATCAACAATTTTGTCTTAACTAAAATAAGTATGCATTGAGCCCACAGCTGACAGATCAGCAAGAGTTTTATGGTTTTCTTTTTTTGGAATCGAACTCTCAAATCTCTATTAATTTTTATAGCATAAGTTTCACTTTTCTATATAAAATAAGTTTTGCCAAATGTAAGAAAACAGTCATGGTAGCAGAGAACAGCTAGGGAATATGATGGGAGACTCTTTGGGAAGAATAAATATAAACCAATTATTAAGGTTCAAGGAATCAAGCAATCAAACAACCAACAGGAAGGTCAGTTGCTTTTGGAAAGGTGGGTGCCATCCCAATATCTTCCTAAACATTCTAAATCTTAATATAAGAAAAAAAAAAAAACAGAGAGATAATCAAAACTTGCATTGCATCCTTTAGTAGAGGAAATGCAATGGAGAATGTCCTATCTCCATCCCTTATTAAATTTATACACGCAACTAACTCTAATTAACAAAACAATGTGCAGTACAAACCTCCCTATTACGAACCTTGCCCTTCATAAGTAGAGAACCCCCAAACTATGTCACCTTCATTAGCAATGTCACTCAGTTGAAATAGCTAGCTAGAGAGAACGATAACAAGCACAAAAAAATTAATAATAATTTTCCTTGGGAGGTTCATCCACCCAGCTCTTTACCCAACCCTAAGCAGAACAATTATTAATCAAATTCCTTCATAATCATGAAAAATTTACCTCATTTCCAATAGGGTTGTGACTGATCCCCAAACTCAGCGCAGGGATTATCTTTGCAAATTTTTCTTTTTACTCCCTATTGCTTTTTTTTTTTTCCTTTACTTTTCTACATTATTCATTAGTCTCATCATTTTTTACAGAGGCAGGTCTTTCAGGGGTGACTATTAGAAGCTGCTCGGGAGAGGTAGAGAGGGCACCATCATCTGATTCATATTTAAGAGAGGAAGTGTTTTCATCTCCATCATCTCCTTGGGTTTGTTTCTTGCGCTTGATCACCTTGGTCTTGACCAGCCGCTTCATTCCCTTGTTATTCTTAGCCACAGCACTGTCACTGCTTATCGGTTTGAAAAGCACCTTGCCCACCTTTCTTTCATTAGCTTTTATGATCTGAATTTAATTTGATTCATTGTAAGAAAAAGAGAGTTGAATGCTAAGCACGAAAGTTGGAGAAAGAACATTTTCAGGTGAATCAGGCTTTGATTAAGTTGTCAAGTTGAACTTTGAGGCAGTCTAATATTCAGATTAAGAATGGGTTACTATTCTAGTCAGGACACTTCAAGTTGTTACATAGTTCATGCCAGAGTTCCTGGATTTACTTGTAAGCTATACTACCAACTTCTCAGAAAAAAAATTCACACACTAAAACTGGGTAATAGACAATTCACACAATATCACAACATAAACAGATACAGTGTGCATATGTGCACTCATGTGCGAGGAAAAGAGGGAAGACGGGGAGAAACCTCAATTTCGAAAGCCTGGTGTTTCTCATGATTATTGTGGTTGTCATCAGGGTTGTGATTATTGTCAGCCTTTTCTTGGTAGCCATTCTCTTCTTCATTGTTGGCCTTCTCTAATATCACCACCGTTCTACCTCCTTCCTCCGGTATGTACCCAAATGTCTCACATACAAACCCTGACACCGTCTCATATTGATGTCCCTATTCACCATTTTTATTCAAAAATGAACACTAGTATACCAAAACAATGATAGTATTTCAATACACTGCAAAACCTCATAAATAACTCACAAATGATAAGGATAGATTAGGTGTATCTTAATTAATAAAATCTAACATGGTTATACCTTTGGGTAACAGATAAATCTTCAACCCATTATTTTTTTTGAAAACTTGGTAGTAGCATCTTCAACCCATTATTGGTCATTGCATAGGGAAAAGGAAAATTAACCTCAGGAATTTTGACATTGAGGTCATCAGAAAGCTGATCAATTGATGTATTTGCATCCACGTCAAATGTACCATCTTCTCTCATCACTATATATCCTGTTTTCTTCTGTATTTCTTCCTACATATTTAAAAGAGTTATCAACAGGACAACAACAAATGGGATAAAAAATTGATCAACAACATATTATTTTCTTAACCAACTTTAGAGTCATTTTCATCGAAAATTTCCCCAACAATTTCTTCAACAACATCTTCTAGTGTCACAATCTGAAAAAATCACAACAAATTAACAGAAGGATCCCACTTCATTTTAGAAAAAAAGTTAATGTAACGAAGTAAAATAAGAAAAAGGGCCGAAGATAACATACACCAACAGTGCCACCATATTCATTGAGAACGACAGCCATGTGTACCTGCCTTATGCGGAACTCCCTCAGCAAATCCCATACAGACATTGAATCTGCATCACCCAATTTTATGAGGTACAGAGAGAGAGAGAGAGAGAGGAGAGAGAGAGAGAGAGAGAGAAAGAGAGAGAGAATTGATACCTTACCTGGAACAAAGTAGGTAGGCTTATGAGCCATTTCCTTCACAGTAATGTCCTTCAACTTCTCAACCTTCAAATTTCAGAAAGAAGTATGTTTAACAAATAAGAGAAAACAAAATTCTGGAAATAGAGAATGAGATATAAAACCTGTTCAACATGTTCAAGCATGTCCATTGCATAAGCAATGCCAACAATGTTATCAATTCGCTCCTCAAACACAGGAACTCTGGAGTACAGAAAAAAAAAAACCCGATCAAATTTGGATAATCTATACTAGTAATTACCATTATAATCCAACTAGTGACTAAAAATTAGTTACCTAGAGTACTGGTGTATCTCCCACAGATTTTTAAAATCGATGAGAGTTGCACCGCCATCTATGGCCACAACATCAACCAAAGGTGTCATTACTTCTCTCACATGTGTATCTTTTATCGTTAGCACATTCTCTATCATATCCTATTTTTAACAAACAACAACAGTTATGGTCTATCATCAACATTGTTTGGCCAACAAGTTGGCCAACAACTGTTAAGTTCAGAAAAAAAAAACTTCCTAAGAAGATAAACTTCATCAATAATAATTCAATAGAATATATGTCCAAAGTCCAGTGTAGATTAAAACCATGCTGATCATGGAGTTTCAGTAAACATTAAACAAAAAAAACTGATTTAATGCTCCACTTGGGATAAATAGTAAGAGCACTGACTAAATAAATAGATATGATCACAAAAGTACATTGTTCTAAATAGCGGCGCTATAGCGTTTTCGGACCTTAAAAGCTATAGCGCTATCAGCCGTTTTCGGCGCTATGGCTAGCTATAGCGTTTTTTTAGCCTTTCCGCTCAGACGCGATAATCACTATTTAGAACCTTGCAAAAATATAAAATAGCATTAACAAAATGAGTACTTGTTCTTCTTCTTCTATAGCTCCACTTAGTTCGGCTCCACGAAGCATTAACTTTAGTTCATCTTCAGTAACATATGGTTCACTACATGAATAGACCAGTACCAAGAGAAACAAAACTACATAAAAACAACAAACAAAATATTTGGCGTGAATGTATTAAGTCTAGCAATTTTTGCTTTGAGAAAACCTAAAAACCAGGAAGATTTTTACTCTTAAAATTCATAAATGATGGAATAGTTTTAATTTGAAACCTGATATTGGCAAAAGTTGGAATAGAAAAATGCAAATCATGTTCAGGGCACTACAAAAGGTGGAGTGATAATATTTGTGGGGGTATATAAAAAGGAAAAAATAAAGACTTTATAGTTTAGAATGTTTAAGAGTAAATTACAGAATTATCTGATGTTGATAGACAAAGTTGGTCAAATAATAAGAATAATATTAGTGACATATATTTGAAAGAGAAAATAAATGGAAACAAAGATCTCTTATTCATTGGTTGAACCTTGAAAGATGGGTGTGTATAAGCGTTCTTCCATAGGGTTGCTAGTAATAGGATATGTATATACATGATTTCTAACTTTGATTTGATGGCAATATTTACTCTAATATGAGGATTTTATTTCTAATATTTTAGGCTATTATAAATACACACTTGATGCTGAGGTTGAGAGATTTGCACAGGAATAAGGTTTGTAGGGCTGCTTGTTGAAGGTGGGAAATCATGTGATGGTTCTTTTTTATTAATTCTTTTAGGTCTCTTTGTATTAGACGTTGTTCTTTCTTTTTGAAATGAAACAGGTAGCTAATGAAGGTACTATCTTTCAAAAAGCAAAATGTCTAAAACACGTGGCATGGCATTAGCAAGGAATCCAAGCACCGACTTCTTGAGTATTTTTCAAAAGTTTCACAATGATTATCTACAGTCACTTTGGTTTGAACTTGATTTGCTTATGTTTCAATCAAACCTCATATAAAACTTGGTGAAAAAAAAATGTCAAAGAGGTTGGAAATGAATGGCGATACCTTGCACCTTTCAGGCCTAACATCTTGAGCATTCCCATGGAGAGAAATGTTGCAACCCTCCCCACTGGGTACAATATAAGCGAAAGCCATGCAACCGGCCTAACCTAATTGCAAAACCCCAAATGATAAATAAAAATCCTTTTAAGTATGAATAAAAAAGTCAAACGAATGTGCCATCTTTGTCCAACAAACTTATCTCACCTTACAACAACTCTGGCCACCTCTGTGGCATTGTGGACAGCTAAGCTTTTTGGGGTAATTTCAGTTAGGAGTAACACTAATACCTGAAATGACATAGATTTCTGTCAGAGTGGAATCAATGTTTTTGTCCTAGTTTTTTCCCCCTTCTATATTTGGGATCTTTTGGTGTTTAGTTGCATATTGCAGATCTATTTTTCGGCCTGAACTGGGGCTTAATTATTAAATTCTTCTCACAAACATAATAGTTTGATCAACACCGTGCTTACCAGGTGATGTACTGAGCAGCATAACAACAGTAACTTTTCTTTTTCTTTTTCTTTTTGGGGGGCAGCATAAATTGGAAGTTTTAAATCTTCATAGTTCATTGAGAACTCAGCTAGAGCTGAGTTCAAGTAAGTTAGAACAAGCAAAGAAATTAAGCAATTCATTTTGCAATATTTTTCAGGGAACGGGAGGAGAAGGCATACAGTCATGACACCAGTTGCTGCACTAACCCCTGCCTCACCAAAAATAGCTGTGGTTGCTTCTGTGACAAGAGCTGTAGCACCAATGTTAACCACCCTGATTACAAATTGAAAATAAATGCCTACAATGAGGTTGTTATATTGGATAAAATAAGCAATGCAGTTGTAGGTCTTGTACATTACTGGTTACTTCTAGCACCAATGCAATTACCATACTAAAGTAAACCAAATATAGATAGTTCTCAAGGCTGAAATGGTTAATTCTTGTTGCACGCTATGGGGTCAGGCCTGGCAAAGAACATACAAATAAGTTATTGCTATTACTATCTTAATGCAATAATAACAAGAAAATACAAAGGCACGAGGTTATGAATTGTCATGCAAGGAAAAGAATGTCCAATTTTGATTCAAAATCAAACAGGTCCATCACAAATAATGGTGCTGTAATAAAGTTTAATAACCAAAACTGAAGAAACATTTTCTTTGTAAGAAATGGATTCTGGAAGCCTGTTGGAGCTTAAATTAGAACAAGTGCTGTTATACAGTGGAACAATGGTTATTGTGAAATACTTGTTTTTATTCTTGGTGGTATTAAACTGAAAGAAAATAAAAATGTTACGTAGTGCCAATGAGAATGGTGGTCAGGAAGCGAGTGACATCACCACGAAGCATTCTGAAGACCCCATTCTCTGGCTCTTTCTCTGCCAATTCACGCACCTGATTTTAAGAGACAGAAATAAAACAAGGTAACTAAAACAGTGTTCACTATGCAATGAAATTCATAGCTCTAACCTATATATAAAGAAGATGAACCTTGGAAAAGGTCAATCTCAAAGGAAATTTGAGCATTAATATGACATATCCTATAGATTTTGAGTAAAACTGTTTAATTTGGACAGACTAGCTCAGTATTTTACTGCATACATGTATGTAAGAGTCCCTTTATAATATCAGTACCAATTACTGCTTAAAAATAATCTTTCCTTTTTACTGTATGCATGTACGTAAGTTGTTCCCTTCTTTCTGGTACTGTGAGCTTTGTAATTTATTGACAGTATAGAAGCCAAACCTTCCAAGGCCAGAGAGTGGTAATGGAAGTCTCAGCCATGGAAAAGAAAGCAGAGAGGCTGAGAAGAGCTGCCAGAATTAAACCCTGCTCTCTAAAAAGCTGTAAAATCTGCTGAATTGTTGGCCACCACTTGGCCAGGGTCGACCGACCTGAGCTGATGACAGCATTTTCAGCTGCAATTCCTCTCTGGCACCTCGCCACAGCTAATCCACACACAGTGGCAATCACCAGCAGCCGACCTAATCCTCTCTTAACATTGTCGAATTGCAGTTGGGCGGGTTCAGATCCGGAACTGGAAGAGGCGAGAGCGGAAGGGACGAAGGACCGGAGGAGGAGGTTGGAATGGGGGTGGAGATGGCGATGTCGAGGGGGGTAGGCAAGGAGAGGGAAATGGAGAGTGCGGAGAGAGAGGGAATGGAGAGGTCTGCAAGAAGGTTGGTGGAGAGGGAAAGAAGGGATGGGAGGAGGATGGAGTGAGAAAGGGAACGGAGACATCGGCGCTTGAGAGGAATGGAGGAGGTTATGATTCCATCCGATGACACTCCGGGTTCACTTGGTGGTGGTGAATGGTGATGGGGCTTAGGAAGGAATGCTAATGCTGAGAGGGCGAATCCTTTGTTTCTCGCAAGTTGCAAGTTGCAAGTGCAAGTATTTATTGAATCATACCTCGACCGGTACCGTACAATAAGATTCCCTTTACAATGAGCTATTTACGGTTTGAGATTAACTCTCAGCCGGTTAGGACTCGGGTTGACTGAGGTGGCAGTATTATTAGTCGTTGAGATTCGTGCCAAGTTAAAAAGAACGGTCCAAATCAAGTAATTGTAAAAGATTCCCTATTACGGTACCGTCGGTGATATGAATTCGTATTTATTACCCAACCCACCTTGCATTTTGCTGTTTATTAGATTTTGCTCTCTCACTTGCAAATTTTTGGAAACATTTCGTGTACACCCCTCAAAAATATCGATATTACGTATCATATTTACCCTTCTAAATTTCAAAAACTAACAAATTACCCAACTTATTGAGTTTTCTATTAAAATTCATTTTAAATTTATGAAGTGGTCATTCTACCATTTATACAAAAATATGTAGCCTATCTAAGAAAAATATGCAGTCTTCTAATTGATCAGTTGTGAGATCAAATGGTTCATGTTCTTAATTGTGATGTACACACAAGTGTAGGGGTGTTCATCGGTTCGGTTCGGTCCAAACCAAATTAAAATAGGCAAACCAAAGTTTTATTCAGTTTTCAAAAATCAAACCGAACTGAACCGAATTAGAATAAGAATCAAACCGAAGTAAATTTCGGTTTGTTCGGTTGGACCAAAATTGGATATTAATCATAAAAATAATCATTTTTTGTTACTTTTTTAATTTATTTAAAGATGAATAAAAAAAATTTGTTTGGTTCGGTTTAATCGGTTTTAAACAGTACAAGTAATATCATTATTTTGTAATTTTTAAAATTTTTAAATGCTTGGTTCGGATGGGAGATGGGTTTCAAAATTTCGATCGATTCAGTTGAACTGGTTTTTAAATTTCTAAACAAAACCAAACCGAATTATTAAACGGAACCTGATGAACACCCTACATAATTGTATGCCTAAATGTCATTGTGTATGCATCATAATTAGATAAATGAACCATTTGTCTAGAAGACTATTCATATTTCTAATACAAACTACCTATTTTTATTTTTTAATAAAGGATAAAATGGGCATTTTATAAATTTAAAATGAGTTTTCATAAAAAGGTCAATTATTTGAATAAATTTATGAGTTTCTAAAATTTAGAAGGATAAATATGATATTATCAATTTTAAAAAAGAAAATAAGTAATTGAGATTTTTGAGGAGTATACATGAAATTTCTCCCAAATTTTTTATTTGGCCGTTTCTTTTTTCTTCTCCAACTATGTTGTTAGGTAGGAGGATAAAGAGGATAAAATACTTTTTATCTCGTATAATTAAATTTGATAAAAAAAAATATGAATATAATTTTTATCTCACGTGAGTTATTCAAGCCCTCTATTCAAGTATATCTATGAATATTTTATAGAAAACAGAAGAACAAAGAGAGACTCTAGTATCATATGATTATATTTGATAGATGGATATAATAAAAGTATAACATATAATCTTTATCTCATTTAAATTATTCTTCATTAAAAAATAAATATACAAATATTTATAATTATTAGCATGATTTAATATAGTAAACACGTTCCTAACGAGGAGAACGGAGTAGGTCCGATGCCCATCGGACCTACTTTTAGGTTCAACGAGCAGATGACCGTCCGATTTAATTTAAGATATGTGCGCACGAAAATTGAAACATATGCGCACGACTTTTAAAGCATTTCGCACGAATCTTAAAATAAATCGACGGTGATTAAACCCATCGAACCAGAGTAGGTCCGATGCCCATCGGACCTACTCTGACTTCCCTAACGAGATTCTAAAGAAAACTATAACAAAGAGCGGTGGCTATAATGGCGGAAGTAAGTTGAGGGGAAAAGTATCCTCTCAGGTACCGTAAAAGATTCCCCTCACTTTATGGTTTGAGATTAACTCCCAGCCACTTTGAGATTCGTGCCATCATAGGAGGTAGTATTGTTGGAATTTGAGATTCGTACCAAGTTGAAAAGAACGGTCCAGATCCACTAATTCTAAAAGATTCCCTATTGCGGTACCGGGGTGGATCTGAATTCGGTTGAGAGGAAGGGTGCACATAGAATTGTTCAATTTTGTTTACATAAAAAATATTTTCTATAGTAGTTGTTGTTGTGCCACCGGAAAGTAATTGGAAACTATTATTGATATGTTGTCGACTTAATTTCAATTTAAATAGTTTGTTATAAGTTAGGTTAAGTTTCATGATGAAGCGATCAAATTAATGGGTAATTAAGTTCTAAACTATTATATATATAGGTTTATTGTTTTGATAATTAGTTTTATATGCACAATTGCCTATTGAATATTGATTGAAAGAGACCACCAAAAGTAATAGTAGAACAAGATACGAAATTGCGATATGCAAGAGAGATTGTACAATTGCAGAAAGTTAGGGGTATAATTCAGAGTTCATAAATATTTGATCCTTTCATAGACTATGCCAATTTTGATTAAATAAAATCAAAATTGACCAACTGGAATCCAAAATTTGAAATATATAGTCTAATTAAAATAACAATAATTCACTAGTCTTCAAAATGAGTTTGTTTTGCATACATCTCCTCTGATTATATACAACTATGAATCCGAATCTGCTGTAATTCTGAGAGGAATTACAGGATCCTGAAATTCCGAGATCAACCGTTCAAACTTTTTCGTGCGCGGATCTCGAAACGTTCTCGGAAAAGTAAGTTTTCATGCACGTATCTCGAGAAAGACCAACAGTTAGAATCGGAATTACAGGTCCTGTAATTCCCCGAGAATTACAGCAGATTTATTCTCATACAACTATACCTGCCTTCCCCCTCTTTGTGGTCCAAACTTGTGAATTCTTTGTACCAGTATGGGTCAATTATCATTATCATCCATATTGAACTTTTTTTAACATCACAATTCAACTTTTTTAATGTAGTAGATAGAAATCAATTCACTGTTATGTTCTGATGATTATCAATTATCACGTTCAAGTATTGAGTATATTATTAACTGCTGTAATGCAATATTAATCTCTATACAAACTAGAAAGACTACAAATCCTGTTTTCCTCTAGTGATAGAACAACCAATTATGCACCAGTACTTCAAGTTACTTCTGCAACTGACAACTTCCTGAAATTTGCAATAGAATTCATAAGCCAACAGCACAGCACTTTAGTCTTGCACAATTTAAACCATAATTTTCTTGCATCACAGGAATCATCATTATTTCATGTTAACGCAAAGAAGTTAATCTGTGTAATTCAGTTTTTTGCAATGGTGATACAATGAAATATGCTTTAATTGCCTTGAATTTAAACAAAGCGTAATGCTTAGCAATAACTACATTATCAAAATACGAGCTACTGTCATGGAATTGCAATTGCAATGATCCTGGCAGCTACTGTCATGGAATTTCAAAAAAGAGAACAGCAAACAGAATAAAACAACAACAGGGACGACAAAATTCAATATACCTCCTATATGTACATATAGCTACCTGCCTACATGTACAGTTCTACAAAACTCCTATAAATTATGTAAAGGAACTCCTAACTACACTTTCTCCACAATTTCATCAAAAATGAAGGTAATTTTTTTACCAATAACCCCCACAAGAACACTTTCCCTCACTAAAGTGGTGAAACCTGCTAGCATCTCTAATCACAATATCTCGCCGGGTAATTGACCCAACAATTTCAATAAAAGCATGGCAATCCTCGCAAATCCTGTGTGGCTGCAGAAGTTGTAATGGTGCATATTCTGGTGTACCAATCAACCCGAAAGCAACTGCCAATTTCTCACTGTGGTTTGAATGAGCTGCCAATTCTTGTTCACTGACATCTGGTAAAACACACTTCACTATCTCACCAACAGGAACAGCTTTCTCAATCTCTTGCATCAACTCATCAATCTTTTCATAAATATAGGCACTTTGTGGGTGTGACTTGTCACCAGTGAAAAACAGGTATGGTTTTTTCTTCACCTCAATCCAAGTATATGAAACACTTAGCTCAAAACCCTGTTCTGTAAGTGTGTCTACGACCCTCTTTGCATCTTGCATTCTACCCCTCCTAATGTACAAATTGAGCAATACAACATAATTGGAGAGTTTTCTGGGATCCATGCAGTAAAGTCTCTCAGCCGCATATAACCCTAGCTCCTCATTTTCATGGGCCCGGCAAGCCCTGAGAAATGCAGCCCACATGTTTCTTGTGGGACCACATGGTGCCTCTTGTATCAAATCCAATGCTTCTTGTAAAAGCCCTTTCCTTCCTAACAAATCCACAATGCATTCGTAGTGCATTGCTCGTGGCTTCACATTATATTCCTTTTGCATATTTTCAAAAATGCTCCTCCCTTTTCCCAACATTCCAGAATAGGCACATCCAACCAACACAGCTAGAAAAGTTACATGGTTCGGTGCACACCCTTCTTTGACCATTCGATCAAACATTTTGATGGCCATCCAACCCATGCCATGGTATGCATAACCACCAATCAAAGCATTCCATATAATCACATTTTTACGTGGCAATTGGTCGAACACACCGCATGCATCTTCCGTTCTACCCCATTTGCCATAAAGGTCTACCAAAGCTGTTCCCACAGCCAGATTTAACCCAAACCCATTTTGTAGTAAAGCTGCATGAATTTCTTTACCCTGCTCGATCGAGCCTAACCTAGCACAAACCGTAATTACGGTTGAGTAGGTGAACTTATTCATTCTAACTTTGGTGCTTTTCATCTCATTATACAAATCTAAAGCCTCCTCGCTAAGCCCATTAAAGGCTAAACCTGCTATCATTGTGTTCCAACATACAACGGTTTTCTCAGGCATCGAATCAAAGAGCTTCTGAGCGTCTTCTATGCAGGCACATTTTGCATACATGTCCATCAAAGCACATAAAATATAGGAATTATCATCAAAATAACCTTCCTTGGCCACAATTGCATGCAATTGACGGCCAAGAGATTCTACAGGTAAGCCAGCACATGCATTTATTACATTGACAAATTTGCGGGGCCCCCTTTCAGGTCTTCTTTTCCATATCCACAGAAACAACTTTATGGCCTCTAAATACTTACCAAAGAAAACAAAACCATACAACATCATGTTAAAAGAAGTAGAATTTCTCTTGGGCATTTTATCAAACATTCGATGGGCTCTATATATGAGTCCGCATTTGATAAAGAGAAAAATGAAGCGATTGTACAGATATATGTCAAAATCAGAATGAGCCAAAATATTGAAATCTGCATCTGAATCAGAATCAGAATCAGAAACATATTCGTATAGATACCGGGCTACCAGCAACTTGGCATATCGGCGTGAGCGTAATGCTATGCATGCATTGATCAAAGCATAATAGGTTTTTGGAGGGATCTTAATGCAGTCCGGCACCTGTTCAAACAATTCAAGGGCCTCTGTGTAATCCTTTGAGATGACGAAATACTCTAGCTGGTCGCAAAAGCAAGCCGGGTCTAAACCCATTACAGGAGGTGCCGGTTCTTGCAAGGATTGTGGCTCCAGCACTGATGGACGGCGAATTGGTGCGGGTTTTGGTTTGAGGAGACAATGAAGAGGCCACGACTCTGTCTTCTTCGCAATTGAAATTGGACTAAAACCAAGAAAAGGCCTAATCTTTGTGAAATTTTTGAAAGCGGGGAAATAGAAGAGAGGCAAGTTGCTAAAATTTTGGGTTTCATGGTTGCAAGTACAGTTACAGACGCGGGCGAAGCAGAGTGCCATTCAATTCTCAGTGCTAATATGTATGATCTCACAAGAAGAGAATAGCTGCGGAATTTTAGAAGATAATGTTCGGAATTTTAATACTAGAGATTCTGACAGAGGTTTTAACTTTTAAGTGACCGAGAAGCTTGATTTTACACTATCAGCTATCGCCTATCGTTGGGGTTTATCGGTAACATTATATTTCTGTTTGGATCTGGACCGTCCAATCAGAATCCGCACGACTATTAAAGCGTTCTAGTGCGTTCCATTCCACCTCGGGCCGGATTACGATCGGACGGCCTCTGAGGATATGGATTCGGAGAGCACAAACCTATATTTATTTTTCCCAAATTTGCATGGGCCATTTATCTCCAAACTTTTTGGGCCAAGTTGATATTTCAAATTTCATTGGACTATAATCTTTCAGGCCTGCTGAGAAGCTCTCTTCTCTAGCGTGTGGATTGATGGATACCATTTCTTATGATAATTATCGATTGCTTTATCTCATTCTCATACGATAGCAATCAATCCACAAATTTTTCATATGTTGAAAAAAGGCCATGACCTAACTTTGATTGTGATTTCTTATACCATGACCTTTGAATGTCCAATGTCAAGTTATGTCGCTCTTCTATCATATATGTAGAAAACTGTTAATTCTTGACAAATGGTTTTCAACTTTTATTTTTGATGGAGAAGCATGAAATCAACATTTCGAAATTAATGGAATTGATTTTTTAAGAAAAAGTGAAGCTCTCATTATCATGAGATTTTTTTTTTCTTTTTTACGTTTATTTTAAAGTTAACTAATTAACCTAACCAGACGGATTAATATAGATGTGTTCATTAGATTAATAAACATTTTTTTTTATCAAATTTGATTCAATGTAATTTAAAAATTGTTTACTTGACAATTAAATGTCAAAAACACTATATTTATTTTGATATAAATTTTTAAATCGTTCAAACTGAATCATGATTCACGTCCTGTCCGATCGACTAACATTATCCTCAAATTATATATATTTTTTATTACTCATTAATATAACGATTGTTTTAGAATTTTGCTCCGGAATAAAAATATGCATTACATAAAAAATTTAATTTTTAAATTGAGAGAATACTATCAAATAATAGAATGTCTATAAATATATATATCAATTGAGTAGATGATCACAAAATAAAATAATTGATTTCATATTGTGAACTATGTATAACTCACATGCATTTGACAAATATTTATTAGTAAAATGTTAGATAATTTCAAGCAATATATGATTAAATTTGAGAATAATTAATATTTGATCTAACGATTGAAAATGGTTATAGAAATTTCGACGATCGATCTTTGAAGCATCATCAGACAATACTTAAATTGTATGAAATTTGATTAATATTAGACTATTTATATGTCCAAATTTACTTTCTATTTTCATATAGGTTTGAATTAATTATTTTGGAAAATTAGTATTAATTAAGATTTGTCAAAATAATATGTCACATCGCTAATTACGGGGTTTAAACGCTTGTTAATTAAACGTGGTACAACATGTCAACATTTATTGTTTTTGTTTTTTCTTTCGATACAACCAGCTGTACGTGTACTAGCTAGCAATTCCATAATGTGACAATGTGGTGTGACTTGTGAGGCTGCTTCGAAAAGGATATATATGGCGATCTAACGTGTGCAACTAATTAACCACCTCTTTTTTTCTTAACAGAAATTCAAGGTTTAATATATATATATATATATATATATATATATATATATATATATATATCTCCTACTGTTCTACCAGTTAAGTACTTAATTAATTACCCTATTACAACTACCTATCTAGCTCAAGAATTAAATTTCAACAACCTATTTAAATCGAAGAAAAGCCCAAGCGATAAGGAATTCACATCCTCCCCGGTACCGTAATAGGGAATCTTTTACAATTACTTGATCTGGACCGTTCTTTTTAACTTGGCACGATCTCAAAGCCCAATAATATTGCCCCCTCAGTCAACCCGAATCCTCAAACCGGCTGAGAGTTAATCTCAAACCGTAAATAGCTAATTGTAAAAGGGAATCTTTTACGGTACCGTCGAGGATATGGATCCAAGCGATAAGTCGTTCTCAAAAAAAAAAAAAAAATTGTTGAATATACAGACACATATGGAAGACACGGATCCGTATCCTCCTAGGTACCTGACTCAAGACAATTGCAAGGGACGGCCTAGATTTACTCTCAGTCGGTGCCTATTCGAGATAGCGCAGGGGGCCAATATAATTGTGCTTTGAGATTTGTGTCAAGTTAGAAGAATAATTATAGATCATCCATTTCAATTGTACTCAATCAGGTAACCTGAGGTGATGTGAATTCTGGAAGACACAGGAATATAAATGAATAACCACGCCTATCTTTTTTTCCAAATACATCAATAAATAATGTCTATGAGATCCAATTAAAATGTATATAAAAAACAAGGATCAAGCTATATATCCTATAACAATAAGTAGAGAAAGATGAAAAGAAAAAAAAAAAAATCAATAGTATATCAATAGTATACACTGTCATGCAAGCAAGTCTCATTTCAAAATGCCAAAAGAGCAGCCAATCCAAATACAAGCCCGGCACCGGCCGTGATACTGGTGGCGGCCGAATCTGGGGGGGAGCCACCTGGTGGTGATGCAACTGGAGAGGTCGAACCAGAAGTTGGGGCTGGTGAAGTGGAAGATCCGGAGACCACGTTGATTTGTACTTTCTGGCCCGCTGAGCAGTGGCCGGTAAACCCGCAAATGAAGTATCTGGACCCCACTTCAGTGAGAGTGATGACGGTGTTGCCATCACTATGCGTGGCGATCGGGTTGGAGGTGTTGCATGAGTCGAAGTTCGCTTGTGTCACCTCGAGCACGTTGTGTTCCGATGCGCTGTAGCTGAAGGCTGAACAAAATATTGTGTAGCCGTTAATTTCATGATACTATGTTTTGATACGTACATATATATATAGATATATAGAGGAGGATCAAGTTACAACAAATTTGAGTTACAACAAAGTTACAACAATAAAATTTAATGTGAATTAATTATTCCGTGACACTTTAATTTAAAGCTTTCCGCAATTGTGGGTAATTAGGAATTATTAATTTATCTATATTAAAAAACAAAGATTCAAATTTCAAAGGTGTATCTCAAGAGCTATATATATTATATATGTACAAAATAAAACTTTGAAATTTAATTTAGAATTGTAGAGGAAAATAATTTACTGAGAACATCGCCAACGTGGAATGTGTTAGATTCAGCCCACTGTGTCAAGTTGGTTTGTAGATCCCATGAGCCACTTGGCGCACCGACGGTGTAGTTTGCAGCCATTGCCAGCTCGAGCTCGACAACCGCCACCACCGCCGCAACTGCCAGCAAAATTTTCGCCATTTTTGCCATTGTAAATTAAGGAAGGGGCAAGCAGAGGTTTTTTTGGAGCAGATTGAGTTTGATACTAGCTGTGTATATATTGCGTTGCATATATAGGCGGTGCTGAGATTATATATAGAGGTCATGGGATATGTTAAATGAAAATGGCCAGGTGTAACAAGTAGTTGGATATATGCCCTTCAGATATTTAAAAAGAGGCGGCTGTTGAAATTGACCAAAATGGCTTTGATTGTCCTTTCTAAATGGATATAGCATGGAAACATGCGGCAGATCGATGACCAATATATCACGCTATAGTGCTATTTATTAAGTACTTTACAAAACTAGTCAAATTCAGACCATTGAATTTTGTACCCATCTTAATAAATAGTAAAAAAATTTAGAAAAATGTAAAATTTGACCTCCAAGTACATTGTAATATGGAGAAAATGTTGAACGGTCGGATCGACTGTTTGAACTTTGAAAATGAAAATATGCTCATTTTACAAATAGGTCCTTACATCCATAGAAGAATTTGCCTATAATTTAAGGCAAATTCTTCTATGGGCATAAGGACCTATTTGTAAAATGAGCATATTTTTATTTTTAAAGTTCAAACAGTCGATCCGACCGTTCAACATTTTCTCCATATTACAATGTACTTGGAGGTCAAATTTTACATTTTTTTGAATTTTTTTACTATTTATTAAGATGGGTACAAAATTCAATGGTCTGAATTTGACTAGTTTTGTAAAATACTTAATAAATAGTAAAAAAATTCAGAAAAATGTAAAATTTGACCTCCAAGTACATTTTAATATGGAGATAATGTTGAACGGTCGGATCGACTGTTTGAACTTTGAAAATAAAAATATGCTCATTTTACAAATAGGTCCTTATGCCCATAGAAGCATCCCTCATAATTTAAATGTACATAAAGAATCAAGAATGTGAACAGATTTGCTTAATTTCATATTTTTATTATTGTCAGGTAGAAGAATTGTTGCTTCCTAACCACCTAGTCAACCGTAAAGAACTCCCAATTAACTGGGAAATAAATCTGTTGTTATTCTAATAGAATAACAGAATTTTGTTATTCCGATCTCAACCATTTAAAATTTTTCATTTGTGTATCTTAATAAAGAACTTTTTTTTATACATGAATCTCAATGAAGTGAATAGTTGGGATCGGAACAACAACAAAATTATTTCCAATTAATTGGGGATGCTGCCCATGTTTGGACTCGGATTCATGGGCGTAACTACATAGTAAGGAAAGGGGCTAAGTCCCCCTTATCATCAGAAAATTTTGTAATTTTGACCTTTAAAATTTGAATTTTTACTAAAAATTTTACTATGAGCCTCCTTTATAAAATAAAATTACATGACGCTTATTCATCCGGCCCCCTCAATTTCAATTTTCTAGTTCCGCCCCTGCTCGAGTTCAAGGAGGTTTGGGTGCGGTACTATTGAGAAGAGGAGACTCAGTTATACAGACATGAGATCTTTCTTCTCATGTGGCAATAGGAGGGGCTAAGGGAAGAAAGGAATGGCTACAAAATTTATGTGTGTTGTGGCATGTGTGGAAGCAGAGGAATGATGCAGTCTTCAGAGGGTCAGTTCTTCCACCGACACTACTTGTATCTAAGATCATCGAGGAGATGACTCTGTGAGTGCGGTATTGTAGGAATTTGAGTGCAACGGGGAACAATGTGATTGGGGTATTAGGATGCTGCGAGAATAGCATCGTTTTGTATAATTTTGTGTAGGATTGTGATGTAAACACATTTATTTTATACAACTTGATAATCTCTGTCAAACATTTCAAAAAAAAAAAAAAATGGAGCTGCACATGTTGTAATGGTGCAAATTCTAGTGCACCAATTAATTAACCCAACATTTTATATATTTTTAATTTTTAATTTTTAAATTAGGTAGAAAAACATCTGTTCTTAAAATTTTGACCATGAAAAATAGTGTTTTAATGGTTTATTTTTTAAAGAAATGTAAAATTGATCTCCAAATACATTATATATTAACTTATGTTGAACGGTTCAGATTAAATATTTATACTTGAAAGTAGGAGCGGAGGCAGATTGTCAAGTTATGGGTGTTAAATCTCGGAAGTTTCATATGAGTGCTAATTATACAATTTTACAGTATTCATAGCATTTATTCTAATTAAATAATATAGATGTGTCAAGGTAAATTTTTTTTAAAATGAATGAGTTCAATTGACCTCATTCAATTCAATGAGAGAGGATCCGCCTCTCCTTGAAAGTAAGAATATTAATTTTTAAAATGACTGATTTAATTTGCTCATTGCAAATCTCATAATCTCTCTTTCAAATTTCATTGGACTATCGGACTATTAACTATACTTTCTTTCAGACCTGTTGAGCTCTTCATCTGAGCGTGTCCAATGGACATCATACCTAAATCGGTTCTGCCTGCTTGGAAACGTCTAATTCGTTATAATATGTCCGTGCGCTTGTTCCCGATGAATATTTTTTAATATGAAAAAATAGAGATCTAACCTACCAACTTTTATTTAATTTCTATAAAGAACATCCCACACAGAGAGTGTTGTGACGGCTCTTAATTTACATCTAAGCCACCGCTCCCGACATTTTTATTAATATTCAAAGTTTAATACAAATTAATATTTATGCCCAGAATCTGAGCCAATTTCGAAAAATGCCTAAGCCGGCCACAAAATGGCCGGCTTACTCCCCCCCTAAGCCAGCCATTTTGTGGCCGGCTTACCCTTTTTTTTTAACCCGAATTTCACCCTATATATACCCTCTTTTTCTCTCTTCTCCTCACAACTCTCTCATCTCACACCCGGATTTGAGCTCTTCTTTGAGGTAATTTTTTTTTATCTAATTTAAATTTAAATTTATTTATTTTAAGGTTTAGGGTTTAGGGTTTAGAGTAATTTGTTGTAAGTTAGTGTAATTAGCATAGTTGACCAATATTTAGGGTATTTTGGCATTTTTTACCATAATTAGGTTAATTAAGCGTAATTTAGTGTAATTAGCACAGTTGACCAATATTTAGGGTATTTTGACCTTTTTTACCATAATTAGGCTAATTAAGCGTAATTTAGTGTAATTAGCACAGTTGACCAATATTTAGGATATTTTGGCCTTTTTTACCATAATTAGGCTAATTAAGCGTAATTTAGTGTAATTAGCACAGTTGACAAATATTTAGGGTATTTTGGCCTTTTTTACCATAATTAGGCTAATTAAGCGTAATTTAGTGTAATTAGCACATTTGACCAATATTTAGGATATTTTGGCCTTTTTACCATAATTAGGCTAATTAAGCGTAATTAGCACAGTTGACAAATATTTAGGGTATTTTGGCCTTTTTTACCATAATTAGGCTAATTAAGCATAATTTAGTGTAATTAGCACGTTGACAAATATTTAGGGTATTTTGGCATTTTTTACCATAATTAGGCTAATTAAGCGTAATTTAGTGTAATTAGCACAATTGACCAATATTTATGGTATTTTGGCCTTTTTTACCATAATTAGGCTAATTAAGCGTAATTTAGCCGAATGTAGCATAATTAGGAAAATTAGACCATTTGATCATATTTTACCGAAATTAGGCTATTGTAGCATATTTAAGGTTATTTTAGGCGCAATTTGACCCATTTTAGCATTTTTAAGCAGTATTGTGGCATTTTTGTCCCTTGTTAGCATGTTTTACCGAAATTAAGTTATTGTAGCCTGTTTTAGCATGTTTTAATGGCAATTAGCCTATTTTAGGTTATTTTTTACATCAGCATGCCTAGAGCACGGTCTACCCGTCATCCAGTAGTGGACGAGCCGATTAGTACCAGCAGCACGGAGCACATCAGTCCTCTCATGTGGATTCACCACGACGAGCACCGAGTCTCACTGGCGTCTCGTGAGGTACCTATCTTTTTTTAGATTTTCTTTAAATTTTATTATGTTAACCTCATGGGGATTACTTTTTTCAATGCAGGACACGGGTCTTTTAGATGTGAAGTTGCGGTGCGTCCACATGCAGTACTACGAGATGATGGACCCGTACCTCATCAACCTGGGTCTCTACCAGGTTGTGGACATCGTGTGGGCTGAGAGAAGCATCATCAATGCATCTCTCATCGCAGGACTGGTGGAGCGATGGCGTCCCGAGACGCACACGTTTCACATGCCATTCGGAGATATGACAGTGACTCTCCAGGATGTGAGTGCCCTTTGGGGTTTGCCTATCCGTGGCACACCCGTTGGCGGCGTATCTGATAGCACCAGATTCATAGGTGATGTCAGCGAGTTGTTGGGAGCTGATCCTTTCTATATTATTGGGGATAATGGGAGGTCGAAGTTTCATTTGCGAATGACGAGGTTACGGGAGCACTTCAGCGTGGGTCTCTCGGCAGATTCCATCGAGCTGGAGATTCAGAGGTAAATTCTATAACTTGTTTCTATTAATCAATTTCCAATACGGGATTAGAATTTTTATATGTTTTGTATTGCAGATATACACGGGGTTACGTGATGAACCTTTTTGGTTCTGTCATGTTTCCTGATTCCAGCGGTGATCAGATACCGATGATGTATCTTCAGCTGCTGACAGACCTTGAGCGGCCGTCGCCGTACAACTGGGGTGGGGCTGTCCTAGCGTATCTGTATTCCCATCTGTGCCGTAGTAGTGAGGTAAGTCTCTAACTTTCTTAGTAAATTATTTAATCAATCAATCCATCAAAATACACTGACGTCTAATGTTCTTGAAAATGCAGAAGAATGCGAAGCAGATGTATGGGCCAGTACTCCTGCTTCAGAACCGGTCGTGGTCACGGCTACCGGTGGGTCGACCTATACTGAATGAGGCGCCGGATTGGGGAGTGCCAGATACTTGGAGATGTCCGCATACGGGAAGAAGTGGCACGGTTTTCACCACTACTTAGATCGGACCCACGGTGCTACCATTAGGATCAGGCCAGTTCAGTCAGAGATTCAGAGTTTGCCTGCCGATCTTGTTTAGTGGACGCCGTACGAGCAGTTGTACACAGAGAACCTCTTGCCGGTCAATGTGGGTGACGAGCAGGAGCGGGAGATGTGGTTCTACCGAGGTCCACTCATACACTTCTGGGTAGTGGAGCACCACTACCCAGATCGGGTGCTCCGCCAGTTTGGTCGAGCGGCGTTCATTCCCGCAGACCCATTCATGTTGATCGAATCTGAGTCCTCTTCGCCTTCAGAATTACTGGATGAAGAACTATGATTGGTTCTTATCGGTGATTTGGAAGCGAATTGTCCTCTCCTACTAGCAATCCTCTCGGATCTTCGTACGGATGATTCGGCCAGCGTGCAATGTTCCTAAAAAAAAGAAAAAAAAATCTGAAATTTAAACTAAAAACCGAAAATAAAAGGAAAAAAAAAAAAAAAAACGAAATTAAAAATAAAAGAAAAATGAAAATAAAGAAAGTAAAAAGAAATCTAGGCGTTTCTAATTAATTGGATTCAATGGTCAAAACAAGGGCGTCTTTCGAGGCCTTGCACAATGAACCGTTATTCCCCGGCAACGGCGCCAAAAAGCTTGATCACTCAAAAGAGAGCAATGTTTCTTTTAATATTTATAAACTCGTAAATGCTATCGGTTCGGACTGCAAGCGCACAATCCTTATCGAGTAGTATATGCGAGGTCGATCCACAGGGAATATTGGTTCAGTGTCTTGAGCGATCGAATCACAACCTTTCGAAAGGCTAGACGAAATCTGAAATTTGAGAGATGTTTGTTGATCAATGTAAATTAGGAAACAATTAAAAGTAATTAAAATAAAGATAGAGGTGAGAATTCCTAGGGTTTCGGCACACCGTTGCCACTCAATCCGTCTTGACAATATATTCCTGTTGCGTCTGATTTCCTGTTGTTGTTCTATGAAAGATAACTACATAGGTCACTGCGATTTATGTTACGCCAGAATGACAGATCTTTCATCGAGACTCTACTCAGGACAATGCAATTTATCTTACGCAACTATCGGGTCTCTTATCTCCCAAATTACTACACAGATCACTGCGATTTACCTTACGCAAATGATGGAATTTGGTCATGCGTTTTGTTGTTCTGGTTTATGGCTTCCCCGCGAAGGTTTTCTTCACATAAACCTAATAGATCTCAACGAGGCTAACTCATCCAAATAGTTCTTTCGAGTTATTAAAGTACTGTCACTACCCTAACAAACTCAAACTAGATCATTGAAATTAGGTGAAGAGATAGTAAATCACAAAAGCATATTCGATACAACAACAAGAAATCATAATCAACAGAAATATATATATCAAAACATCAAGAGTAACAAGGTTTACTGCCTAGCCCTAAGAAAAGGAACTTAGCCGCGGAACGGCATGGTTACAATCACTACTCTCTTCTCTCTTTAATCAAATCTAACCCTAATTACAAAGATATCTATTCCCTCTGTCCAGGGGCCTTTTATAGGAGTGTAGGGACGTCTGGAGTTGATTGGAAGCCAAGGAATTGATCTGGAAACAGCTGTCGGCAGTTATTTCCCAAGAGTCGCCTTCGGTTACGGACCGTATCAAGGTGATACGGTCCGTAATGGGACCTTGGCAGTTATGGTTGTAACTTCCTGCGCTATCTTCTGAGCCTGTGCTATGCCTGGTCCGTATTAACCAATACGGGCCGTAACAGGGTCTTAGTCGATAAGCGTTGCTGATCCGATTGACCCGATTCTAGCTCCATTTGATGTAGAATAGTCCCAAAACCTGTTTTCTGCAATAAAACCTAAAGAAGGGTGACAGTAGCCTTTTTCTCTAAATAATTAAACATAAGTGTGAGAAAATATGTAAAACCTAAGCCAAAACCCTACGTAAATCATCATCATTTTGACTCTGATCACCTACCGAGCCCAACGCGATCCTGATTTTGCTAGATGATATGCCACCTTCCCCCGATTCGCATCCAGAGTGGGACTACCATCGTTGGGTATTGTCCAACGTTGGGTGGCAGGCATGGTACGACGAGCATGGACGTCCGGTGCAGCCTCATGTATGTCATACTTCAGTATCTGTCAGGTTTTAATAAATTTCTTCATTCAGATCAAATTTACTGATTTATGTGTATGATTGCAGGGTCCGGCAGAGATGCTGCCACAGCCACCAACTGCGGAGACCGATACTTCTAAGTACGAGTCCCTCTTGTACAGTCTCCAGGACTTCGGGGTATTCGATGAGGATTTCATGTTGGCACTGGCAGTACCCCGATATGGCACAGGGATGCCGCATAATGGAGAGGCTAGTGGTAGCGGATCTCATACTTAGCCTGTCTTTGGGACTAAGTTCGCCGCATTTATCTTCAGTACACCTTCGCCAGTACAGCCAGTCTCCACGGGCAATGCCAGATGGGATACCGCCGAGCAGATACTCAAGTCTGTCGATGCTAGTGTGGAGACTGAGAGAGACAGAGCCTAGCCGCGCTGGCTCCGGGTGAACGCCGGAGTACCGGCTCAGCAATATACCCCCTCTCAGTTTTAGTTGTATTTTTACTAGTTTTGTACTATTTATATTTGATATACTATTTATGTTTGGTATATTTGGATTATCCTATATTTCGGTTTTTTGTATGTGTGCTTTTATGGTACTATTTCTATATTTTACAGATAAAATAAATTATCATGATAAAGCTAAATAGAAAATATTACAACATTAAAATAGTAGTACAACATAAAAAATAAACAGAAAAATATTTAAAACAATTGCAAAAGTGCGTTAATCCGACATTTTTATTAATATCCAAAGTTTAAATAGAAAATTATTTGTGTAAAAAAAAAAAAGAGTAAGCCGGCCATTTTGTGGCCGGCTTGAACATTTTTCAAAATTAACTCATAATCTGGACATAAATAATAATTTGTATTAAACTTTGGATATTAATTGTCCCCTCCTTCCATGCACAATTTCTTGTATTTTTAATATAGATATGAATATATGATAAAGGCCGCACCTTCCATGCACAATTTAATTATCACTCGTAATTTTGGGCCTATTAACACCTAATCGGCTTTTCTATGGCGATAATTACACATTTACGCCGCTTATCCTCGAACCCAAACCGACTTTATCTCATCTAGACGAATTCGATCACCCCAGGTACCTGACTCAAGCAAATTGAAAACGGACGGCCCCGGATCGTTATTTTAACTTGGCACGAATTTCAAAGCTCAAATAATACCGGCTCCTTGCGCCTTCCATAGTGACATAACTCGCGTATTATATGCGTATAATTCATTTTTTCGACATAACCGAATCGAACTCCAAATAAAACGCAGAAAAACATATAATACGTTTTATTCGCGAATAAAACGCGTATAAAATGCGAGTTGACGAATTATTCGCGATAAAAATGCCAAAACAACGCCAAAAAAAACTTTTTTTAAAATTTTGTTTATTTTATTTTTACGGTTTTTTTGGGTTTTTTTTTTTTTGCTTTCTTGTTGTAAAATCATTTCCGAATTATATCCGAATTATACCCGAATTACGAATTTTTAACCTCACCGAACTGAATCCCCGACATTTTTATTAATATCCAAAGTTTAATACAAATTATTAATTATACCCAGAATTCGATCCAATATCGAAAAATGCCCAAACCGGCTAGAAAATGGCCGGTTTACTCCCCCCTAAACTGGCCATTTTCTGGCCGGTTTACTCTTTTTTTTTTGTTAAACCCGCAAAAACCCCTATATACACCCCTTTTTCTCTCTCTCCTCTCACAATTCTCTCATCTCTCAACCGAATTCTCTCTTCTTTGAGGTAATTTTTTTTTTATCTAATTTAATTTTTAATTTATTTATTTTAGGGTTTAGAATTTATGGTTTAGGTGTTAGAATTCAAATTATATTGTTGTAATTTAGTGTAATTAGCTAAATTGACCAATATTTAGTGTATTTTGGTCCTTTTTACCATAATTAGGCTGATTTAGCGTAATTTTACCGAAATTAGCACGGTTGACCAATATTTAGTGTATTTTGGTCCTTTTTACCATAATTAGACTAATTAAGCTTAATTTTACCGAAATTAGCACAGTTGACCAATGTTTATGGTATTTTGGCATTTTTACCATAATTAGACTAATTAAGCTTAATTTAGTGTAATTAGCACGGTTGACCAATATTTAGGACATTTTGGTCTTTTTTACCATAATTAGGCTAATTAAGCGTAATTTTACCGAAGCACAATTGACCAATATTTAGAGTATTTTGGCCCTTTTTATCATAATTGGGCTAATTAAGCGTAATTTGACCAAAATTAGCACGGTTGACCAATATTTAGGTTATTTTGGCCTTTTTTACCATAATTAGGCTAATTAAGCGTAATTTAGTGTATTTAGCTAAGTTGACCAATATTTAGTGTATTTTGGTCATTTTTACCATAATTAGGCTGATTAAGCGTAATTTAGTGTAATTAGCACAGTTGTCCAATATTTAGGGTATTTTGACCTTTTTTACCATAATTAGGCTAATTAAGCGTAATTTTACCGAAATTAGGTTATTTTAGACATCAGGATGCCTAGAGCACGGCCTACCCCGCTTCCAGTAGTGGACGAGCCGATCAGTACCAGCAGCACTAAGCACATCAGTCCTCTTCTGTGGATTCCCCACAGCGAGCACCGAGTCTCACTAGCTTCTCGTGAGGTACGTTCCTTTTTTTAGATTTTCTTTAAATTTTGTTGGGTTTAAATTTTATTATGTTATCACCATGCGGAATACATTTTTCAACGCAGGACACGGGTCAGTTAGATGTGAAGTTGCGGTGCGTTCACATGCAATACTACGATATGATGGCCCCGTACCTCATCAGCCTGGGTCTCTACCAGGTTGTGGACATCGTGCGGATAGAGAAATGCATCATCAATGCTTCTCTCATCGCTGGACTGGTGGAGCGATGGCGTCCCGAGACGCACACGTTTCACATGCCATTCGGAGAGATGACGGTGACTCTCCAGGATGTGAGTGCTCTTTGGGGTTTGCCTATCCGTGGCACACCCGTCTGCGGCGTCTCTGATAGCACCAGATTCGTAGGTGATGTCGAGGAGTTATTGGGAGCTGATCCGGCCTATATCATTGGGGACAATGGGAGGTCTAAATTTCATTTGCGGATGACGAGGTTACGACAGCACTTCAGCACGGGTCTCTCGGCAAATTCCACCGCGCTGGAGATTCAGAGGTAAATTTTATAACTTGTTTCTATTAATCAATTTATAATACGAGAATTATATTAGAATTTTTATATGCTTTGTATTGCAGATATACACGGGGCTACGTGATGGACCTTTTTGGTTCTGTCATGTTTCCTGATTCCAGCGGTGACCATATGCTGATGATGTATCTCCCGCTACTGCGAGACCTTGAGCAGCCGGAGCGGTACAACTGGGGTGGGGCTGTTCTGGCGTATCTGTATTCCCACCTGTGCAGTAGTAGTGAGGTAAGTCACCAACTCTTAATTTAGTGTAAATTATTTAATCAATCAATCCATCAAAATACACTGACGTCTAATGTTCTTGAAAATGCAGCCGAATGTGAAGCAGATGTACGGGCCGGTGTTAGTGTTGTGATCTAGAAGCCAATCATATGATGAGTATTTTCTAAGTTTTGTTCATGTAATTTGATGATATATTTATCATTTTGTTCCTTGAGTATTTTATTACTTATAGATCATTCGGGTTGAGGACTTGGAATTGTGGAACTCTATACAGGAGTTAATAAATACTCTAAAGTGTCCATAGTCTTGGTAATTAACAAGGAACATTAATTACCAGCATAAGATTAGCATTTGGATTAGATGATGATCATGTTCTGCAGATCATATGACAAGGGATTGTCAATCTAATCAAATGGATACCTGATAGAGATCAGGGGATTGGACATGACAAAATAAAACATTTAATATAGATTGTGTTTGTGTCATTAATGTTTTATTTGTGTCTGGAATTCTAAGGTATGAGATGATTGTTTCTCTCACATAAGAATACATATTTGTGGGTATTATCCAACGCTATTAGTAACTGGCAGTTATACATATTCTATCTCAGTATGTATCTCTCATGTGGAGGGATAGTAATTATCAAAAATACCAATGTCTCTCATGTAAATGAGTGATGATATCACTAGGCCCCTTGATGAAATAATACAAGTATGTGCACATATGTTTAAGGAGTTAATCATAATTACTGAATTATTTCAGAATCAAGAAACGAGTAGATTTGTAAGGATGACACATTCCTACCTTGGATCTCTCCATGATATTATGAGACATGGAATTGACACGAGGCAATTGTTGCTTATGGATCGTGATACAGTAAGGTACTTATCATCTGTGTTATTTGGGTAACTACAATGCATATTGCTATGTGCCGCTTGTAGTTTATGGAATCGAAAGGAGTTTCAGATTCCATTGTCATTTGACATAGATCCCACAGGGTCACACCAATAAGAAGTTAATTAGAAATGCTCCTTAATTTATTTGACATGTATGACATGATAAATAAATTGATTTCTCGACCAGAACATGAAAAATATAATTATTTCAAATAATTATATGATACTACAATTAATTAGATTAATTGTATTAATTCAAATAAGAAAAAATAGAAATTGGCCAATAAACAAAGTCCAATGACTGTTGTTAATTGTGGCCCATGTTTGTGAATTGTTTTCTTAATAACTACCACGTTTTCTGAAAACTGCTGTGCAGTGTTTCTTATTTTGACCATATCTCTCTCATACAAAGTCAGTTTTGAGTGTTCTATATCTTTATGGAAAGGTAAGAGAAAGATCTAGAACTTTGCCTCTCTGGAGGAAAGCCAAAATCGAATTAAATCGTGGTAAAAAATGTAGTAGAACGTGGCGGTTATTCTGGACCGCCATGTTCTGAAAACTGCCGCACACGTTTCTTATTTTGATCATATCTCCCTCATCTGAAGTCGGTTTTGGGAGTTCTATATCTTTCTGGAAAGGTAAGAGAAAGATCTAGAACTTTGTCTTCTGGAGGGAAGCCAAATTCGAATTATATCATGATAAAAAACGTGGGAGAATATGGGGTTAGTTTTGAAAACTGAATTCACATTCCTCATTTGCTATATATACTTTCCCTCTCATTTCTTTTGAGAGTGATTTTCGTTTTTAGAGTTGAAGTTCTGCCAAGAACTCTCTCTTTCTCTCTTGTTTCATATCTCATGTGTTGAGAAACCATAAACCCTAAAGGATCAAGATCTAGTTCTCTTGAAGGATAGGGATTAAGGAGCAACCAAGTTAGTACTCGCTAGCAAGAGGAATATTTGGTTTCTGATTAATTTCTTGGTGGATACCGTGGAGGACTTCTATTTTGGAGTCTCATCTTGGTGCAAGGCATTTTAGGTCACGCACACATCAACCACCAAGGCGCTGCAAGGCATCAACCACCAGTAGCATCAACAAGGAGGTGGAGGCTACAACCCTACATCTCAAGGACCTTCCTTTCTTGTTTGAAGACAAGAAACTAAAGGTATGATGTTTAATGATTTGGAAATTGATTTTGGTTTGATTTCAATCGCACATGATGATCTCCTTTGGTACTTTTCTTGTCAAAAATTTTGAAATTCCGCTGCCTTAAGTACCATAAACCCCAACAGCCGGTGCTCCTGCTTCAGCACTGGTCGTGGTCACGGCTACCGGTGGGCTGTCCTATCCCCAATGAGGCGCCGCAATGGAGAGAGCCTAGTATGTGGAGATGCCCGGCATACGGCAAGAAGTGGCACGGTGGCCACAACTACTAGGATCGGTCCCACGGTGCTACCGTTGGAATCTGGCCAGTCCGGTTAGAGATCCAGAGTTTGCCATCCGTTCTAGTTGAGTGGACGCCCTACGAGCAGTTCTACTTGGAGAACCTCTTGCCGGTCACGGTGAGTGACCAGCAGGAGCAAGACATGTGGTTCTACCGAGGTCCACTCATACACTTATGGATAGTGGAGCACCACTACCCAGATCGGGTGCTCCGCCAGTTTGATCGACCGGCATTCATTCCCGCAGACCCATCTTTGCCGAGGCACACGCACAGAGACCTGCACAGGTAAGTCGTAGTCTATTGTCAAATTTCTCATATTACTTGATAGCTTTGTATTGCAACTAACGTCTTCCTTACAGGATGAACCACCGAGGGCGGCTGGATAAGGACTGGAGCACCCATTTTGATGCATACTACGGGACAGCCCAGGATCCTCAGTATCTGGACTTCTATCACGAGCCAGATCCGCTTCTGCAGACCCAGGGAGATCCCCAGTTGAGGTACGATACTTGGTACATGCAGATCTGCATGGCCAGTGTCTATCTGCGGGGTGATTACGGTGCCCATCTCCGCGACATGATCCAGACTGATGATGGTTACCATTCCAGCGGCCGTTCATTCGCTCGCAACGTAAGTCACCTAAAACTACACTATTTTTCTCTAACTTAATAGTTCATCAAGGTTTGATCTGACATGCCAATTTTGTTTCAGCTTTTGGCGGGGATCAAGGAGTGTGCTCATGGGATCTCCACGACGGGCAAGAAGAACTGGCGATATCTTGGGTACCGCATCCTCAAGAAAAATGCAAATGCGGTTGAGGATGCCGGGCATGGTGGGAAGATCATCACGATGCTGCGAGATGCCGGAGAGAACATCAACTGGCGTGAGATAGATCCGACCGAGGCTGACCCGGAGCCAATTATTAGACAGGAGATGCCACCTTCCCCCGATTCGCATCCAGAGTGGGACTACCATGATTAGGTATTGGCCAAGGTTACGTGGCAGGCATGGTACGACGAGCATGGACGTCCGGTGCAGCCTCATGTATGTCATACTTCAGTATCTGTCAGGTTTTAATAAATTTCTTCATTCAGATCAAATTTAATAATTTATGTGTATGATTGCAGGGTCCGGCAGAGATGCCGTCACAGCCACCACCTGCGGGGTTCGATACTTCTGATATGGAGTCTCTCTCGTACAGTCTCCAGGACTACGGCATATTGGATGATGAGTTTAGCTCGGTACAGAGGGTACCCCGATATGGCACAGAGATGCCGCATGATGGAGAGGCTAGTGGTAGCGGGTCTCATACTCAGCCTGCCTTTGGGACTGAGTTCGCCGCATCTATCTTCAGTACACATCCGCCAGTACCGACAGTCTCTACGGGTGATGCCATATGGGATACCGCCGATCAGATACTCAGGTCTGTCGATGCTAGTGTGGAGACCGAGAGAGACAGAGTCTGGCCGCGCGAGCGCCGGGCGAACGCCGGAGTACCGCCTCAGCGATGGTCCCCCTCTCCGTTTTAGTTGTATTTTTACTAGTTTTGTACTATTTATATTTGATATATTATTTATGTTTGGTATATTTGGATTATCCTATATTTCGGTTCTTGTGTATGTGTGCTTTTATGGTACTATTTTTATATTTTACAGATAAAATAAATTATCATGATAATGCTAAACAGAAAATATTACAACATTAAAATAGTAGCACAACATAAAAAATAAACAGAAAAATATGTTAAACAGTAAAAATAAACTCATCAAGATTAAACCGACATTTTTATTAATATCCAATGTTGAATAAAAAGTTTGAAAACCATCATCTGGGGTTTCAAAAGTTTGAGCTTAGTCAGAAAACCATCATCTGGGGTTTCAAAAGTTTGAATATGAAAAGGTGATCACGCCTTGGTTGTAATTAACCAAAACAAAAGGCTGAAATTTGTAAAATTAAATAAAATCTGAAAATAATACAATTAAGTCAAAATTCACCCTTTATCTATCATTTTACTTTCGAAACGTATCATGTTATAAATTATTTTGAAAAAAAATTCGATTATAAATCGTAAGTCGTAAATTATAAAATGCCGTATATCATGTAGTTATAAGAGTATATGTGCTATATTGTTTTATGGCAAATTCTTCTGTGGACTAATACCCGACATTTTTATTAATATCTAGAAGTTGAATAATGCGGGTTTTAAAAAAAAAAAAGAGTAAACCGGCTAGAAAATGGCCGGTTTAGGGGGGAGTAAACCAGCTATTTTCTGGCTGGTTTGGACATTTTTCGATATTGAATCGAATTATGGGCATAATTTATAATTTGTATTAAACTTTGGATATTAATAAAAATGTCGGACTGAATCCGAACTTTTAATTTGTCTCTGTGGCGCCTTCCCCGAATAGGCATAGTTTTGAGTTAATCTGGACCGCCCGTTTCAATTTGCTTGCGTCATCTAGACGATCCCATTGACAGTGACAGCCGCTAAGATAACCGCTGAGGCGCTGACCCCTGTTCTTTGCGTCATTGCGTGTAGACTGAGTACACAGATTTTTGATATGTTGAATTGTTGAAAAGAGGCTACTAATATTTCAAATGACCTGGGGTTTACTTGTCACGTGGGGAGAAATCATAATGCACTGGCTGATGTGCTGGCAAAAAGAGGAACCAAGATGGGAGAATCTTATCTGGGTACACATATTCTATCTTTACAAAGTGAGAACAGCTTGGGTCAGATGCCCATCGGACTCAAATTTGGATCCGATGGATTTCGGGACCGACCGATCCATTTACGATTCATTTGCGCGACTTTTAAAGCAGATGCGAAAGTTGCTGATACAAATTTTGAAACAGATCGGACGGTCATCGAACCCATCGAACTCACTTTGAGTCCGATGGGCATCGGACCCAAATTGACCTCTTACAAAGTAGGTCCAATACCTATCGGATCTATTTTTAAGTTCAACGAGCATAATGACTGCCCGATATAATTTAAGATTGTGCGCACGAAAAATTGAAACAGACACGCACGAAGTTTAAAGCCTTCTGCACGAATCTTAAAGCAAATTGACGATGATTAAATCCATCAAATTAGAGTAGGTCCGATGCCCATTGGACCTACTCTCAAGTGTTCCAGAATAGATTAGGCAAAATTTGTTGTTTTATTTGCTTACAAAAAGGATGTTTTTAATCCTATCTGAGGAGGAGTTTTTTCTACTAGTTATTGAGACTTGTTTTTTCTAGAAGGGATATGTTAGGAAGAAATGTAATTGGAGGCCTAAGGGCATGAAATTAATCAAAAAAAAAAAAAAAAATATTTCAAATGACCAACCTAATTTTGATTGTGATTTTTTTTGCCATGACTTTTGCATTTTTGATGGAGAAGCATGAATTCAACATTTCGAAATTAAATGGAATGGATTTCTTACAAAAACAAACTGAAGCTATCATTATCATATTGTTGAGTGAAACCTGCTTTCATGCATTTTTAATTTTTTTTTTAAAGGTAACTAATAAAGAATGAGATGGAATCGACCGATCTCATGCGTTATTCAATAGCAAAAAGTAGAAGTACAAGTCCAGTCCGTTAAAAATAGATGTGTTCATCATATTAATAACCTTTTTTTATATAATTTTATTTGATGTAATTTAAAAATTGTTCGCTTAACAATTAAATATCGATGATACTATTAATTTTGTACCGAAATTTTTAAAAATACCATTCCTGAAAAAAAGATAAACTGAAAAACCACAAAATTATCAGAATTCACATTATCAAGGATGCAACGTCAAGTTGTGTCCATATAATTTAAATGAACAGAGAAACTTCAATTTGCGTCTGATAAAAAATATTTCTTTATTAATTTTCAAAAATAGAAGGAAAAACTTATAATTTGAATGTACTAGAAAGAACATCAAATAAAATAAATAAAACATCTTATAATTTAGATGTACTAGAAGTACTACGAAACATTTTTGCGGCTGTAAAAAAAAAACTATTTCTTGATGTATTACTGGAAAAAATAAAAATATTTTGGATCCCAGTTCATTAGTCATTTCTGAGTAATAAATGAATTATCGTTGTCCTTCTAGTACATTCAAATTCTAAGATACTCCATCTATTTAAAAAAAAATTGATTTGACATTTTGTTCGATGTAAAATTAATTTTTTTTAAATAGATGGAGTATCTTAGAATTTGAATGTACTAGAAGGACAACGATAATTTCTTTATTTATCCAGAATGACTTTTGAACTGGGATAAATAACTGAGATCCAAATTTTTTTTGTTCCATTAACAAATCAAGAAATAGTTTAATTTTTTTACAGCTACAAAAACTCCTGTCCGAAAAATATTTTGTAATACTTCTAGTACATCTAAATTATAAGATATTTTATCTATTTTATTGATGTTTCTTATAGTACATTCAAATTATAAGTTTCTCTTTCCGTTTTAGAAAAATAATAAAGAAATCTATTAAAACTGTCGTGAATTATGGTTCTCAAGTTGCGTCCACCATATTTGGATGCAACTTCAACTTGTGTCCACCTAATATGTGGATGTAATTTGACGTTGTGTTCATGATAAATGTAGAATTCTGACAATTTCATAATTTTTCGGTTTATTTTTTTTAAGAATGATATTTTTAAAAATTTCGGAATTTTGTAATTACTTTCAGATCATTCAATAAGTGAATCACAAGACACTTCCTATCCGACAAACTTATCAATATCCTAATTTCTTTTTGTTTCGACAAACTATGTCGTGATTACTGTTGTTTCAAAAAAATTATTATTACTTATTATATAATTTAACTATACAACCGCTTTTCAAACTTGTTTCGAAATAAAAAAAAAATTTAAGGAGATAATTTTATTTTTAAATTGAGTTAGTAACTATCAAATACGAAAGAACTCTCTCTCGGGAGGGATCCACATACAATATTTGTAAATTACAACATCTTATAACAATTTGTTATTGTGATTTTTAAAGTTCAAACAGTTCAACATGATCTCTATATTAAAATGTATTTGGAGATCAAATTTTACATTTTTTTTAATTTGTTTACTATTTATTAAGTATTTTGCAAAATTATTATTTTTCAGTGGTCCAAAATTGTCTAAAAATATTAGTTTTGTATTTTTCAATTCATTAAATAAATTGATTTTCGATATATATATATATATATATATTTTAAAAAAAGCGCGGAATTTGCATTTAAGTGGAGATTGCAATCATTTTATAATGAATGTGATCATACCAGCACTAAAGCATTGGATCCTATCGGAACTCTGTAGTTAAGCGTGCTTGGTACAGGAGTAGTATTAGGATGGGTGACCTCTTGGGAAATCTGTGTTGCATTTCTTTTAAATTTACGCTGTGATTTTAGTTTTGTGCCGTGCTGTGACAAAGTGAACAGTCACACGTGCCGTGCCATGACCAAAATGTCGAAGGTGGTTGCGGCACGTGAGTCACGCTGTGCCTAAACGTCCCGTGTCCAAACGTGACTGGATATGTTTAATTATTTTTTTCCATAATTTAGATTAGTTTATTCAAGATTCACCATTTGATCAAGATCTAACAGTCATAATTACACATCACTCGCGTAACCATATGCCGTGCCTTGTCAAATTTTCAAAAGATGATTACGGCATGCGAATGATCACGGCACACGACACGCGAGTCACAACACGTAACAGTCACGCGTACTGTGCCGTTCCGTGACGGAACTGGCTCCGTCGTGCTATTTTTCCACTCTAGTGAGGCTCCTCCGAAACGGACGTGGTCTAACCCACCTAGCTCTCTTTTTTTAATTGAAATTCAAAATTTGGTATATCCTACTGTACCATTAAAACAAGATGACACCTAGCTAGAGTTAAGCTATGATGTACAACTACCTCAAGAAATATTAACAACCGATTAATTGATTTAGTTTAAATTACTTTCGCTGCTAGGTTGATTTCCCTAATTATTTAAATCGGATAGAATATTGCAGGAGGGTCGACTTTGGGAGAAATATTGTTAGCAATAATAGGTAGTTATGGGGTGTGTTTGATGTATAAGTTTATCTTTGTTAGCAATAGGTAGTGTGCATGCATGGGAGAAATATTGTTAGCAAGATGACACTCCCAGGATCGATGAAGTTTCTAGCTATATGTACATAAACCTTTAAAAAACTTTATTAATAAATCAATCTAGCAGTCTCTGCTAAGTTTTTCTAAAAAAAAAAATGAATATAGAATGAAGACACAGGAATGTATAGTAAATGAATAACCACGCCTCTTTTATTCCACATACACATCAAATAAATCATGTATACAAATAATCCAATCAAATTAAAAGAAAAAAAAAATCAATACTGTCATATAAGTGTTTTTTTAAAATGCCAAAAGTGCAGCCAACCCAAATACAAGCCCGACGCCAGCCGTGACACTGGAGGCGGCCGAGTCTGGGGTGGAGCCGCCAGGTGGAGATGTGGCTGGAGAGGTTGAACCAGGTGTCGATGGGACAGAGGACGGCGGTGTAGGCCCACCAGAAGTTGGTGCCGGTGAAGTGGAGGATCCAGAGACTGCGTTGATTTGTACTTTCATGCCTCCTGAGCAGTGACCGGTAATCCCGCAAATGAAGTATCTGGTCCCCACTGCGGAGAGAGTGACGACAGTGTTGCCATCAGTATGCGTGGCGATCGGGTTGGAGGCGGTGCACGAGTCGAAGTTTGCTTGTGTCACCTCGAGCACGTCATGTTGCGATGAGCTGTAGCTGAAGGCTGCACAAAAAATATAATATAGCCGTTAGTTCATGAAGCTATGTTTAGATATAACTATTACATTAAAGCTTTCAGCAACTGTGGGCATATATTAAAAAAAAACGATTCAAATTTAAAAATGGAACTTTAAATTTCATTAATTCAGAATTGTTCAGGAATTAAAATAACTTACTGAGAACATCGCCGGGGTGGAATGTGTTAGATTCAGCCCACTGTGTGAAGTTGGTTTGTAGATCCCATGAGCCACTTGGCGCACCAACGGTGTAGCTTGCGGCCATCGCTAGCTCGGTGATCGCCACCACTGCCACAAATGCCAGCAAAATTTTCGCCATTTTCGTCATTGTAAATTAAGATTTTCTATTAATTGTATAGGAATTAAAGGAGCAAGCAGATCTAGCTAGGAGTTGATTGTTTTGGTCTTAAAGGATAAGTGCTAATTAATGCACTTTGAAGCAGAGTTAATTAAGTTGATGTTGTATTTATATTGCATATCATTGCATTGCATATATATAGGCGGTGCTGAGAATAGGTCACGGTAAATTCAAATGGAAATGGAAATGGCAATGGCTAGGTGTGGCCGTGTGGGGAGTAGTTGGATATGTGAAATCCAACAAGGCGGCTGGGAAATTGACTGTACCAAAAAGGCTTTGACATATTCTCTTTTCTAAATGGATATAACAAGGAATGTGAACGGATTTGCTTGACTTCATATTTTAATTTTAATTTTTCTTCATGAAGGCTAAGAATTGTCACTTCCCCACCAACTAGTGTTGACCTTAAGAATGGGTCGTATTTCTCCGAATTATGGAGGGTAAATCTTTACATGGACGCACTTGACAATTATAAAAGGACGTATCAAACCGTTAAAATCTAAAAAAAAAAATTTAATTTTCGAATTTATTTAGTATAAAATCAAGATGTAAAAAAAAAGGCTTATAAGTTATAAGTTATTTTAACGGATTCATTTTTCATCATTTTTGACCACTTTGACTTTGTACTAAATGAATTTCAAAATATCATAATTTTTCAAGAAGATCGGTTTCAATGATATTGATTCGTTGTTTGAATCTAATTTGATAATTTTTGAAGTTATGCTCACCGAGTTCTTTTAGTGAGCATAGCACACATTATAACTAGGATGTTCTTAAGTTCACCAAGTCCCTTTGTGAACTTAACTATAAAACTTATTGGATTGGCTTCAAATGAGGAATCCAAACTGTTGAAACCGATATATCTTACGAGTGATGTATCTATATGTGAAAATTTTAAATTTTAGAATTAATTTAGTATAAATTCAAGCGGTCAAAATTAGAAGGTTTATAAATTAATTTTAATGTATTTATTTTTTGAATTTTTTTTTACCACTTGACTCTATACAAAATTAATTCAAAAATTTATTTATTTTGCATGTAGACGTATCACTCATAAGATAGATCGATTTCAACAGTTTAAATTTGTCGTTTGAAATCAACCCGATACATTTTATGATGAAGTTCACAAAGTAGATTGGTGAACTTAAGAACACCCAGCTACTCATTAAATTAGATATACTTCATAATCATACCTTGATTTATATTTATTAATTTTATAATAATAAATGATTGATTCAAAGATTGATGTTTTGACTTGGTTTAGAAATTCGACATTTTGAAATTAATAATCTTTGATGTATTTTTATATAATATTAAATTGTATGAAATATGTCTATATGTACAATTAATAACATACTTGTAAATATACTTTTCAATTTTCAATTATATTGAAATATTTATTTTATTTTGAAAAAACAGTATTAATGTTGTCAAAATAATCCTTGCCAAAATAACACGTGAATTTCTTTATCGGTTTGAATAGGTCATGGAGATTTACCGGATCCACTCACACTCATAATTAACTACTAATTACGGGGTTTTAACGCGGGAAACTTGGTTCAACATTTGTTCTTAATTTTATTTTTTTCGACACAACCAGTGTGTACTAGTAATTTGACAATTTAACAATGTGGTGCGAGGCTAGAGTGGTAAAAATGTGTCGTGCCGTGCCATAGCGTGACTAACACGCTGTGATTTTAGTTTTGTGCCGTGCCGTGTTGTGATCAAGTGGACAGTCACACGTGCCGTACTGTGACCAAAATGTTAAAGGTGGTCACGGCACGTGGGTCACATTGTGCCTGAACGTGTCATGCTCAAACATGACTGGTTACGTTTAATTATTTTTTTCATAATTTAGAATAGTTTATCTAAGATTCACCATTTGATCAAGATCTAACGGTTATAATTACACGTTACTCGCGTGATCACAAACCGTGCCGTGTCAAATTTTTAAAAAATAGTTACGACATGCGAATGATCACGGCACGCGACACACAAGTCACACGTGCTGTGCCGTGCCGTAAAGTTCCGTGACGGAGCCAGCTCCGTCGTGCCATTTTTCCCACTCTAGTGAGGCTGCTCCGAAACGGACGTGGTCTAACCCACCTAGCTCTCTTCTTCTTTTAATTGAAATTCAAAATTTGGTATATCCAACTGTACCATTAAAACAAGATGACACCTAGCTAGAGTTAAGCTATGACAACTATACCTCAAGAAATATTAACAACCGATTAATTGATTTAGTTTAAATTACTTTCGCTGCTAGGTTGATTTCCCTAATTATTTAAATCGGATATATAGAATATTGCAGGAGGGTAGACTTCGGGAGAAATATTGTTAGCAATAATAGGTAGTTATGGGGTGTGTTTGATGTATAAGTTTATCTTTGTTAGCAATAGGTAGTGTGCATGCATGGGAGAAATATTGTTAGCAAGATGACACTCCCAGGATCGATGAAGTTTCTAGCAGTCTCTGCTAAGTTTTTCTAAAAAAAAAAATGAATACAGAATGAAGACACAGGAATGTATAGTAAATGAATAACCACGCCTCTTTTATTCCAATCAAATAAATCATGTATATAATAATCCAATCAAAAAGGAAAAAAAAAAAGCAATACTGTCATATAAGTGTTTTTTTAAAATGCCAAAGTGCAGCCAACCCAAATACAAGTCCGGCGCCAACCGTGGCACTGGAGGCGGCTGAGTCTGGGGTGGAGCCGCCAGGTGGAGATGTGGCTGGAGAGGTCGAACCAGGTGTGGAAGGGACAGAGGAAGGTGGTGTGGGCCCACCAGAAGTTGGTGCCGGTGAAGGGGTGGATCCAGAGACTGCGTTGATTTGTACTTTCATGCCTCCTGAACAGTGGCCGGTAATCCCGCAAATGAAGTATCTGGTCCCCACTGCAGAGAGAGTGACGATGGTGTTGCCATCAGTATGCGTGGCGATCGGGTTGGAGTTGGTGCACGAGTCGAAGTTTGCTTGTGTCACCTCGAGCACGTCATGTTGCGATGTGCTGTAGCTGAAGGCTACACAAAAAATAATGTAGCCGTTAGTTCATGAAGCTATGTTTAGATATAACTATTACATTAAAGCTTTCAGCAATTGTGGGTATATAATTAGCAATTAAGGGCAAATATTTAATAAAAAAAGATTCAAATTTAAAAATGGAACTTTAATTTCATTAATTCAGAATTGTTCAGGAATTAAAATAACTTACTGAGAACATCGCCAGGGTGGAATGTGTTAGATTCAACCCACTGTGTCAAGTTGGTTTGTAGATCCCATGAGCCACTTGGCGCACCAACGGTGTAGCTTGCGGCCATCGCTAGCTCGCAAATCGCCACCATTGCCGCAAATGCAAGAAAAAGTTTCGCCATTTTCGTCATTGTAAAGATCTTCAATTAATTGTTAAGGAAGGAGCAAGCAGAGGAGATGATTGTTTTGGAACTAGCAGAGTTTGATGTTGTATTTATATTGCATTGCATTGCATAGGTGGTGCTGAGAATAGGTCATTATAAATACCTTAATTTTCAATGAGGTGTGACCTCAGCGATGAACAGTGCCACCCCCTCTATTTGCCGTCCGATCATTCATCAATGCAGCAGATCAATTCACCATTACCTCATCTACCGTCATCTAAAATTACACAACTCACTCTCCTCTCCGTCTGCCGCGATTTTGCCCAAACGCATCAACGGCTCGCCTTGCACCGCTCGCGTTCTAGCCTGTGGGGGCAGCTGTCAGCTTCCTACTCCCCCCACGATCGCCACGTAGCTGTTCCCCGCAACGTGTCCCACTCCCCGCTGTCGGCGCCTCCTCTTCTGCGGTTTTCGTCGGTATTTTCTTCTATTGTGAGTACCGATTCCACACTTCCTTTCATTCCTGCTGCTCATTTCCCTCTGTCGCTGTTCTGAACAGCGGCTAAGCTTCTCGCTGTGGTTTAGCCTCTGCGCCTCCTCTAGCTTCGATTCGTCCCGCTCGTATGGTATGATTCCTTCCAAGTTCAGTAATTTCTACCATCGCTTTAATATTCACAGTCGGTTGTTAAAAAGTTTTGCCACCAATTAACCCCGCTGACAAGGGAATTTCCCACAGCAACGCTATTCAACAAGCTTTGACCATGGGTTGTACATATTTTGTACTTAGGTCCCTACAACTTGAACTCAGTCAATTCATTCAACCAAAAAATTAAGAGGTGATTGTACCAGTGTTTATAAATTTGGGAATTTTCAGTAGCGATTGAACAATGTATCAAAAATAATAAGGCCCCGGGACTGGTACCGGGTTCGGGCTCAAATTCAACGAAATTCCCATTGTACGCAGTGAGCAAGAATCAAGCCGGTCGGCGTAGGCAGCATCATCTACGAGCAAAGGAGCAAAATTCCAGCACCGGGGAGGCTAACCAAGTTAAGGCTCTTACCACCATGTGAGACCCCTCTTCATTTTCTTTTCCTTTTTTGTTGTTGTTCTTCTTCCTCTTCTGAATTTCCCTCTTGGTTGGTTGTGAGACTTGGTTAATTGCATGCTATTTACAAAAGGTCACATAAAGATGCATGGGTGAAAATGACCCAAGTTCGGACAAACTGCCACATCCATAACCTTCTCCTCAAATGCTTGTAGTTGACATAACTTTTTAGTACAAGAATATGTTCATGAATTTTGGATATGTGCGAAGGAGGCAGGCTTTGTGTGAAAGAACTGTTTTGTCATATATTGAGATTACAACTTTAGTTGCTCTTTTGCTTTATTTCAAAAGGCAGTATGGTTTATGTATTTCTGTTTGTGCTAATAATGAAGATTGTTCAGCAACCTATTACGAAAATGAACCTCCTCCAAGAGGAACATTGTTTCGATCAGTACAGAGACATTTGCTTCTGCAGGATAATTTATATGAGCTTTATATCTATTGAGAAAAGCCAAAAATAAGCCAGAAAAGGGGTTATTTGCATGAAGTAGGGGAAAATGGATGCAAATTCTGTGTTCCGTTTTTTTCTGCAAGATATCGTATTTGGGAAGATCTACAGTGTTATCCTAGAGCTGGATTTCCAGAGTTATCTTACAGGCTGACTTTTGATTAAATTAAATTTGCCCCATTTACACATTTACTGAAGCTATCTCCCTGGTTAATTCTTCAAATATGTGGTATTAAACAAGCTAGTAAGCAGCATGTCCTGGAATTTTTTTTTTCCAAAGCTGTGAACATTTTTCGACTTCTGAAAATCAACATTCTTACCAAACTACCAGGATTAAGTTTTTGATTGCCAAGTTGAAAATATTCCCAAATCCTGAGAAATCTACATATTCTTTGTTGATAAGAGCCTTGTAGTGGACGAATCTCTGGCTCAAATTTTTTTCCCCTTCCCATTTTCATACTATTGTCCCAAGAATAGAAAGTCAATATCACACAGCACTAATTACTGTTATGTCTTTTTGTTCCCTCTTAAATTTGATTATGTCCAGATTTCCCTTTTTCCACGTCAAAGCTTTTCCCTGATGGTATATACAATTGGCTAGATTGTACGAGGCTTCTTCTACAAAAAAAAAATCTTCGATCAGGAAATGACAAACTTTTTAAATTATTTTCTGAAAAAAAAAGCATGTCAGCTTTTGTTGATTTACTCTCTTGTCATTGTTCATGTCTGCCCATAAATTGTGTATTTCTTCCGTACAGCCTCCCTTTTCTTACAACCTGCTTGCTTTATTATTATTGTACAGTCTTCCTTCTCATCCTATATGAACTGATTGAGAATATTTTGTGCCTAAGTTATCCTCCTCTATTCCTCATTGCCAACTTTACAAATACAAAAAAGAGGTTCACCAAGTAATTTCACTTTATAAATTATGGGAACGTTAATTTCTTCATTGATATATATATATTATGTTCTGATTTTAATAATAAGTTCATTACATTACAAAGTATGTTACTTATATTTTAATTTCTCTTGTACAACTTATCGTCTCGAGGTTGCATCAGTGCCGCCTTCCCTTACTGGTAGATGATTTTGATGTTTCAGGGGCTGATATAAATTTCTAACGAAATTTTAAGATTCCAGTATAACATTTTACTCTCTTACAATGTCTACTCATTCCAATTTATATCCTGTATTTTCTCCTTTTTTTCCAGAGTAGGGTTAAAATGCACAATTGGTTTTGAGCTCCAATCATGCTTCACATTATTTTTTCTGTTTTCAAAGTTTGAACAGTCAATCTAAACCGCTCAAAATGATCTTCATACTAAAATGTGCTTGGAGATCAAATTTTACATTTTTTTGAAATTTTTTACCATTTATTAAAAATAGGTACAAAAGTATTGTTTCCAGAAAATTCTGGACCATCTAAAACAGTAATTTTGTATCTATCTAAAACAATAGTAAAAAATTTTCAAAAAAATATAAAATTTTGTCTCCAAGTATATATTAATATGAAGATCATGTTGAGCGGTTCAGATCGACTATTTGAACTTTGAAAACATAAAAAATGACATTGAATATGATTGGAGCACAAAATCAATGGTGCATTTTAACCCTACTCTTTTTTCAAAATGTTCAAATTTGAATCAACTTCTATTTTCTCTGTCTTATTGAACACCTCTCTGGTACAAAATCAGTTGAACAGTATTTCTTTCCTGAATCTCCAGAATATGTGCCAAACTTGAACTATTTATACTTTTCAACTGATAAATAATTACTCAGTGAATTTTTTTGGCAGAATAACAAGCTGCAGCAGTTTTGGCTTCCAAAAATATGGCTATTTCCTCAACTTTTAATTAGATTATTATTTCATGATTTGTTTTGCTTACTTTCCCTTTATGGCAGGATCCATTCCGGTGAGCAAGGCATTGCTGTTTGAAATAACTTTTCCTGCAATGTGAGTTTTATTTTGGCTTTCATTTTTCATATCTGATAATACAAGTTATTACCCCAACAGTGTGCATGTGTGTGTAGGAAAGGAAGCACAAGAAAGGTGTCTTGTACACTACGAGTTGTTTGCCCAACGCTTTCAACAGATTTCTCGATCAGAGACGTAAGCAGTTTGCACGGTGCCAGCTAACACATCATCCTTACAAATACTCAGTTTTACATTGCTCCCACTACATGCCATTTGTAAGTGTCCAATGTGGCTACACAAATCATCAATACATTTTATTTTGTGCTTCCCTATAGTGCATACCATGTACTAATCAGAAGCAAAAAAAAAAATGGAACTCACTTATCCACTCCTGTCATGTTACTGGTAAACTCCAGCATTAAACATTCGCTTAATCAACAATACAATTTATTTTGTCCTCCCCTATAGTGCACACCATGTACAAATAAGAAGCAAAAAAAAAAAAAACAACTCACTTCTCCATTTAGTGCATACTGACATCTGGTATTTATGTAACTAATTGTCCCTGTCTTTCTTACTTCCGATTTTGGGACTAAACTAATATCTAACAATCTCATCCTCCTCTCCGCCCCTTCTTTATTTGCTTCCATTCGTTTATTTAACAAGTTTGTATCAGCATTTCTTACGCTGAATAATAGAAGGTACAAATTAGTACAAGTTACAAGCTTTAGCTATAATCGTAAGACCTCCATCTAAAATGAAACTTGAAGATTCATATGTCAAACTTACTCTTTTTATCTTCCTACAGAAAAATGGACGTGACCTTCTTAAAATTAATTCATTATTTGTGCTAATGTTATTCCATATTTTCTCTTTCACATGTCCTCGATTCAGGCTGTCTTCAAAGTTAAGCCAGCCACTTGTACACCAATTAGCGAAAACGGTGATGACAAATAAGAGAACGGCGGAGATATCCACTCCTCAAGGTTCCTTCGTTATATTCTGATTAATATAGACGTATCTAAGGACATTGGCAACCCATTTGGCATATCTCACACTGCTCATGCGACAATTTTTTCAAATTATTTTTTTCTTAGAGTGAATCTGTAGTACATTTCAACATATGTCATAATTGTTATAAGTTTATCAAGCCTTGCCATTTACGAAGTTCATCTATGTAGATTACTGACATTTGATATTCAAATTAGTGCTGAGGTTTGACGCTGAAAGTGAGAGAACTTCATTCTATTTTTCCATACCAAAGTGAAATTCTACCATGTTTCTTTGCCGTAATAATTCCATCCCTGTCAGAACACGCACAAATTTTCTTACTTGAACAAAACAATAGGAACACAATAGAACAGCCAATGATGCTACTAAGAGGTACAAGTTATTCATAGAGGAACACGAGCTAGAACAACATATGATCCACTCTCCACATGGATAATTACTTCACAGTACATATGACATGCAAGAAAGCTACAGAAATTTGGATAAGGAATGCCACATGTGAGAAGGCTACGGATACCAACTTGGGAAAACTTTGAGGAACAGCTAAAGCATTTCCAATGTTTCCAAATTACTGGAGTTATATTTTGCGCATATACTTACTCCTTTCGAAGTTGTTCTTTGTTTTTTTTTCATATAAAATACACTCTGAGTCAGTGACGCCAAAGAAAACTTAGTTGCGGCGGAGCCGCAACAGACGCACCTAGTGATAAATTGAAATGGAAATAGTAATGATTAGGTGTGGCCGTGTGGGGAGTAGTTGGAAATCCAAAAAGGCGGCTGGGAAATTGTCAAATTGATCACCAGACCAAAATGGCTTTGACATATTCTCTTTACTAAATTGATATAGCAACTTAGCAAGGATTTTTTTACTTAGATAAGTCCGGCCATATCAGACGCCGCAGGGCTATGGGCAGACAAAATATTACTTCGGACAGAGTTCAACGCGTTTAAATATTTAATTAAAATTTTCCAACAATTGCAATTTAATTGCTCTTCTAGTCAAGTGCGGAAGTGCCATGCTTTTTAAATTCCTTTATCTGGAGTGCGCAAGCTTCCATTTATTAATGCAATCAAGTAAGTTAATAATAAATTAACAAAATAGAGCCAGCTAACTAAAAGCAACTCAACAATCAGGAGCGGATTCATAATTCAGGAAAGCAAAAAAATAGTAAATTAAGTTCAAATTTATTAGAATACTAGATGAAAAACAATATTCTAACTTATAATTTAGCATACACTAGATAGAAATAGCAAAAAAGTACTTACAATATAACATTGGAATCCTGTATAATAGACTTAGGTGGTGAAGAAAGCACTATTCTCAAATATGAATTTAAAAAGTTTTTTTTTGAAATTTTGGCAGAAGCTGCCATGAATTCAAGAAGTTGTTGGAGAATAACGAAAGTATGCTGTCTGAAATTGTTTTCTAATGTTCTAACTTCTAATTCTAATTACTAATTAGAATTTAAAAATTTATTCTAAATTTAATTCTAATTATAAATTAGTATTCCAAAAAGAGCAAATAAATTTCTAAGGGGGCAGAGTTGATCCAGGCCTATAGATCTACATAAAAATTCAAAATTCAGGGAGGAGTTGCCCATGGCTCTTACGGGTCCCCTTGTCAATAACATTTGATCTAGTGACAAAGGGTAATATTTTCAGTGTAGAAGGTCATAAATTTGAAACCTGATTAAAGACTTTTTTATAAAAAACTAAATGAAAGTTGATAAGCTAAGCCTCTAAGCCTCTATCTTTCTGTCTCAGCTAAAAAACAATTCAAACAATATAAATTTTAATTTCAAAATATTTATGCTTTGACTGAATTACACACAATTTAAATCTTACTTGTTGTATCCAAACAGTTAATTCAAGTCATTTACTTACTATGGTGTTAAAATTGTAATAAATAGGATCGTTTGCATGTACAATTGTGTCATTATTTTCCTTCATCCAAAAAAATAGTAAAAAATTTTAACAATCATAAAACTTAGTTTTTTTTTTTTTTTTTTACAAGATTGTGATAAATCTCTCTATTATAAAATTTGAGGGTATGAAATTAAAATTAAAGTATGCTGTTAAACTTACTATGGTGTTAAACTTAGTTTTTTTTTTCAATAAACTGATTCTATGTTATGCTACATTATTATAAAATTAAAGTATACTAAAAGCATAGAGCATACAAAGCACTAAGTAGACAATGCAAAATATGGAAATCCATCAATTTGAGGTATGAACCAAAATAAATTGGTAAATGCATATTCTAATTTGGAGTTCTATCTTTATAAGATGCTTGTATTAATAATTTATATATAAATCCGAAACCGTTATTGGAGAAAATGAAATCTATAAAGGATTGGATCACTAAAGATGAAATTTTTTTGGCGATTAATTAGGGACAAATTTTATCTGAGGAGGGATCCGATTACAACACTTTTGAGTTACCACAAAGTTACCACAATTATTTTTTTCATTTTTAAAGTCCAAATCGTCGATCCAAACCGTTCAACATGATCTCCACAATAAAATGTGTTTGCAGATCAAATTTTACATATTTTTTGAATTTTTTTACTATTTATTAAGTATTTTACAAAAACTAGTCAAATTCAGACCATTGAATTTTACCCATCTTAATAAATAGTAAAAAAATTCAAAAAAATGTAAAATTTGATCTGCAAGCACATTTTATTGTGGAGATCATGTTGAACGGTTTGGATCGACGATTTGGACTTTGAAAATGAAAAAATTGGTTGTGGTAACTTTGTGGTAACTTTGTGATAACTCAAAAGTGTTGTAATCGGATTCCTCCTCATTTTATCTAATTATAAACAAGATGAGATATGAATGTCCATATCAAATTATATATCACCGTGAGAGACTGGTAGGGGTGAAAATGGAATGGATAATATCCAATTCGTATTAAATCCGTATTTGAAAAATTAGATATGAATATCCGACGATATATGAATATCTGTGTGGATATAGTTTTATGTTTACACTATATGATTTAATATGTATTATGAAAAAAATATGTTATTTGTTATTTTTTAATAATAGTTATAAATTTTTTAATAAATATCTGATTCGATTCGTATCCATCAAATATATGATTCGTGTCCGAAAAAATAAAAACGAGATTCCGAAAGTAACTCAAAGTTAGAATTTGAATTTGGACCATCCGATAAACTTTGACACGAATTTTAAAGAAACTCCGTAAATTTTAATTAGAACCAAATTTATTCGAATTTTCAAATTCAAATTTCCGCACCCGACCTGCCCTTGATTGGAATCTATAATACAAAAAAGGAAACCGGAGGTTTTCGTACAGGTTCGAATTATGTGAATCCGACAACAGTGGAACCGTTTGACAGCTAAGCGATACTGTTCCACATGTCAGAGGCGCTTATGCCATGTGGGATTAGTGGTAGAAAATCGTAGATACAAACAGTACAGATACTCTTTCTATCGACTGGCTTCCGGCATTCGGTGCAGATTTTGTTTTCTTGTCCTCTTTTCTAAATTTTTTTATTAGAAAAAATAACTCAGTTCAAAGATCGGAGAGGGAGGGGGAGAGAGAGAGACTGCATCCATCCGAAAGAGGTAACTTTCAATTTCTTTCAAAAGTTCTAACCTTTGGTTCGATTTATCTATAAATTTTAGTAGATTATCGTGTGTATAAACGCGTGGAATTTACCTATTTTTTTTTATTTGTTTTCCTTTTTTCTTTTCTGTTTAGTGGAATCCTAGTGTTCTTACCTGAAGCAAAATCTTTACCACTTCATATCTAAGCACATTTTTCTTTTCTCATTTAGTTCCGAATATTATTTTGCTGTGTTAAGTGCTCGAGTAATATAAGGTTCACAGGTCCGCTTGGGTTAGTATATCTTTGACCAGATTATAATAGAGGCAGTTGAGATTATGGTTAGAGTTGTAACTGTTTGATTAGATGTTGTTTGTAACAGATTCGGTTAGATTAGCAACAAGAGTTAGTTGATGTAATCCAGGATTAAGGATTGTAACTCTCTATATAAAGAGACAGAGACAAACTTGTAAGATACATCAAGGAAATACAATTCCAATCCATTTCTCTCTTTCTTCTATTATCCTTTAGATTAGATTTGAGAAATCGACTGAAAATTTATTGTTAAGATCTTCTTTTCCGTCCGATTAGTTTGACTTTCGAATCATTAATTTCTTTGACACCTTGTTTGGATGGAGAGTAGAGGAAGGAAGGGGAGGTGAAGAATAGAAGGGAATGGAATGGAATAGAAAGGAAGATTAATATATTTAACTTCTTCGTGTTTGGTTGATTAATGAGAGAAAATAAATTTAATTTTTCTTTCCGTCTTATTTCTTGTTTGGTTGATTAAAATTTAGAAGGTTAATGAGAAATTCGGTAGTTGTTGTAGGTTTGTGACAAAAAACTTGTATGAGAATTATATAGGTAAGATATAGGGTTGAGCATTTGTGTTATTTTTTCTAAAAATATTTGCAACAAAATTTCTTTCCATCAGTTACACTCCAAATCGAGAGGGAAACCGATTCTATTAATTATAATGATACAAGGTTAAACCTTCATCTCCTATACCCTTCACCTCCGACATAATTTTATCAACCAAACACGATTCGACAGAAAGTTTTCTTTTCTTTCCATTCCCTCCCTTCCTCGACTCTCCATCCAAACAAGGTGTTAGGGAGGTAGGAGAAGGGGGCAGAATGGGGAGGGTAAGCTTAACTACGGTTCAATTCAAATAAAATTAAGGTGGCTTTAGACTTTCTTAAATGAAATTTTTAGCTTTGGTTAGAACAAGCCTCATTCCAACCAAAAGGCCAAATAACCGAGTCTCTCCACTACTTTTAATTTGCAATACTTCTGTTTAAACTTATAACCAAATAAACAGGGAAATAGTTTGGCATTGCTACCTTTGTTGGAATTTCAACCCCTTTTTTACCATTTATTCCCAATGAAGAATAAAGTTTCCATTAAAAGTGTCAGACAATGGACCTGTTCTCAAGTTATGCTAATTGATTTAGATTTTAGCTACCCTTTCTGTGAATGGCCTTTAAAATTGTAGGAGCTTCAAAATTTGTTCCCTTAAATATATGTAAAAAACCTGTTTTTGGTCTCCTCTATTTAATCCAACTCTGGTTAATAAATTTTCATCTATAAAATATGCTGTTTGAATTATAGTTTAGGTCCTTAGTTCTTTAGTTTTGTTATTAAGACCCTGAAGTTGTTAAAAAAAAAGATATTAAAAACCTGAATTGACAAATGGCTTAGTAGCTTAAGTGGTGAGGCGCTAGAATGGCCTCCATGAGTTCCTGGGTCAAATCCCCTTGGACACAAATATGGCGTGTGAGCCTTCTTCATTTTGTTCTAGAAAAACAAAAGGAATTGAGCTGTCAAAATGAAAATTTCATTAAACCCTAGTAATTGCTTTTCTCAGGCGAAAAAGCCATCTGTGGTGCATGTAATAGCAGAAAGTTTAGTTGAAATTGGTTGCAATCTAGTTGATATTTGTTTGATTGGTTTATTTTTGCTTGGGCGATGCTTGTATTCAGGGTTTTGATATCAAAAACATGCACGGATTTGGAGAAACTTTTCCCTTGCTGTCAAGAAGCCCTGTTTCTCTCTCTGATGAGGTGGGACCTATTCCCCGGCTTGGTGGGCCCTGCACCACCAGTCCTTCTCGTCAAAAGACCATCAAAACAAAACCACGCGGCCTTGATGAAGAAACAAATGTTTTAACTACTGCCAACAAAATCCTAATTTCTGAAATCCAGCTGGATGAGTCAGTCTGGGGCCACCTACCAGATGACCTACAGATTGAAATACTGGCGCGGGTTCCACCTTTCCTACTCTTCAGGCTTCGACCAGTTTGTAAGCGATGGAACTCAATTTTGAACGACTCAGGCTTTATTTCAACTCATTCCAGAGTTCCTGTCCATGGACCCTGCCTCCTTACCTTTTGGCGAAACCCTAGTTCACAACTCTCCATATTGAGCATGCCTTTGAAAACTTGGTTCAAGATACCTTTCGGGTTCTTACCTGACTGGGTCTTCTGGCTTGTTGGATCATCAGGTGGTTTGGTTTGCTTCACTGGTTTTGATGGATTGACCTTCAAAACTCTTATTTGCAACCCACTAACCCAGACCTGGCAGGTCCTTCCCAGCATGCACCACAATCAGCAGAGGCAGCTGATTCTGGTAAAAAGCAACTCTGGCACTGATTATAAGGTTATCGCAGCCAGTGAGATTTCTGGGGACAGCAAAACTATACCAACAGAGGTTTATGACTCAAGAACCGGTACCTGGTCGTTACATGATACAATGCCAGCTGTCAGCCTGTGCTCCTCCAAAATGGCATTTTGTGACTCCAGGTTGTACTTGGAAACCTTAAACCCAATAGGGTTGATGGTGTACCAGGTTGATACAGGCAGGTGGGATTACATACCTGTAAAATTCCCTAGATCTCTACTGGATGGATACTTGGTCTCAGGGGCAAAAAAGAGATTATTTTTGGTAGGTCGAGTTGGAATTTATAGCACCTTGCAAAGCATGAGGGTATGGGAGCTTGACCATGGCAAGAGTATCTGGACAGAAATTACTAGAATGCCACCGAGGTATTTCAGGTCTCTTTTGAGGCTCTCGGCTGAGAGATTTGAGTGTTTTGGTCAGGATAATTTAATTTGTTTTACTTCTTGGAATCAAGGAAAGGGATTATTATATGATGTGGAGAAAAAATCGTGGTCATGGATTATGGGTCCGGCAGTTCAGTTGTGTAACAGTCAGGTGTGCTTTTATGAGCCGAGATTTGATACCTTGGTTTAACAGGTGTGGAACTAGGTCTCAGCCAAAATTTAACTTTGAGATCAAGTTGTCAGTAAAAATGGAGTTTAGTGGAGCAGCTCTCTAAATGGTGTAACACTTTTTACAAGAGAGAAAGTATAATTTCTTGTGGAATTTAGGGATGTTCCTGGGGTGGGAAATTGTCAGCTGAACTTTAGTACTTTTGTGCCTTGTGTGGATGAAAAGGTTACATTTGCGGCCACATTTACCCTTATGGTTTCAAACAATAGATGGAGTTGATTTTGTAAGATGTTCCAATGGGACAGCAAGAAGATTAGGCTTTTGGCTAACAATTGTAAATGAAAATGGTTTAAAATCCTAGTGAGTTGGAAAACTGATGAGAAATTGTTACTCTTTATGTATGCCAAATTGGAAGAATATTGGCACGAGTTTTCATTTGATGAAGGAAAGGTGGAGACAAGAAATATTTATTCCAGACATTATTTTATCAATAGGGGAGAGAGAGATGCTTTCATCTGGTTTAATTGATGCAACTAGGCAGAAAAAGGTCAAAATATGAGGGATCAATTGATTGATGTTTCTTGATTTTGTAATATTCTATTGTTGTCCTGCACAGGATTAAAGTTTTGAAAAAATTCATTTAGATTTTTGAAATTTTACCTTTTTGCAGTTGTTTTCAATGCTGCTGCTTCATTATTCTTTATTTGTTAATACTATTGAGTATTTTTCCTGGAGGTCAATTTAGGTCCGATGTCCATCGGACTCAAAGTGAGTTGATGGGTTCAATGACCGTCCGATCTGTTTTAAGATTTGTGTCTGCAACTTTTGTGTCTGCTTTAAAATTTGTGCGCATGAATCTTAAAGCAGATCAGACGGTCCCGAAACCCATTGGACCCAACCTGCTCTCTTTTTCCTGGATGCAAAGTTATGATACCATGACATTCTGTGTGGTTAATTATCATAACAAGTGAAACTTCTATTGTCAGGTTTGCTAAATACCAGTATCATTACATAGGAAATGTGTACAATTTCTTGACTAGTTCAGTGTAATATTAAATCGTACAAATTTTTCTTGCACATCCCATCAGATGCTCACTTTCACTGCCATTCCTCCATAACAATCTCTCTGGTCAGGGGCAGACCCAGAGTGTTCCAGGAGGGCCCTCTGGATTTTGAGTTTTAGTGGAGATTTATCGGTTCCGACCGACTTTGCCTCCTCTGAAATTCTTTGCTCCTCTCTGGATGTTTAATTTGTAATTCGAGTTAAATTTATTTTTAAATTGAAATAAATCTGTTGAATTTTAATTGGTAATTCGAATTATAAGTCGGAGTATCAGAAATTACAAGTCAAAGCATTGGATAGTATAAGTTAAAGCAATGTTTTTTTATCGAGTACCCAATTGGTTAATAGATTTAAACTCGATTAGGTATTTAAATCTGATTCGATATTTTTTTGCCCCCTTGACGAAAATCCTGAATCCGCCCGTGCCTCTGGTTAAATTTGGATGGTTCAAATGGGTTCAGGAATCCACCCGTGTTGTGAAGAATTCACATCCAGTGCAATAAATAGATCTGGACCGTTCTTTTAACCTAGCACGAATCTCAAAATGGATCTCTTATAGTTTCTATAAGCACCGGATTGAGTTTGGCCCGAATGGAAATAATCCGGGTCGCCCGTTTATTATTGCACCCCTCCAATACCTGAGGGGACATGCACACTAACCATTTTTCTTATTATTATAACAGTATTACAGAACATGAAACAGAAGTTGAAAAAAAAACTAAAAGCTACATTTTTAATAATAAAAATATATATGTTAAGCAATAATGAAAGTTCAGTTATTTTTTGGTGGATGGTGCATGGGCATATAATAATCTGAAGTGAAAGGATCTTTTCCTGAAAAATAGGAATCATGAGCTCTAGTTCCTAATTCATTTTCTGAAATCAATCCTCTCCTTCCCCATCGGTTCATAGATTTTCTTAAACACCATTTTGATTTTAAGCACGGCCTTTCTTCTTGCTCTTTGCTGATTTTCTTGCTCTTTTCTGTTCGAGAGAGATTCTGTTATCAAGATTAAAATATAAAGATTATTTACAGAGGGAATTTTCATAATTAATTGTTCTAATGAAAATACATACTTGGACAGAAACTGTTACCTGAACCATTCTGATTCTGATTTGATCTTTCAAGAAACAATATATAAATATGCATTACAAATAAGAAGATTAGCAGTTCAATTCTACATTGATTTAATTGTTACCTGATCTATTGAAGGTACCTTTTTACCATTGGCGATTTGCAATGTTTCTGCAGAAAATGAAATTATGAAAAAGAACTTCTTTGCTTAGGATAATACCGTTGTAACATAATGTGATTCAAAATGAAAATAAAAGAGAAATGGATGATGAATAATCAAGGAACTAGATAGGTACCTCCATGAGCAAGCTTGACATTGTGTTGTATAGCAAAAGAGAGAAAAACAAAAGATAATAGTATAGTGGCTAATAGTAACTGTTTCATTACTACCAACTGAGCTGATACAAGAGGCTGTTTTTTCAGGCAGTAAAGAACAAAAAAGCAGAGGGCCTTACAGAGTTATGGTTTTTATAAGCTAGGTTAATTGAACCATGTCAAAGTAGGTCAAACCTAGGTTTCCACCATAGTAATTTGGGGTGCTTGGTTTGCTCTTTTAGAAGGTGATTTCTTGCTATTTCAGTGCTATTTTATTCTATTATTGTGTGTGATGAAAATGGCAAGGGAATGGATATGGTAATATGTGATTATCTTGCCATTACGATTCCATAATTCATAGTCATGGATGGAAATTACTCCTTTTGAAATAATTTTCTTTTTGAAAATAAAAGTTATTTACTGAAAAAAAATTAATTTTGATAGTCATTGCAATCTATACTAAATCAAACACTGTAATCATATATTTCCTGGAATGTTGAAAGCGATAGTTATTCAAAACCAAACATGGTAACAACACGTTACCATAAATAGTATTCCTTAGTATTAATTTCCTGAAATTCTAATATTCTGCGGAATGATCTATAACGTGAACCAAACGCTATTAACTTAAGCAACACAAGTTGTACCCAAAACCTTATTAGGATGCAATTGTACTTGCATAAACCAAGGAACTAGCATGAATTAAACTATACCTTTGGCTTCTAAAATGATTATCTATCAAATTTCACATAATTAAATACCAAGAACAATTAAAGTGTTATCTTCTGTTTACTTGGCGGTTCCCTATGAAATTGTGAAGAGAAAGAAACACTTACAATTTTTTTGTTGACACATTAAGGCAATAATTTAATTGAATTGTGATTCAATTTTTCTAAATGACAAAAGTAAATCGTTGATATTGTTTAATGTCATAAAAATGCACAAGCATAAAAAAATTATTACATTTAGAACTCGCTTAGTGCAACATAGATATGATGTTTGCTTAGGATACCGTTTTAACATGTTCCACGTAAGTTTGCCTTCTCATAAACACAGAAGGGTGGTTCTGTGTTATTTGTCTCCTAGAATACATAAGAATCGCATCCATGTATTAATAAGGGATATGGTTAAGATCCGTAAGAAAAAAAATGAATTTAAGAAATCTATTTTTTTTCGATTTGCTCCTCATAAAAGGAATAACAAAAACTAACCAAGATTAGGCAGGTAAAAGAGTGATTGAAGAAGTAATGAAGATCGAAGTACCCGAGGGTGTACAGGAAGCTGAATACTATCACATGAACTCAAAAATTTTATTTCTTTTCATGAACAAATCTCTAAAGCATAGAACAAGATCAACAAAATTAGTTTATTATTAAATCTAAAATTTTAATTCTAATGAAATAAAAAAGTATTGTCATGTCACAAAAAAAGTTGTAACTTGCATATTTATTTATTTTAAAAAGAAAGGAAAAAAAGGAGTTTCCAAATTTATCCTTTGTCAATTTTGAATATTTATTTGTTCCAAGAAGGATTATTTAATTGTCTTGGACTATACATTTGCTAGGGATGAGGAAAAGTTATATAGTGATCCAGGAGCAGCTTATTTAAATGGATTTGAGGTTCTGTTGGATTTTGGACTTTGTGTAAGAAGGAAGCAAGTGTTCCACACACAGAATTTTTTATTTATGGAAATTGATATAAAATAATATATGATATCAAAATGAGTACAGTAGGTTTAGATGTTATAGACGGAACCGTGAAAAAAATCATATTGTTAGACAAAATTTTGATTCAGATCTATATATTAAAGTCATCACACACCACTGACAATACTTAATTTGGCCACATAGGATCCGAATAATTCAGACATTGGGAGACAATTTTTTTTTCTACTTGGTTGGGTTCTCCATGGTAGGTACGGAACACTCAACCTTGTAGCGAGTCACTGATAATGAGATAATCATAAGTTTTCTTTTTCTTTTTCTTTCTTTTTTGACCCATCATTCTGGTTTTAAATTCAGATTATGCTTGCCACATGAAATCCTAAATTTTTTATTTGAATTGCAATCAATTTGTGAGTGGTCACTATTGGTCATGGATTTTGCCAACCCAAAAAAAGAGCCTATGGTATTTTGTGATACTTGTTGAATTAGGATTGAGCGCCAATGATTAAGTTTCTTAAGAAAATGTATTGTTGTTATTTATCTTTTACTTTTATCTCATCTCTTATTAAGCATTTAGATGTCATGATATGCTAATAGTTGTGATTAAAATATGAAATTTTGGATTTAATATCAGTCAACTGATCAAATAGTCTGTCTTTTTTTTTATTCAATGCATCTTTTTGATGTTTTTTTTATGTGTAGAAATCTAAATTTATTTAGACACGTACACGTCGATGCCTCTCCAACGCCTCTATCTCACAATATTTTTTTTTTTAACTTTTCTAAACCTCCTTATGTGATTGTTAGATCCTCAATTTTCTGATTGGTCCTGATTTCTTTCTATTTTTTAATTATTAACTAAGAAAATTTTGAATTGATTGATAATTGATTGGTCATATTCTTATTTCTTTCCGATCTATTTTAATATTATTTATAAATATTATTGAATAATTATTTCTTTTATTTTTTACTATTTAATACTTTAAAAATTGTATATTTTATTTAAAAAAACGCACACAAGTGACACAACTAATAAGAGCTAATTATTTACATGTGAATTTTATAGTATGACTTAAATTGTGGCATTTTAGAAAAAAAAAGACTTAAATTGTGAAGCTTTAATTTTATTTTATTTTCAAGAAGAAATTTGAAGTAAAAAAGAGCGCCACACAAACACAAGGCATTTGTGCAATTGGTGAAACAAATCTGCGCCTTAAATAAACAATTTATTTACTTTTTTATTGCTGTTAATTTCTAGAATTTGAGAACACGAGAGCGGACACTATTATCAATCATAGGCTAGGTTATGGCTTCTAAATGACAAATTCTTATTATCCAAGTAAATGGCGCAATACCAAGGAATTAACTAACTTAATCAAGAATTTAACCAAAATAACCTCCAACTTTGTAGCACAAATTTTCACATAATAAGAATATTTTCCCATATCATGGATTATGAAGCCAAAAGTTAGATTATTGAACTTACAAGCCAAGAATTTTTTTACTTCATGTTGCATAATTGAGGTTAAACGATGCAAAAAAAAAAAAACAAAAATCTATTCATTAGCAATTAGTTGTTGATAATTATAGCATAATAAGAGTAGAACTACGGTGTGACGTGCTCACCAACGGATTTGGTGAGCACACCTCCAAAAAATGCATTTTCAAAGTTCAAATAGTCGATTTGAACCTTCCAACGTGTTCTTCATATTAATATGTGCTTGGAGACCAAATTTTACATTTTTTGGAAATTTTTTACTATTTTTTTAGAATTTTTGAAAATCATCAGCTTTTCATTAAATAAAAAAAAATTCAAAAAACACTGATTTTCAAAAATTCTAAAAAAATAGTAAAAAATTTTCAAAAAATGTAAAATTTGGTCTCCAAGCACATATTAATATGAAGAACACGTTGGAAGGTTCGAATCGACTATTTGAACTTTGAAAATGCGTTTTTTGGAGGTGTGCTCACCAAACCCGTTGGTGAGCACGTCACACCGTAGTTCTACTCGCATAATAAATATATATAGAATTAATACTATGGAAGAGATACCATGTGAGTGACATTGCAATTGTAATTTTCTGAGTTTTTGTCACAGTTGTTCTTGTTAGATTATAATTTAAGATCTCTTGTAAGAGAATGGAGTAGGTCCAATGCTCATCGGACCTACTTTTAGGTTCAACGAGCATGATGACCGTCTGATCTAATTTAAAATTTGTGCGCACGGAATTTGAAACAGACACGCACGAAGTTTAAAGCGTTCTGCACGAATCTTAAAGCAAATTGACGGTGATTAAACCCAAATCAGAGTAGGTCTGATGCCCATCGGACCTACTCTCAAGTGCTCTTGTAATACTTGTAATTTACTTTATAGTTTATTAGTATCGTGCATGTGCGTAGCAACGAGAACATATTATAAGAGAACAAAAAAAAATTCATACAAATGACATATTTTCATAAAAAAAACAGACCAATGAAAAAAAATTATTCAACAATAATTATGAACGATATTAAAATAGATTGGTTCTGAATTCAAATTATAAATAAAAAGTCAATTAGTATAATAAAGTTCAATAAAAAATTAGCGTTGACTTAATACAAATTGAAGATATATTATACACTTTGTACACTTTGTATATTGACGTAAAAAATTAGTATATTATACACTTTGTATATGTCAAAGAGAAAGCAAATATTCAATTACTACAATTAAAAATATATAATAAAATTACAAATGTTAAATTAATATGGTTCACACTTTATTTCTCGCTCAAGACCTCCCGGTAAACTTTATTTTTGATATACACTCCTGGGGCATCAGTTTCCTCTTTCCATTTCAACATGAATTTTGTTGTACGTTTTAATATCTCATTGAATGATACACAAAATGAAAAAAAATAAAAAAAATGAAAAGAAATGAAGATGAGATCAATTATTTTACAGTAGTGAAGATGGAAAGAAACGAAAAAAATGAAAAGAAATGAAACAATATTAAAATTGTATCTTTAGATCGATGGAGTAGTGAAGATGAGATAATTAAGTATCTTTTTGTGTCTTTATTTCAAAAATTAATTGAATTAAGTATTTTTTTATTAATTTCTGCTTGAATATCAGAGTTAATTGTACCAATAGTATTAATAATAAATTAATTATAAATTTTTTCATTTATGCACAAACAATCGTTTTAATATCCTCTTGAAAATGCACAAGCAAGTTATCCACTGTCTTTCCTTAAATGATATAAAAAAATGAAAAAAAATGAAAACATAACCAATTAATTATTAATTAATCTAAAAATTTCTTAAATAATATTTTAAAAATAGAAAGAAAGCATGACCAATCAGAAAATCGAGTATCGGACAATCAAATAAGAGGGTTTAAGAAAGTTCTCGAAAAAATGGGGAAAGAGGAGGAAACGTAGATTTTGTGAGATAGAAAGCGCTGGAGAGGCGTCAGAGAGTACGTGTCTAAATAAATTTAGACTTCTACACGTAAAAAAAAAGATGTATAGAATAAAAAAATTTAGACATCTATTTGATTGGAGGACTGATATTCAATCCAAAATTTTATCTTTTAATCACAGTTGTTGGCGGATCAGAACATCTACGTACTTAATATAAAAATGGAGATATCCAAAATTTTCTCTAATGAAAATAGATAAATGGAAACAAAAATACATCATCGGTGATTAGAGTGTCAATAATTTTTTTTTTACCTAATTACCCAATCCAACCATATTTGATAGAGGATATAGATACAAAAAAAATAAAAATTAACAACGATAGGAAAATATCCTGCCAAAACTGATAAAAGGAAAGTTAAATAAAGAGTTGATTGTTTTTGTATAAACAATAAAATAACATATAATTAAAAAATCATTATATGATTATTTTTTTGTAATAATATTTTACAATATTATGTACATTTTACAATTTAAAATATTTGCTATTTCTTTAACTATATAAATTATTATTTTATTTTATTTGGTAATTTTATATGTCTACCACTTGTGACTAATAAAAAGGAATAAATAAAAATCGGAAGAAGAGAACATATATTTAAAAATCGAAAAAAACCCATGAATTATGGCGTCCGTCTTAGATGGTATAGTTTATGAATTCGGATAACCCAATATTTGCGTTTTGGATCGAGACCGTCCAATTCGAATCCGCGAAATTCATTCCCGAAGTGAGCGCACACATCCCGACGACAAATTCAAATCCCGAAACAATTCCAAGCGACAAATCAAATCGGACAGTCTCGATCCAAAAGCCAAAGATTGAGTTACTTTAGGCAAGCCGGACCCATAGTTTATGGAGTCCATATAAAAAAAAATGGACGCCATAAATTATGGAGTCCGCTACAGGTGGATGTACCGTAATAGGGAATCTTTTAGAATTAGTAGATCTAGAACGTTCTTTTTGAATTGACACGAATCTCAAAGCCCAATAATACTGCCTTGTGATAGCCCGATCTCAAAGCCCAATAATTCCTGGGTGGATGCCATAGTTTGTAGAGTCTAGACTCCGGATTCTATAGTTTAGAGCAAGGTTGTAAAATGCGGTTTCTATGCGGTATGCGGAAGGCCACCGCATCGCATATACGGTATGCGGCCGCATATGCGGATTTTCATGCGGACTTATATATGCGGATTTTAAAATGGGAATTGATATATATATAAACAAGTATGCGGTGATATGCGGTGATATGCGGTAATATGCGGTATGCGGTAATATGCGGTATATGCGGTAATATGCGGTATATGCGGTAATATGCGGTCGAATATGCAGTAGAAATATGCGGTAGAAATATGCGACCGAATATGCGGTAGAAATATGCGGCCGAATATGCGGCCGCATATGCGGAACCGCATATTGGGACCGCATATTGATTTTCCATGCGGTTGCCAACTGCATACGCATATGCGGCCACATGAACAGCATTTTACAACACTGGTTTAGAGCATCCACCCAAAAAATTAAAAAATAAAAATAAAACGCATCAACTCCACTGTGAAACAGTCCCCAACAAACCAGGAAATAAATCTGCTGCGATCGTCTGAGATCGCAGGGTCCTGCGATTCCAATCTCAACCATTCACATGTTTTGAGATTCGTGCACAAAAACTGACTTCTCCAAAAAAATCTGGGTTTCATCGTTTTAAGTTGGGATTAGAATCGCAGGGTCCTGCGATCCCTCAGAATCGCAGCAGATTCGCACCCAACAAACCAACCAGCCCTCGAATTCATATCCTCTGCATTAACGCACGTTTGAGTTAATTTATGAACCGTACGATCAGAATTCAGACCAATCCTGTCCACTCCTATAACGCACGTGCACTTTAATATTAGTATGGATCTCAATACTATTGATGTAAAAAACGGTCTAGTTGGCCGATTAAACGGCCGATTAATCAGAAACGGCGGCCTAACCGTCACGAACATTCTTAACGGAGGCATATTAACGGATGAAAACGATTAATCGGCTGTTTTTCCGATTAATCGGCCATTTTTTCCGATTAATCGGCCGTCTTTTCCCGTTTATTTCCGGTTATTCCTGTTTATTCCCGTTTATTCCCGTTTATTCCCGTTTTATTCCCGTTTATTCCAATGAATATTTATTTTCACATTTTTTTTTCTGTGATAGTGTGTGATAATAAGGTTTATAAATCTTATATTGTAGTTTTATTTATGCTTGGATATACATTCAATATTTTTTATATATATTTTTTCTTCTTACTTACTTTGAAATTGATTAATTCTTCTATTATTTATATACCATATATTTTTCTTACTTACTGATGTAATTTTTTCGATTAGTACGACGTGTTCATTTATGTAATTAAGTTGTTATCATAAACTAATTTTAATGATTTTATGTTGGAATGTTTAATTTCTTTCAAATAATATGTTATTAGTATTTGAAAATGTTTAATTCTCAATTTTATTTTTTCATTAAATAAATGTGTTACTTAACATGTAAAATGCTTATGTGTTAAGAATAAATAAGCGTAGTGTCATGTTATAATAATAAAACTAAGTTAAATTAAGTTTATTTGATAAGTTTAATAAATTATGATATATATACATAAATTTAATAAAAACGTTAAATTGTCCGCATAATTCCGATTAGTCGGCCGCATACCGATTAATCACTTATCAGTACCCTATCCGTCTGACGACCGAATACCGTTATTTACAACACTGCTCAATAGAACGTTCAGATCTTAACTCAAAATTTGAGTTAATGCAGAGGATACGAATTCCCAGCCCTCTATATCTTTTATCAATTTATCTTGACACAATACCAACACTGTACCAGTACGAATCAATAAGAAACAGAAGTCAGGTTATGCTAGTATTAGAGGTAAAACAATCTACTTGAATAAAAAGACTGTAACTCTTAGAATAGGAATAAATCTTTGTCTGTTTGGAATTATGTCTCTAAAAATATCTAAAGAATAGGAATAAAAATTCTTAGATGATCATCAGCACCAGTTGATTCCTCTGCTGAATTTCTTGTTAATTTTTAAAATTTGAGATTGATTTGCTTATTCTAATTAATCTATTAAGGCAAAAATCATAAATCTATTCTAAATGCAAATGCTTAGTGGATAAACTCGTCTCTCTCTTCATCTCAACTCGGGTTTTCTGTTTACTTTCATTTTTATTCAACTCTCCAAACTCCATTAATTATTCTCTTTTAAGACAACAGCATAATATATACAAATGATGAGCATAAGAATACACACAGCTGACTGTGTGACTTGTTATTCCTTTTAATGTTCTTCGAATGTTACGACTCTGAAAGCTTTTAATACTGATAAAAATACCTAGGGGCTTGATGTCAGAAATATAATAAATATAATAACACTAATAGATGTATAACAGTTGTAGAATATGAGAAAGGTGCATTATTCATATAATCAAACTCCATCTTTTAATAAATATTCCTTCTTAAAATAAAAAAGTACTATTATTGAGAGTAGAACTAGGGTGCTCTCGAGTTCACCAAGCCCTTGGTGAACTCAAGTCCAAAGCTCATCGGATCGGCTTCAAACAACGAATCCGACCATTGAAACCCGTCTACCTTACGAGTGATGCGTCTACATGTAAAAATTTTAAATTTTGAAATTAATTTTGCATAGAGTCAAGTGGTCAAAATTAGAAGGTTAATAAATTAATTTTAATGCATTCATTTTTGACGTTTTTGACCACTCGACTCTATGCAAAATTAATTTCAAAATTTAAAATTTTTGCATGTAGACGCATCACTCGTAAGGTAGACGGATTTCAACGGTCGGATTCGACATTTGAAGCCGATCCGATGAGTTTTGGACTTGAGTTCACCAAGGGCTTGGTGAACTCGAGAGCACCCTAGTTCTACTCCTATTATTGATATATCATTGAGAGAAGCTATATCGACTTCGACCTTGTAGTTGCACTGGCTGCAGAGAAATCCCAATGTAATTTGAATTATATCAACTAATTACCAGTACGAGATAAAATTAGAGTGGCCAAGATCCTAATTAAAATAGAACAGTAAATATCACGGAAGCATCCTGAGAAATAAGACAATGCATTATATACCTAATAAAACCCCTTTATTCACTTGACCAAATGAGAAAATCCAAAACTCAAATGAGAAAATTAAAAACACTGACAAACACCCAAAATAAACACATAAATGAACCTGCGCGCCCAAACACTGCACACATCATTAGTAAGATAGACATTCTCTCTGCACTTTTTATCTTCTACTCAAGTATTTCTACTCTATAACATAAACACACAACCCACACCCATAAATCAACAACTAGAATCTGCAAGAAGTACCGAGCCTTGGTCCCTGACACGCGGGCCCCACACTCTTCTTCTCTCTCAAAGTTTCCATAGCTAACTCGTTGAATTTCTCAATAAAGGAAGACCACTCTTCCTTCCCCATATCACCTAACCGCACAAAACACTCGCTGGGAGGAAAACTCTCATCTGCACTCCTATTTACCCCACTAGGGTTAGGGTTTGGGGGCATTTTTTCAACAAGGCGCACTCCACTAAGTGACTTGGAAAGGTTTGACACGTTAGACTGAAGCTTGTATGAATTTCGAACGAACTTGGCCTGTTTGCAATTCACTTCTTCAACCTCATCTTCCTCCTCCTCCCCCTCTTTGAAGCTCTCTTCTAATTTGGCAAGCGGGTTCTTCGACCTGGGACCTGATAACCTGAACCCACCATTTTCATTTATATCCATCTGGAACTGAAAGTCAATAGGCTCTTCATCATCTGTATCACTCTCCTCTAGGAAAGCATTTTGTTCTGAAATTGCCCCTCTCACCCCCATGCAGATCAACTCCAATTCACTAGGCTCCTCCTCCGACCCTTTAGATTCCCGACTCATCATGGCCCCGATTTGTGACAGACTAAACCCTAATTCAGCTGAAATCTTGAGAAAATTGGTACAGAGAAGCAAAACCCTAAGACATGCCTCCCTGATCATTGGTATCTCCTTCCGCAACAGTTTGCAATCCTTTTCAGGGTCAAGATTGGAAATATAATCTAACTCCTCTTCAGAGAAAGCCACAGAGGCTTGAGGCCAATGGATCCACTCGAAGTAGGGGTCCTCGAGGTTTTCTGGTAGGCACAAGCCATGGTCAATTGGTAACAGTTCAGTATTACCCCCAAAATTGCCAACCCCACTACAAGTATTCCGTACCAGAACATTGCCTCCATGTCGATCGGTATTGAAAATTCTAACATCTAGTATGCCAATGCGGTGTACTGCTGATATAGGAAATCCGGACGTGCCATGGTCACTTGCATCATAATCATGTGGCACAAACTGTTGCAATGAAGCAATCTTGCTAGTACCAGCATCCCCAATGGCATTGGAATTATTATCTACATTCAAATGGAAGATAGGGTGTGTGATCTTGACTAGTGCTGTGGGAGGTACATTAGCAAACTTCTCATGGTCTAACAGGTATGCTGCTACCTCACGGAAACCTGTTTCGCCGACTCGTACTGACCGCTTCAAACCCGGTTCACCCAAGGTTTTCCCAACAAAGCCCTTAGGGTTGTTTGGAGCAAAGGGTTCTTCATCGGTTGGTTTCACAATGGCCAGATTCTCACCGTTTATGCCTCTAAAGTAGTATGACCCACCTAGACCACTGTTGATTGGTACTGGGTCAACTCCTGATTTAATAGCATGTATCACATCCTGCACCAGTTGCACTACGTTAGCAGGCTGGCCTGATGAAAAGCCCAGTATCTCCACCAGGCGTGAGCCGTCATTGCCATTCCTGACAGCTGTTGCATCATAATCTGTACGAGCACAACTAGGGTTCAGGCACGGGGTCGAACAGCTCCGATGCATAGAGTTCCGCATCAGAAGTAAAGGTGACTTGCCTCGTACTGATGTTAGGTCATGTTCTAAGATATTATCACCAAAGGAGAGAGAAACATCATTGGTTGGTACATTAAATGCAACCTGAAGCCGTCTCTTAACAGTTTGTGCATTGTCACCTCTGTCTAAGTCCATGGCCATGACGCATCCAGTTTCAGTCTGGACAAAGACCCTAAACGTCCTACCAACTGGCGCCCTCCTATTGGAGGTGTTGGTATTAGTGCTTTCTCCATTTATGGGGTTCCCTATGGGTCTCTCAGCCTTCAAGAAGCTGCGGAAGTTGAAGGACATGGGGCTAAGAGAGGGATCTAAAAGAGTAAAAGAGGGAGAGAGAGGGATGGCTTCTTTCTCTTCTTCCAACGCTCACCAAACTGGAAAAGTGACGCGGTTAAAAAGAGAAAGTCTGCCCAACAAATCATGTCATGGCATGAATCTCACATTAGGTAGAGAGAGAGAGAGAGGAGAGAAGAGAGAGATGAGAGAGAACATAGCGAAGCTCGTGTCTCTCTCAGACAATTATATATCTAAGTCATGGTATCTCGCAAGAGCATAACCTAAGAATTAAAAAAATAAAAATAAAGTGTTAATAGAAGAAAGTTGAGACAGTGAAAGGAGAAGCTCAGAAAGAAAAGTACAGCTTAGAATAAAGAACTTCCCTTCAACCCAATTTAGATTTCATTTTTAATTGAGAACTGTAAGAAAAGAAAAAGATTTCACAGAAAAAACTTCATAACGTTAGATGTCAGGTGATAAGTATGCTACCAGTTATATCCCATGGGTAGACCTAGAGATATATTTTATTTAGTAATTCAAAATTCTAAAATTAAGGTTCCACAACATGAATCTCGACACTTTCAAAACTAGGAATATTGCATTCTTTGTCCATGATACAAAGAAAAACTGGAATCGCAATCAAAGGATGCAACTCTGAATTGTATTCTCCAACCAGTATTAAGTAAAACAATAAAAGGGACACAATTTGCGATTTATGCAAAAAGAAGAATATGCACTAGGAAACATCCCACTGACGAAAAAGAACAGGTAACAAGTCAAAACATGAGAAAACCCTTTCATCTTTTGTCCCGCATACAGTTTTATATAGTAATGTACAGTTTAATGATGCAACTTGTAAGAGAACAAGTGGATAACCAACAAAACTTGACACACCAGACATATGTAGAAACTAATATACTACTGTAGTATGGTGAATAGTGCTGATCCAATTAATATTGCGGAGTAAAAAAAAACTCAAGCAGAAAAACCAGGGCATGACAAGATATATAGTGAGGCATGCTAGTTCTCTAGTCCTCTTTCTTCTTCTACTACTTCTGTTGGGATGAACTCAGCGATTTTTAAGCATAGAATTGCAGTCTCTGTCTCAGACCCAACTTTTCCATTTTTTTTCCTTAAACACAATCTCTAGCTACATTCATATATATATATATATATGGATCGGGAAGAATGGTTGCAAACCTCTCCTTTTCTACACCTTTAACATTGATCACAATCTTACCAGTTTTAAATTTTTTCAGATTCTTGTTCTGAAATCCAACTTTTGGAGTTTCAAAACACCAAAGAAAAAATGATTTGTCCTAAACAATTTAATATAAAGTTGCATGACATTAAGAACATACTAGTACCAGAATGTACTGGTGTCAAGTGAAAACCCACATGAAGTATGCGAATTCTAGTTATTGTTTTGCAATTATTTTTTTCTTAATTAATGATACTTATCACTGTAAGGCAATGCATTGAGTTGATTTTTAAAGGTTAACCTTTTCTTTTGCATGACATCCAGTCTTTAAGAAGAAAAAAGTGATAATTGGACATTTGTTAAGGAAAGTAGCATCTGTCGACATTTTTCTGTTTTTTTTTTTTCCTTTTTGTTTTCTTTTATCCTATTGATAGCTTATAGCTGCAAAATATTTCCCCAATCCTTAGAATACATAAATTATATTTTGTTCTACTCCTCCAAATATCAATCAGTTTTGGTAAAATATAACATAATTGAAGAGTTGTCACAAATTCTATTGTAGATACTAATTACTGCGAGATACTGGGAACATATAGCCTAACGCAACTTATTTGTAAATATGCACACTTGCTGTGAGATACATGAACAAAATTGATTCACAGCCTATAAGTTCTAGCAAAATTAACTTGGAAAATAAATATGGCAATGTAAGCATGAAAAACAACAGAATTTGAGAACATATTTGAAACGTTAAGCCTATCAATAGGAAGGAAAAATAAAAGACAAATTTAAAATATTAACCATAGTTTCCTTAACAGATATCCAATCATCCCTAATTTGTCTTCTCAAAGCCTAACAAATGTACAGATCAACCTTCTTAAATCAACTAAAAGGTACGGATTGACCCTGACGGTATCGTAAATTAAGAAAAACTTAAATTTGCAAAACAACAACGAGAGTTTGCATTGAGCCTTCAACGCACCTCTAACAGGTAACCTATAAATTGGATAAAATCGAATGACGCAACATAACAATTGCAATTCAATAAACCCTAATTCTTAAGAGAAATCAAACAATCTATTATTCTTGCCAATAAACAAACTCACTTGAGAAAGAGAACGATTCGACTGAGAAAAGGCTGATTGTCCCCTTCAACCGTCAAAGGATGTAGTCTCTCTCTCTCTCCCTCTCTCGCTCTCTCTGAGTTTCCCTGGGTTGAGTACTAGATGAAGGAGGAGAGGAGACTTATATTAGGAGGATCAACATAAGAGCACCTGTATCAGGAATAAGAGCAGCTAACTTGTGGGACCAACTGTCAGTTATAAAAGAGTCGCCTCAAGATTCAATGAGTCCATATCCTCTGAGGTAACAGAATATTTCTGTTTAGATCCGGGCCAATCCGACCGGAGGTGAAACGCACGGAGCCCCTTTAATATTATGCCGCTTCTGATCGGACGGTTCGAATCCAAACAGAAATATTCTGTTACCTCAGATGATATGATTCAAGAACAATGAATTGTGGTTGTCTATAACAAGTAAGGGATAACGATGTCTGTATATGCTGTTGTGGACTGGACGCCATATAAAACTAAAAAGGAGAGCCTTCTATGTAATCCAGTTAAGTCCGTTTGATCTGAAACGGACGGACATAGTCCATTTAATTGACGTTATTATATATAAAGGTTGAGTGAGCCCCTTATTGCTATGCATAGCACGGATGGCTAGTGTACTACAGCTCAATATGGTATTTTTTAAAATTCTAACGGTCGATCCAACCGTTCAATGTGATAACCATATGAATATGTACTTGCAAACTAAATTTTATATTTTTTCGAATTTTTTTACTATTTTTTTATATAGGTAGAAAAATCAGTGTTTTCTGAAAATTCTGGACCATCAAAATTCTACTTATCTAAAAAAATAGTAAAAAAATTCGAAAAAATATAAAATTTAGTTTGCAAGTACATATTCATATGGTTATCATATTGAACGGTTAGATCGACCGTTAGGATTTTAAAAAGTACCATATTGAGTCGTAGTACACTAGCCATCCGTGCTATGCATAGCACCATAGGCTCACTCATAAAGGTTTTAAATCTGATCGGTACCGTAGAGTAGACCCAAATCACTCTTGATAGTCCAATCCAACCTATCAGCAGCCTTCCGTTTTGTTTTGTCTGAATTCGAGCTGTTTGGTATGCTCTTATTTGGTACGACACTTGACTAACCGACATTTTTATTAATATCCAAAGTTAATTACAAATTAATAAATATATCCAGAATTCCTGTTTTTCGAAAAATGTCCAGACCGGCTAGAATCTAGCCAGTTTCTTCCTCCTTTTTCTTTTTTAGAGACTATTAAGAGCAAGATAATGAAATCTAACACTGAAAATTCGAACTTTTTGTTTAAATTATTTGTTAGATTACTTCTTTTGATGTATAATTAGCATATTTATACTAAAATATGCTAAATTACTTGAAATTACGTTGAAATAAAATTACACTATATTACATTAAATTACTCTGAATTATGTTAAATTACGCTAAAATACATTAAATTCTGGTAAATTATATATGAATATTGATGATATCTTTGCTGAGAAGGCGAAAAACGACGACGAAACTTCAAACGGCCGTAAAATGACGCTCGAGTGTCCGATTTCAGCAAATGACCACTTTTTGAAAAGCTTGCGAAAATACGCATGCGTAAGTGCCTTGCGATGCCAAATTTCAAAATTCAGAATTGCCAAAAAATAAAGGGAAGAGCCTCAAAACTTGAGTTGAAGTTTCCGATTAAGATTTTCATTTCTATTATTCAATCTAAATAGCTCAGTAAATTAGTTATATAATGAACTTGTAGAATACCAATTTTTACTATTTTAAATTTTTTTTATTATATTTTATGATTTATGAAAGATGGCACAAAATCGGTCTAATTTAGCGTAATTTTGATCAGTTTAGCGTAATTTACCGTATTTCATTATAATTAGCGAAACTAGTGTAATTTAGCGTAATTTAATGTAGTGTAATTCAACATAATTTAATGTAATATAGTGTAATTCAATATAATTTCAAGTATTATAGTGTATTTTAGTATAAATATGCTAATTATAAATCAAAAGAAGTAATCTAACAAATAATTTAAACAAAAAATTCGATTATTTTCAGTGTTAGATTTCATTATCTTGCTCTTCATAGTGTCTCTAAAAAAAAAGGAAGAAACAGACCAAATTCTGGCCGGTTTGGACATTTTTTGAAAAACCGAGAGATTCTGAGTATATTTATTAATTTGTGATTAACTTTGGATATTAATAAAAATGTCGGCTTGACTACATAATCGTATCCTCTGAGTACTACAGAAATACTATTCTGTGGAGTAATTGAATCCGGACTGTTGTTTTAACTTTGCATGAATCTCAAAGCACAAATAATACTAGCCTTACGCTATCCTCAATAAACACCGTTTTTTAGTTAATTTGAGTCGTGAAGTAGTGGGCGCCACCCGTACGTACAGTACTACATAGAATACTTGTCCCTTGATTAACTCTATTCCTTCGATAAAAAGATGATTTATATTATCTCTTTGTCTTCTGCAGTAATTCTGCATCAAATGGGTGAGAATCTGCTGCGATCCGGGTACCGTGAACAGTATCCTGCAATCTCTGTTTTTTCAGATTCAGCTGTCGAGTTGTTTCAAGATGCGTGTACAGAAAAATTAACTGTTTTGAAATGCGTGTATTAAAAAGTTGGACGGATGGATTTGAAAAAGCAGGGATTGCAGGGTTACTGTGCTCAATATTAGAATCGCAGTAGATCTCAATCCGCATCAAATATGACCTATATTTTGTATAAAAATAAAAATAAAAAACTTTAGTCATACAAGTTTAATTAGTGCGTATCTGTATATACTCGTCATCACTCATCAGTAGATCTCAATCCAATTTCTCTTATTTTCCTGGAGGAATATTCACGTCTATATATAATAAAGTTGTACGAAAAAAGAATGTGATGGTTGCAAACATGGTTATACTTAAAATGTGTTATTTAGACGTACCAAAAAAATTCACAAATAAAGAAAATGAAAACAAGCAAAATATATATATAAAAATAAACTTTCATACGTACATTAAATCTGAAAATGTCAGGGTTTAATCTATAAAAATGGAATACAAGAGAAATGGAAGAAAACCTAGAAACAGCGCAAATGTGAAATGTCCGTGGAAGCAAAAAAAATAAGACAAAAAAGCCGATCTCTCTCCCTCTCTTTACTCTCTCTCCAGTACAAAATCTCTCTCCTCTCTCCTCTCTCTCTCTAGATATCTAGGGTTTTTCAACTGAAGCCCGGGCTTGTGAAATGGAGTCGGTCTCTAGATCAAGCGAAGACGATGACGAATTCGTGCGCGGACAAGGCTCCTCTCTTCAAGGTCCCTCTCTCTAACGCTGGTCTTTTATTTTCTTTTTTTCTTTTTTGCTATCTTAATTTGGTTGCCACCGTTGGGGCTATTCGAAAAGGTGAAAATTGAGCTGTAACTAGTACTGATGCTGGGAATTCTCTTTTATTTTTCCGAGGTATAAACTCGAATTATAATCGAAGCTACTAAAATGCACACTTATTAGGATCAGCTTTGTCAGAAGGGGAACGGTTCTGCCAATTTTTGTAGACTGAAACCCTGATACAAAATTCTCATTTGAAAACTTACCTCTTCCCAGAAACTCAGTTTTGTTTGTCGTTTTTGCAATTTTCTTCGTGTTATGTTACAATCTTCCTCAGAATTTCGAAATTAGTATTTACTAGAGCATGGCTTTATTCATCTGGATGCTGGGAAAACTAATTTCATACTTTTAAGAGTGGAATCAAGAAGAATGTTTTTGCTCTTACTATTTTAACTTAGGTAGTCGACATCCCAGTAAATTCAAATCTGTGCTATACTGTTTTTTCTGATATTTATTAATTAAGATTCTGCAGTAAATTTTGACAAGCCTTTAAATCCATTGAAGTTTATGGTTTCTTAAGATATTGCAAATGCCATCTAAGAGTATGTTTTGGTGAAGTTTAGTAAATCTTCTAGTGAACTTGAAACATTATTTAAAACATATGATTATTGATTTAGTACAATTTTCTACCAAGTTTCAAATGTGTTGCCTTGGAAGTACTGCTAATCACATACTTAACAAGATAGCATGTTATTTGTACCTTTGCTTGAATAAGCCCCACTCAAGCCTCAGTCACCTCCTAGTGGTTGAATCAGTCCTTGATTACGAATCATGCATGATGCTTCTCATTAATCCACTTTTTCCTCAATTAACTTCGGAGAGTGTAATTGCACCTCAATAAATGACTTTAAGTTTAAGGTGTAATTTTTTTAAATTTTAGTACAGTGTATAAGGTGGTTTAATGTGCTGCGTAGGCGTATTGCATCTTGGGGCTTTACTGAGCACGGCAAGGCAATTTTAGGTTTTACAGGGTTGCCTATGGACTTCCCCTAATGATAGACAGGGCAACTGGGCAACGAGTTACTGCTTTCTTGGTCTAGTATACAATTTTAATCTGTTATGCTGCTGACGTTTTTGTTTGCTTCTGGTAATTTGACTCTTTAGAGATTTGCAACTGTGTAGCAGGTTCATTTGAAATTCTAATTAATAAAATAAAAATGTAGGAGAGCTAAGGATGGATGGTAAGAATGGGGACAGCAAGCTGGGGACACCAACTACCCCCCGATCTAAGCACTCTGCCACTGAACAGCGTCGTAGGTGCAAAATTAATGAAAGGTAAGTTGATTTAATTTAGATCTGTCTGTGTTATCTTTTGTAACTTGGACCTAATTGTTATCGCATTCGTGTATTGCAAATAACACCTACTGTTTTGTCGCAACTAAGACATGTTTTTTTTTTGAGGTAATTTGCACGTGATACCTGGCCACAAGTTGCTGATGTTTAAGCATGTCGCGGTGTTACTATTATATTAAGGAGAACACATGATTCTGAAAATACCCGAAATAAAAGATATAAATGTTAAAACTTTTCTTTTATTACAGATTTCAGTTACTTAGAGAACTCATACCGCATAGTGACCAGAAGAGGGACCGTGCTACCTTTCTTCTTGAGGTAATTGCTTTTCCACCCAGAAAACCTAGGTCAAACAAATGTTCAGAAGTTCTTTAATTTAATGTTTGCTTTGTTCCTTATTTTATTATCTAATTTCAATCAAAATCTGGTTACTGTTAGTTTTTGGCTCAATCATAGATTGTCTACCATATGAAGTAGGTCAGCATATATTGGTAACGTGTACATCAATTTCATGAAGTAGTGTATTTATAAAAGACAGTACAAGAGCTAATAATTGGTATGTGGATGGTTTTTAATGAATTTTTTGTTTTTCCAATTTTTTTAATGTTTGTCAACAATATCCTGGTTTTCAGAAGCTTTAGACAACTCTATGCCTACTGGTTGAACCCATGTGTTCAGTTATTTTTAGTGAACTCATGCATTCAGACAGCTAAAAAACAGTAAAATGTTTCTTGGCATCAAAACAAAGCAGACTCAATGCAGCAGCTGAACTCATGCGTCCACCATTCATACTGAACAATTGAATTGTTAATGCTGGTGTTCAGATTTCAGAATGCATTTACAAATTCATTCTATACTTAGATTTTTTTTTCCATCGTTTTTTGAATGGTCTGAGCACATGAGTTCAATATGATTTGTGAACGCATATGATGAAAAAGTAGGCAGAGAGTTGTTAATCATTTGAAAACAGGACTATTGTTGTCACAGGATAAGCAATAATTATTTGTTCTAACTTGGTGCTTGCTTGTTCATATTATTCTAATTATCTAGTTCCATTATCTTTCATACTTGGTTAGTTTATTTTTGAGGTCTTAATAGTTCAATTATTCTTTAACATCGAAATTTGTTGATATAAGAAGCAAGAATTTGCTTGGGACTAAAGGCTTTGTTGTTGTTGTTGTTGTAAGAAGCAAGAACTTATTGTATGTTATGCGTATGTTTAGGTACGAACCACTACATTATATATCATAACTCTTTGTACATTATGTAGGTTATCGAGTATGTAAAATTTCTTCAAGAGAAGGTGCAAAAGTATGAGTCAACATATCCCGAATGGAATCCTGACAGTACGAAGCTCATGCCATGGGTAGACTTCTCCCCTGAGATTCCTGAAATGCAAATATAACTAAGCTTCTATTTTGCAAAACCTACCTTCCTTCATTTGCAAAAGACGCCTTTTGTTTTTGGTATTTGCAAATTCATCATATTTGAATGGATCATGCAAGGAAGTTCCTAAACACTCTCTCTACTATTTAGTCGGACAATCTTCTGATCCATTATTTTTGCAAAACTACATTTTTTTTCTTTTGTCACTGAAATGTGGTTACTTCAATGGTTTTTAGAACTTCTGCTGATAGGATGCTACAATTAGGCTAAATGCAAGACATAATAAAAAACAAGCACCAGCGATATGAATCAAATTGCACACATGACTTAAAATGACTTATTGTAATACTAGTAGAACAAATACTTGCTGAAACTTCTTCTCATTTACATTTAACTCATAAAAACAGAGCAGCAACCGGGTCTCGGCCGAGGGATTATCAGACATGTCACAAGTGAGGAATGGTAATGCTTCCGGGTACACCTTTTCAGGGAAGTTTATCGACAACAGTTCCCTACCTGTTACACCAAATGCTATCCTATCAAATTCACATGCTTTGGTGGAACCCGACTTACTGACAGGTGAAGTTCTTTCTTATTTACTCGATTCCATGTTTATCCCTGCAAAACAATAAATATTATGCATGCACAACCTCCTCCTTTGCTCTGCGTGTGTATAAAGAGGGAGAAGGGATGGTCTATGTGATATTTTCTATATTTGAAAGGGTTTGTATAGTACGTATTGTTTTCAGGAGTTCAAGATGCCTAAGTTGTTGCATAGGTCGATGTGTTTTATTCAGTTTATCCCGTCTTGTCCTGAAACAAAAGAATCCTCTTGGAAAGAGAAGTTTCAGTATTCTTTAAAGAAAATGAAAGATTAGGGGAGGGCTGTTTCTCATTTGTGAAGTAAATTTCTTTGTTTCTGAGGTTTTGTGTGATTTATGTAGACTTTACACTGGAACTCTTTGGTCAATGTTTGATTCACACAACTTATTGGGAGGTGGTATCGAACTGGTGACACAACAACAATATGTCATATGTCTGTATTTCATCTAAAGTATTTTCATAGTTCTGATTTTTTTTCAGAAAACATTGACGTGGTTACTCAGCCACAGCCCACATGGCAGAGGCAGGTGGGGACTCCAGATTGCGCTGTTAATACTAATGTTCTGCCTGAGCAGGATGAACTGGCCATTGATGAGGGGACAATTACCGTCTCTAGTATATACTCCCAGAAGTTAGTCTCATCTTAGCTATATTCCTATCTAATTTATATACCTGTGTATATCTGTATCCATTAGTTTATTGTAATATTTAGAAACAACCAGAACAGATAACATCTGATGCTGGTAGTATCTTGTGGTTGTGGGTATGTATTAACCACATTACTTCAATTTTCAAATTTCTAAGCCAATATCAGAAAGTGCTGCATCAATATATGATAGGAGTCTTGTTCAGTGACTCTGTGAGTAATATTATTGGTAATTTGTGCTTGGTGCTGCTACTTTGCTGTTCAAGTACATTCAAGAAACCATCATTATGGACTTAAATGTACTTACAATCGCAGCTTATTTGGGGCACTAACGAGCGCAATGGAGAGCTCTGGTATTGATCTTTCTCAAGCCAGTTGTACAGTTCAGGTCAACCTTGGAAAGCGTGCATCTTCTAGAAGAATTCCTCCAATTATATCTAATTCTAAGGTGATAAAAACATTATTTTCCATAATTCTGGGCACATTAGAACTTTAGATTTTGATGTTCCATTTATAATACACTAAAATATCATGTATATTCCTGTGAGAAGAAGAGTGTCTCAAATATCTCATATGCTTCTGAACCTAGAAAGATCACTTTTCTGTCCCTTCTCTCCCTTCTTTTAGAATTTTCACGAACTACCTCACCATCTTACCGTAAACATGACAGGGTGGAAGGTGGGATAGTTAAGTGGTAGAGGACGTTTTTTGTTTTATAGGGTTATTTGCAAAATTTTGGCTCTGGTGGGTGGGATATCCATGATGCTTTATTTGCAGGGCATGATTGCCTTTAGGTTTTTGCAGAGTTACACTTGAAATTGCCTTTAGGTATACATTGCCTATCTTGTTGTGTCCATTTTTTTAAACTTGTCACCAGGTTTGCAAGTGTAAGCTTGTTGGCATTTGGGGTGCCATTCAGTCAATTTCTTTCGAGTCAAACTGGAATCAGACAGAAGGAAAGTCTGTTTTACAAAACAGTAAACCAAACGAAGGACCAAAACATTTCAACCAGAACAGATCTGGTATAGTTAGAAGCAACATGATTGAACCAAATGAATGCCCCTAGTTGACATATCATTTTATTTAAGTATGGTAACTGAATTTCTGAAGTATTCTTTTAACATGGATAGGATTTCAGTTTCTTACACTGATGGTTTATGCCGCTTTTCATGCACCTAAATCATTGTAAAAGATGGTGTGGGTGACTTGCATATTATGGTATTAATTAGAACTTTTCTCATAGGATCACAATGGTCTGTCTCATGGGAATCAAGTGATGGACACCTCAAGTGATCAGGTTTCCAAGAGGCATAAATTGAATAAATGCTGAGTAGCGAGTTCAACATTGGACAGCCTATTCAAAGCCCATTCTGGGTCAGAGTCTCTCTCTCTCTCTCTCTCTTTCTCAAAAGCTGACCAGTGTAAATTGGTGTGATGGTTAGGTAATGGTGAAGTGTAAAAGATGATGTAGTGTTATCAAGGTCGTGTAGCTCACTAAGAATTAATTATATTTGACTATATTTTTTTAGTGAAAGCTCATTGACATGCCTATTTTCCTGACAGTATTGGAGACTTATTACCAGGTGGTGTTGTAGTATTGAGCAACCCATCAGTGGTCAGTGTTTCAACAATTATTTTATGGTTGCCTTGTGGTACTCTAGCTGCACTTGGTTTATTTGGGAGAAGTTGGTGTTTCGGGGGTCTGTAAAGTTTAATTGTTTTAAATGGCACTATTTGTTCTTTATTTGGGTTGAGAAACAGAACTTGTTATGGAGACGGGGCTATTATTAAAAAATTTAGAAGAAACAGTAGTTAAGCTGATACAAGCAATTTTCTCAACGAGTGTTGCAAAATATAATTGCGGAAGTCACAGGTAGGAAACGACAAATATAGTAGTTTTAACTCGCACCTACTGAAATTCATTGATTTTTATTAGGATGCTGATATGAGTACCCGCACTGTACTCGCAGTTAAACTGTCATAATTGTTTGTGGGGACTGCAACTGTTTTCAAAACTGTAATTTGGTTTTACTAATATTAATAATAACATTGTGAAGTATATATCTCAAACAAAACAAGTATTTATATCTATACATTTAACTACATATATGATATATGAATTTTTCTAAAATAACCGTATCTGCACTTTTTCTTGAAAAATTCTCGCTTTGTACCCGCATTTGGGGATCACTCAAACGGCATGTGGGAACCACTAAAATTGTCAATAAAAAATGTTGACTTAGCTTATGTGTAGATAATAAACGACATGTGGGGACTACTAAAATTGTCAATAAAAAATGTTGACTTAGCTTATGTGCGGGTAATATTTATATCTCTATTCTTGTGGTATTTATACTTACGAAACAAAGTATTTATAACTATAAGGGTGTGTATTTATACTTACGAACTAAACTATTTATATCCTTATTACGTTAGATGAATAAAAATTTAAAAAAAATATTTATATCTACAGAGTTATAACAAACAAAAAACTTTAAATATCAATTATCTATGACAAATTCATACCTAAACAGTCCAATATTTATGTAATATTTGAGTGTGCATGTTGGATCATATCAGGTATTATTATGAAACTATCAAATATTTATATGAACACATTAAGTATTTATATCTGAACACATTAAGTATTTATATCTATATTACGTTGGACATAACACTAGTTCTATCAGGTATTAAAACAAGATATATCAAACGATTTCTTAATAAAATGATGAAATTAACACAAAATAGACAATTATATCATCTTCGCAAATCAAATTGTCACAAACATCTCAAAATTCAGCAACACTGAAACACGATTGTGTATATGAAATAGAAACGAAACGATCTATCATTATTAATTCACCAGAACAAAAACAAAATCGAAAAGAAACAATATTAACCTAGCTGATCGCCTTTCAAAATTACCGATTAAACTTGTGAGAACCGCACGAAATTGCTTCCAGTTTCGAAATCGCCAGACAATCGCCTCCAAATCGACCTAAAATCGCCGAAGCCTTCGAAAAAGGAAAAAACAGAGAGAAAGGAACATTTGAAATTCAAAATGGAAGGTCCGATAACATTGTTAGTTAGATCGGTAGTTGTGAGGACCGCAACCTTACAGTTATGGAAGTTAATCGCAACGGGATTAACTGCGGGTACGATGCGGGTACTCAACTGCGGGTACAAGAATAATTATTCTTTTATCTAAGCGGTTACTTCTTTTTAAAATAAAAAGGGCCGGTAATTCCGACACTCCTTGCATTTCTCTTGCAAGAATCAAACATGTTACAGTAATTAAAAGGTCGTGTGCAGGTTGTCAAAAATTGAACGGACAGCAAACTATTAACTGTCTAATGGTTCCATCCTATCGTTTCATGGAGGGAATTTAGAATCTTCATTCGAGCGGTTGTTAGCATTACCGATTACCAAATATTCACATTAGCTACATACAAATATCGTTCACATGCAACTTTGTGTTCCTTGGCACGTGTAAGTCCAGACTGATTTCTCAACAATACTGCTTTCTACATAGAGCTGGTCCAATTTTAGTTGCGACGTCCCCAAAGTATTAAACTGTCAAATTTAAGTAGTCCATATACTTCCATTATCATTTTTATTAAAAAAAAATTAACACACATATACTCTAGTGTCCATAAAATAGAGTAAATTACACCGGGCTACAAAATCTTATGGATTCAGTAATCGTTTGCTAATATTACCAATATCGCTTCAAACAGCTAACTGGGCCAACAAAATTTAGAAATTTGTTTAAAAGGCATTCGTTCAGAAACTTGATTGGACCCAAAAAAATAGAAAAAATCCAGGGACTCGATTAAACCATGTACAGTAGTTGAAGAGTTAAAATCAGACTTTCTGCTCTATCCATAAAGACTGCAACATTGCATTCCTACAGGAGTAAAAGAGTACAATAAATGCTGTCAGGTACCACCACCAAGTTGGATATGTGTGGCAAATTTAGTAATATTAAGCTCGTCTCAAGATAAATTGGCATAAAAACTAAACAAGTGGCATCAAAATAAACTCACTACAATTTTTATACTTCTCCCAGCATTTTCATCTGTTAAAAATGCCTAAATTAAACCATCTTTTTGCATGTGTTATATTACATGGGATGGCTAAGTCAAGAGTTGAGACATACTATAATGTTTCATCAACACCTCACCTTTTATTTTATTTTTTTGTGTTTTGCATGTCTTGAGTTATTTACACAAATGCTATTTTTTTTTGTCTTTCGCATGTGTTTAAGTTCTTTACAAAAATGCTAATTTTCATATCATTTGGATATATAGAAGGAAAAAGACGAGAAAGTTGAAACCCCAGAGTTATCTAATGTCTTGGAAGCTCCTCTTCTTTTCCTTCTTCATTTTGATAATGCCCTCCTTGTTATAATCAAGCAGACCTAAGAGCTGTTCAATATACAAAAATGAAAACAATATCTTGAACAGTGTTGTGGGATTCTTGCTCTGCAGGGTTTCTATGTTATTTCCATGTTTTGTAAGAGTAAGCACACACTTTTCTTATTTGCAAAGGTGTACACGGTGATTTAGTTGTTGGAATCACACACAGATGATTTTGGGAAAAAAAACAAATAAAAAAGAAGTACATGCACTATCATCTTCTATCATAGGAAAAGAAAAAAGAAAACCTTTATCCGTGCTTTCTCGAAGCAATTTCAGAACCTAACTGAAGCCTAAGATCTTGGGCTTTCTTCTGCTCCTCTCGAGACAAGCCCATCTGACCCCTGCTTTTTATTTATCTGACATTTAGTCAACTGAGATACACTTTGGACCCGTACCCGATTAAATTTCAAATTTTATGCAAGTATCCTTCAAGTTTCAAATTTGTATACTACTAAAAGGCTTTTTTTTGTACCACTAAAGATAGCGAACCTTTGTAGAATAGTGGTTCTCTAATTATAGATTAAGGAACTTTGAACCTTTGCAAAGGTATTTTGTATGGATGAACTGAACAAATTCTCTAACATATGAATGGGCCAAACGGCCAATATGGTCTGATTTATAAGATTTCTAGTTGCATCAGTTCTCAGGTCTCTCTCATATTACCTTGGAAAAGATTGTTAGTCCTTGAAAAAGATTGTGATTTAATTACCTCCAAAGTTTTTCAACAATCTTGCCTCCCCTGAGATGTTGCTCTAACAAAACAGGTACATCATCGGGGGATACATATCCATACCTTAAACAAGACAATAGAAAACTTTAGTCGTTATGTTATGGTAAAACAAAATCAGTAGCAAAATAGAGACGATTTGTTCAATGCCATAAGTAGAAATATTACTTTGGACCTAAATTTCCTAGTATCATACAAAAAGTACAGGATATCCTTGGTACAAATAAAGAGAGATCTTAGAATTGTTGCCAATAGTCATGTCCATTTTCAAAAAAGCCAAAAGGGTATAAGTCATATCTGGTGCTAGTAAGTCATGTAGAAGGCAAAATGGGACCTTTACCTGTTATCCCTCCTTTATTTTGACTTATTTGTTTTCCGTGTATAATTGATACAATACTACTCAGGTCAGTACCAGGCAGTACACTAATAATACCAGACCATTCTTTCTCTTTCTTCACAATGGTAGTTACAACATGACAATATCAGTTACTCTGAGAGGTAAACAGTTAAATTAGCATAACTTGTTCTCTCTTACCAATGACCAGTTGACTCTCCATTACAACTGGAGTCGAATATAATAACATTGCCCGCATATTTATGGCCACCAATGTGTGAACATGGGCTTACGTAGACTTTGTCCACTAGACCAAGTGAAGCTATATCTTCTTGCAATTTGTTCACTAGTGCAGGCCCGCAAAAGCCACACCTTTGGTCACGGGTTCCATGAGAACAAACAAATATGTAAGACCCGTTTAGGAATTGCATTGAACTGGATTGCCAATTTGCCTCTTTGACAAGCACCTCTTCCACAAAATCATCAACATGTAGGTTTGATAAATTCCTTTTTAGAAAAAGAGAAAGTAGAGATGTCACCATAAATGTAACTGAGGGTACAATCAACAATGGTGTGGTGGTACCGGACCTGACCGGCATTGTACCACACAAAGATGCTCTTCACCTTAACGTTTTATCCAAATTCTATGGTTGAAAAAGTTATGAAGTTACGATGATATTCTTACAGTCTCATACTGGTCAGAGGAACAGCAGAGCTGACTTCCATGGTATCATTCTAATCAAAATGTCATTTTTTGACCAGACCTACATGTTTAAAACCCAATTATTCCCTAGTAATATCAACTAAGCAATAATTTAATAACATAGAAAGAAAAGGCAAATTTTGATATCAACTGAAACTTTGATTAGTACCTGTATCTGGCCATGTCAGGAAAGATCAAAATATCACCACTTGATGTTGATGAAGCATTATCTACCCCTCCATGTATGGTTAACCGAGTCTGGAACAGCTAAATTTTGTAAGGTCATGACCACCTATTTAATAGAGTACCGCAAATACATAGAAAATAGTTTATATAATTGTTTCAGTTTGCAAAAGATTTTGGCATTGAAGTGTACAGGTTTAGGAGCTTTGATTTCTCCCGTTGTGCCATGACAGTTCAAAAACAGAAAAACAACATTTGCACGCTGGAAATTTCGAGGAAGTCAAACTAGAGGGTAATTAAACCGACACTTTTATGAATTGGTTTATGAATAAATCTCCAGTAAAATGAACCAAACCTTTTTCTTCATTTCTCCTTGGCGAGCCTGGATCGCCAAAGAAAGGCTCCTGGACAGTCCCTCCTCAGCCTCCACGTCAGAATGCCATGTGGTGGGCAATCCATAGTGGAGGAACACGTGGCGATCGTAGGGCTGCACTGTCCCCACCAACCTCTCTCGCCCGAACTCCGGTCTACTGAATCCTGTCTCCACCGTGGAGGAGGTGGAGAAGCGGCGGCGCGAGAGGAGGTCAAGGAGTGGGACCCGTTTCATTTCTCGTGAAAATGTGAAAGAGAAAAATAGACGAGGAAACAGGAGGAATTCAATTAATTATGCATTTTAGCCCTCTCAAACTTTCCAAATAGACAACCAATTGGTGCTCAAACTTTTTTTGTTTTTTATATTAAATGGGAGGTTACAACTTTATTTCCCAACCGCTTACAACTAAAAAAATATCGTCAACAAGAGAAAACAGTTGAACACTAAATTTTCTCCTTCTCTATCATCCTTGTTTACTCATATCATCCTTAATTAGTCCTGAGTAAAGCTTAGGTGCTATAGATATCATAAGATCTTCCGTTCTATGGATAGTATAAAGTCTTCCGTATTATTGTTTTAAAAATTTATCGTATAAATTTCAAACTTCGATCTAGGTAGCTCAGTAAATTGGTTATATAATAAACTTGTAGAATATTAATTTTTATTATTTTTTTAAAAAAATTTACTATTTTTTATGATTTATGAAAGATGACAAAAAATGACTTAAAATAAAAAAAGAAATTGCCAATATTATAAGTCATTTTTTTGTCATTTTTCATAAATTATAAAAAATAAAAAATAAATTGCCAATATTTGTTGGTTTAAAAAATAAGAAATTTAAGTCGACATTTGAACGCGCAACTGCCAACTACTAATTTACTATATTGCTTTTAAAAATAATGTCAACATAACAATATATAATAATACTTTTTTTTTTTTAAAAGTGGTCATTGCCACCGATTTATATAATAATACTTTTGTAAGTCGTTTCTGTTTTAATAGAATGGGCGCATTTGCCTTTTCTCAAAAAAAAAAAACATGATATAATGGCAGCAGCATAAAGACCACACGGCACAGAGATGTAGGGTATGATTGGTTTGCAAAACAATAATAGTTAGAATCAGAGTGGAAAAAATGGTACCGCAGAGCTGGTTCCGTCACGAAACTGCACGGTTACAGCATGAAACGGTACGGCACGCGTGTTAGTTACGTGCCGTGACTCGCGTGACCCGTGCCGTGACCATTCGCGTGCCATGCTCATTTTTTAAAACTTTGGCACGGCACAGCACAACACGTAGTCACGCGAGTCACGTGTAATTAGGACTATTAGATATTGATTTAATGGTGAATCTTGAATAAACTAACCTAAATTATGATTAAATTATCACGCGAGTCACGTATGGTCACGGCATGTTTAGGCACAGCGTGACTCACGTGGCGTAACCATTTGCGTGCCGTGATCAACTCTTGACATTTTGGTCACGGCACGGCACATTTTTTCCACTCTAACTAGAATAACCAAATTAAGAATAAATATTATTTCTCTTATTAGAATAGTTAAATCTCAAAACTCTTAAAAATAATTTATTCTAATAAGACAAAAAATTTGAATTCACTATTCTAGCTATTCTAACCCAACCAAACACCAAATAAGCTATTTCAAATAGCCTAGCTCTAAAAATAATAGTCCAACCAAGCATACGGATTAAAACGCGTGCACGCGCATGCGGAGGTGAAGTCCTCCGACACAACGTGCGCCAATTTTTTTATAACAGAGAGAAAGCAAACATTTTTGGGCTTGCGGCCTGGCGACTTCAACGAATAATTTTGGGCCCGTTAAACTTTTTTTTCAACAGAGCTTCAGCTAAAGATTTTGAGCTTTCTAGAGGGACAAAACAAATTTTAAAAAGTGACAAAGTTGGTCCTTCCAAGAATTCTTCACAGAATTTCAAAATCCAGAGTCAAAATCCAGAGGGACTACTGCCTCCTCTGAGCCTCGTGGATGGAGAGTAGAGGAAGGGAGACAATGGAAATAAAAGAAAATTTTCTCTTGAATTCTGTTTGGTTGACAAAATTATATCGGAGGTGAAAGGTTTAATCCTGTATGATTATAATCAATATAATTGATTTTCCTCCGAATTTGAGGTGTAACGGATGAAAATAAATTTTGTTGCAAATATTTAAAAAAAAATAACACAAATGTTAAACTCTATATATTACCTATATAATTCTCATTCAAGTTTTTTTGTCGCAAATTCTTTGTCACAAATCTACAACAGCCATCAAATTTCTCATTAACTTTCTAAATTTTAATTAACCCAACAAGAATAAAACGGAAAGAAGAGTAAAATTTATTTTCCTTCATTAATCATTCAAACATAACAAAATTAAATATGTTAATCTTTTTTTCTACTTCATTCCATTTTTTTCTAATCTTTACTTCCCTTTCCTCCGTCCAAACAAGGTGTTAATGTATCATGCTTAATCTTTTATTTTCTTCTATTTGTATGGTCTCGTTACGTAAGGATGTGTTACTTCAGAGGTACTTTTAAGTGCCGACATTTCGTAAAAGAGAAAAGTAGTATTAGAGCATCTACATCCCTAGTACTATTAGAGTTTCTAATATGACGTGGCAGTTTATAATCTAGTTTTAGAAATGTGGGAGAGTTTTTTATTTAGAAACTATGCAGTAAAGTTTCTTATTAAGCAACTGTTTATAAACTCCATACTGGTTAAATGATTGACTGAAATTATTTATGTTTTTTAATTTGTTGTTGACCGTAACTTAATAGAAACTCTAAAATTAATTTCAGGGATGTGAGAGTTAGAAATTTTAGAGATCTTAATTTCTAACAGTTATTTAGAAACTCATTTGAGTTGCTGGAATGTAGATGCTCTTATGTTCGTGGGAAAAACATTTGGCCGACTTGATGTTTCTGTTTTAAAATTTTTTAACTTACGGTAGAAATTTTGTTGAAAAACAATTCCAATTTACGGATGACAAAAATACGCTGTCCAAATACATTTTGAAAAAAAAAATATGGAATGGTTTGTAAAAACAAAAAAATTACGTGAAATTCAATTTGGCAACACATCTTCATTAGTTCCAATCAAAGGTTTAAATAGCGTTTATTGCGTTATAGCAGAACGGCTAACAAAACGACGCTATAGCGCGCTATTTAGAACCCTGATTCCAACATCTCTTTTTAGTATTATTTTATAATTTATCAAATGTCCCATTCAATTAAATTAGAAAAAAAAAAAAATGTAGGAAGTTATTTCTTTTAGTTCGGACATGCTTAATCATCCGTACAAATACATAAGATATTATGAGAATACGTAGGAATAATTGTTCGATTACATTTCAAGAATAATTGCTAAAATTCAGTTCCTTTAAGAGTTTGATATCAGTGTTAAATATCTTATAAATAATTATTGTGTAATTTGAATAAAAAACACTAATTATTTTGCATGAACTCATATCTATAAAAATACATAAGATACTATCAGAATACGTAAGAATAATTGTTCGATTATATTCAAGAATAATTGTGAAAAATTCAGTTTCTCTAAGAGTTTGATATCAGTGTTAATTTTCTTATTAATAATTATTGTGTAATTTGAATAAAAAAAGGCTAATTGATTGATACATGAATACTCTGGTGAGAAATGAGAAAATAATAAAATAAAAGCAAACGGGCCGGGCCCAGGCCCTGTGGGAATCTGAAGTCGCTATTCTATAGGCTTAATAAAAAGATTTCGGGTTCGAAAATGCTTTACTAAATCCAAACTTCTCAAAAACAAAACCATGACAACATCATGTGTTATATTTTTCCCGTCAGATAAAGCACGCACTAAATATTTTCAGAGAAATTCACTGACAATCTCATTCATCACGTTGGATTTGGATCCGGAATCGCAGATTCTATAATTCGCACGATTCATGATCCACATATTTGTCTCTAATTAATGTCTAATCTTATATCCCACATTGTTAAAAAGTTGCGATTGCCTACATTATACTATGTAGACAAGTTCTTTTGAAAAATTATGATGCAAACTCTGGTGACCTTGATCAAGTTCTTTCTTGCCTTCTTGGAACGGGTTCGGTTATAAGTTTAACTGTTAACCCGATAAAATTCAAACCGACCCGGTCTGACAGATAGAGGAAGAGATCCTGAAGGCACCACACCTCCCCTCTCTCCATTTCCCCATTTCTTTTTCTTTCTTTTCTTTGAGTCGGTTTCCTCTACACCTCTCTCTCTCTTTCTCTCTCTTTCTCTCTCTAAACAATAATCTAGCGTGCAGGGTCCTTTACCCGTTTGCTTTCATACCCTTCTCTCTCTATCTTGCTTTCACGGATTATACTCCTTTGGATTCTCGCAAGGTCTAAAGCTCCTTCCTTTTCTACTTCTCTAAGGATCTAAGAACAAGAAACTAGGGACCTATAACCACCGAAATCATGACTCAGGTGTCGCTGATTTGTCTTGGACATCTGAGTCGGCGTTAATTTGGGGAAATTAACTATGATGCTTTGACTGTGTACAGATCGGTGTGCTTTTGGTCCAGATTTGATCGGATGTTGATCTGGTGCCTTTTAATTGAAGTCTTGTGTCCTATTTCTGACGAATTAGTACTTATTTTGTGGTTCCTGCAGTATTTTAGTTCACAATCTCTATTATTAATTGATAATATTTGCCATCGATTGGTTAATAATACTATTAAAACCTTAGGATTTGAACTTGGGTAGTGATTACGTAAGAAAGTCTGTTACTTGAATTTTTTCTATCTTTACAGTGCCATTATTTAATTCAGGAATTAAGTTTAAATAACTCTTTATTTCATCAGAGAACAAGATTCTGTAAGGACACACTAATAGATAATTGAAGCTCTTGTAGAACCATTTTGATGGATATTGGTGCTGCTACTGGGATTCTTATGTTCAGGAATAAGTGTTTGATGAATTTTTCCAAATACAATTCTGACAAGCTCTTCATCTGTGGCAATAAATGGTTTATTGATATGAAGTGCTCCTTTTAATTGGAATAAGCCTCCAATCCGACAATACAATTCTAAATTGTCTGGGGTTTGTTTGATCTGGGATTAGGGCTCTACTCAAGTTAGTTTATTATCAAATAGCTATGTACTTTTGGGTGGAAAAATTATTCCTTCTTCGAGAACACTCTTTTGAGTCTACCTCCTGCTATTGTCTGCAAGCGATAAGCCTTATTGCCACACCATAGATTAAAATGCTATAATTCATCATTTAGAAGAATTTATCTTTATTGAATGGGCCAAACAGTACCATTTTCTTTTTTTTTTGTACTATTACATTGCTGAATTTGGAAATACACCAAATATTTCTTGTTAGCTTATCTTCTTTAAGTCAAGCGCTTGTTTGAACACTAATTCTAATACAAGAATCCAGTTCTTGGTATAAATTTCAAGATATATTATATTTTTGTTATCAGCTTCTATTGGTATGGTACTGGAAACTGAATCTTCTTGTAATACTGTTTTATTTCTGACAATTTTCAGGGCTCAAAGAACCTGGCTTCAAAACTTCCACAATCATCTCCACTTACATATCTTCTCTATATAAGACCATATATGGGTTGATCAGGCCATTTCATGGGAGGATTAGACGAAGAAGAGCCCCCGTCAAAACGAATTAAACCCTCCTCTTTACAGTTCTGCACAAACTCTAGCTTTCTCTCTCTAACTAACGATCTCTCTCTCTCTACCAAATCCCCAAATCCCTCTTTGGAATTTGGGGCTTCAATGGCCCGTCCTGTGCCACACCCTCAAGCCCTTATCGGTTCAAAAGGCTTCATAAAAAGGGATGAATTCGTGCGAATTATAACAAAGGCCTTGTACTCTCTTGGGTATGAAAGAAGCGGTTCTGTTTTGGAGGAAGAATCTGGGATCCAATTACATGAACCTGTGATTGATTTATTCAGGAAACAAGTACTTAATGGAGACTGGGATGGCTCCGTCCAAACTCTACATAAAATTGGTCTAGAACAGAGTATAGTAAAATCTTCAGCCTTTGTGATTCTAGAACAGAAATTTTTTGAATTATTGGAGAAAGGGAATATCCTGGAGGCACTGAGAACTCTTCAATCAGAGATCTCTCCTCTGGGGTTGAAGAAAGAACGGGTCCACGAGTTAACGGGGTGCATCCTGCGCCCAGCCCGATTTGCAGAATTAGGGTTTGTGAGGGAGAACTGCAGGGTAAGGGTGTTGGAAGAATTGCAGAGCATTTTCCCACCCAGTGTAATGGTGCCAGAGAGAAGACTCGAGCAGCTGGTGGAGCAAGCATTAAATGTGCAAAAGGATGCGTGCTATTTTCATAATTTTAATGGGAAGACACTTTCTCTTTATATGGACCATTGGTGCGGGAAGGAGCAGATACCAAGCCGCACTATTCAGGTACTTTTTAAAAGTTTTTTGAGGTCGGTGTTTGCTTTATGTGTCACAAAATATTCCAAATACTTCATGTAAAGGATTCCTGTCAGACAGTATTTACAAATACCGGTAGTATCAATGACTGCATTATACTCCTTACAATTATTTAAGACAAACTATATTAGTCTGTTTAAATCACCCCAAATTTTTAGCCTCGAATGGGGTGGTAGATGCATATACTCTCGTACATGACTTCAGAGGTACTGACATATTAGCTACTGTTCTGTTTTCATGTTCAATGGTGGAAGCTTATTCTGAATTCGTAACTAAGCCCTGATTTTACTCATTTGAACTACTGGCATACTATGTAGGTACTGGGGGGGCATTTGATTTATTTTTCGATTGTGTTAATTAATGTAGTAGAAGTTCAATGTACTCCATATAGGTTTTGGATGCACACAAAGATGAAGTATGGTATATCCAATTTTCTAACAATGGAAAATACTTAGCTTCTGCTTCTAACGATGCCACTGCTATTATCTGGGAGGTATTTCTCACTGTTTTTCTTGTATTTATATTATTTATATTAATCTATTTTTCTTAGGGAACTTAGTAATGAATTGACTGAATAGACTAGTATCTGGCTTGTGCTAGAAAGGTTATAATTCTGTATGCTAATACATCAATGATGTTGTCTTAATCGATCTGTTATATTTCAAAATAGGCGAAAAAGCAGAAATAATACTCCCAAGCAGTATAGAGTCTTTTATGCCATTTTGAAGTACAAAATGGCAGCTTACTTTTGTTGGTGTTCCTTCTGTTTTGGGAGTTTGTAGTTTTTCCCTAATTCTATCACGCATAAGATAATTCTTCTGTTTTACATAGGCTCTTTTTTAGTGACGTCATGATGCAAAAACCACAACATCAAATTCTCGTACAAAATCATATACTCTTTGTATATGAGCCTCTTAAGATTAATTGGTCCTTGACCTTTCAATGGATCCAAACTTGAGAATGAATTGATATGCAAATTGTTAATTTTAATTTTTCACGATCAACAAGATTCCTTCGAACTTCAGGACAATATTTTAGTTGTCTACACCAGAAAAAAAAAAAAGATGTAATATTTTAATTTGATTCATTTTAATGTTGGTACTTCTTTAGGTTAATGTGGATGGTCATCTTTCCATAAAGCACGAGCTAACGGGTCATACTCGACCTGTCATGGTGGTTTCCTGGAGCCCTGATGACCAGCAGATCTTGACATGTGGCATGGAGGAGTGTGTTAGGCTCTGGGACACAGGGTCTGGTAAGTGCTTACGTGTGTATGAGAAGGCTGGACTGGGCCTTATCTATTGTGGCTTCTTCCCTAATGGGAAGGACATCTTCACAGTGGTCACTGACAAAAGCTTCTCTGTATGGGGCCCTGATGGCAGGGAAGTTGACTCAGTCAAGAGTCAACAACAGACCAAGACCTCTGACCTGGCCGTCACTTGTGATGGCCAATTGATTGTCAGTCATAACAAAGAAAAAAATATTCTATTGACTGATAGAGAAACAAAAACCGAGAGATTTATAGAGGAGGAGGATATTGTGACGAGTTTTTGCCTCTCATCAGATGGCAAGTTTCTTTTGGTCAATCTTGCGTGTGAGGAGATCCATTTGTGGTGTATAGGGGATGGTGGTATGCCAAGTCTGATCATGAGGTATAGAGGGCATAGAAGGGCTAGGTATGTTATTAGGTCCTGTTTTGGTGGAACCGAGCAAGGGTTCATTGCTAGCGGGAGCGAGGATTCATTGGTATGTCTTTATAATTATATGCTTCTTAGTTTAAGTGTACCTGTATGGTCTGGTACTGTTAAGTACCGAGCTATTTGTTGCCATTGTTTCTACTCTCGGGCTTTGGTTCTTTTTTTTTTGTTTACGGACTAGCTCACCTTTTAGACCTTTAGAAGCTTTGTGCCAGTCATGGTCATGACAGATGTATACTGATGCTGGGCATTGTGTCTGGAACTTTTTTCCTCTTACTGTACTTGCCAAATTTGTGCAAACAATGGATTGCAAGTTCAAATGCAGCTTAAATCTTGTGCAGTCAATAGTTGTTTTGGACCTCATATTACAGCAAGGTTCTTTTAGTGCTTTATTTTTACTTTATTTGCCCATTTTTCGATGTTTTTGTCTCCTTTGAGCTCTCAATCAATCTCAGAGAAGCAATCACAAAGTGATTATTTAGTTTTTAGAGAAAATATAATTATTTATTTAAGGCAATATATTAATAGTAAATCTGTAATGAATATTAACTATCCAAACTAGTACAGCAAATTGAAAAAATTATCACAAAGTGGTTATGTTAGGTCACGAATGTTTCCCCTTCTTTGTTGGCAGGTATACATATGGCATAGAGCTACCGGAGATCTGATAGAAACCTTAGCAGGCCACTCTGGTACAGTAAATTGTGTGAGCTGGAATCCGACAAACCCATACATGCTAGCATCAGCAAGTGATGACCACACTGTCAGAATTTGGGGCCTCAGCAAACCGAATATCCATAAAAGGAAGGACCTTTTTGAGAATGGCTCATGCAGTAATGGTCACCAGTGCAACGGAAATAGTAAATGAAGATTAAACGACAGCTCAACAGGAATAGATGATGGTTTCTAGGGGTTTTATTTTTAATTTGACGGGTATTCATCTTTACCTTGACCTTTGTATATCCCTCTTTTTTTTTTTATTTTTCAATACCCAAGCAAGCAGCGATGCGCGAAACATTCTGGGCGCATGGGGGGGCCATCTAGGATGTACAAAAACTTGGATGTCTTTGCTTCTGTTCCTTATTTGTTTCTTAATTCAAGCTGGATGATAATTTCATCTTTGATTCTAATCCCATGTCTGCAATCATGTTTTCTACCATAGCAGTCAGGATATCTTTTGTCAAAAGTTTTTCTGGATTAATTTGTCAATGTGTGCAAGAATGTGTTCAGATTACCGAGAAGAGTTAAAATGGAATAAGCTGCGCTGTGGAATGCAGAGAATGAGGACCTATTAAACGTTTCATTTGATCTTAATTTTTTTTGTTGGGAAGAAAGTGCTATCTGTCATCTGATACAACCCCAACCTGAAAACAAAGCATCAATAAAAGCCATAGAAATGAAGTTCTCAACACAAAAAAGACTGAAGACCTTTATGGATGCAATATCCATGTTTACTGACCTAAATTTTGTTTGACCTTGTTGACGAACAGGGGCGGACCCAGTGTATTTCTGGGGAGGGGGGGAGCAGCTGCCTCCTCTGAATTTTGAGTTTTAGTAGAAATTTATTTGTTCCGACCGACTTTGCTTCCCTTTGGATTTTTTTTTGCTCTTCTCTGGACGTTTAATTTGTAATTCGAGTTAAATTTAGAATTAAAATTGAAATAAATCTGTTGAATTTTAATTGGTAATTTGAATTATAAGTCAGAGCATCAGAAATTACAAGTCAAAGTATTAGAAAGTATAAATTAAAGCAAATGTACCTAATTGGTTAATGAATTTAAATCCGATTCGATATTTTTTTGCTCCCCCTACGAAAATTCTGGATCCACCCCGGTCGACGAATGGTACAAATAAGATAAAGGTTAACCAATAAACACTATATTAATTTAATATTTGTACATCTGGGATATGAGTGGAATGATGAAGACGTGTACGCATAAAAAATGATGAAGTTTAATGCTTAAAGCTACTATATATGGACGATTTAAAATTAGACGTCCGTATTAATTAATAAAAGACTTGAATAATATTTTTAAATTCTAATAGGTATGAAATACGCAAAACTATGTTCATAAACTTGTTCCCAATAATTTCAAGTTAATTTATTATTAAGTGTTCCTAACTCCCATGTTAATGCCGGAATAGGCATTTCAAAACTTAGATGACTCATTTAGTACACAAGAGTTACAAAAATCTTCATGCACATTTAAAAAAACAAAATTTTAAACCATCGACATATTTGGTATAAATGGAAAAATTTAGAGGCAAAAATGAAAATTCTAAACATGAAGGACATGCATAATAATTAGTGTACTTTGTGGACCATATGTGTAATTATGAAGTTTTGTATTTATAAAGAGAAAGGAAGTGTCAACGGAGAGGTGAGATTGAGAAAGTTGTTTGGTTTAGGAGAAAATTGTGGTTATCAAATTGAGCATACTATTCTTGTTCATTAACCACAAATCGCAATGACACAGGTCAATTTATAGAATCGTGCAAGAATGTACAGGGCAACCGAAATCATTCGTCTACGCTGCAACCAATGAAAAGTTGGTCTTTGGCCCGGTGGCAAACTTTTCACAAAGGACTGTGATTTTCGGGTTTTGAAATTATTAATATTAAGTATTACAATTATATAAAATTTAATTTTTAGACATTTGATCATATCAAGTTACACATCAAAATATTAATATCTTATTTTTCAAGTATTAATATTTTATTTTGAAAATATATATACCTATGTACTGCAGTATTTATACTTATGAGGTCAACTATCTTTATTAAAGAAAAGTTGATGCGGGGACGATTGGGGAAGGTTGATGCGGGAATACGGGATTCCCACTACTTCATTAGAGGAATGTTGATGCAGGGACCACTGGGGAACTGAAAGAGAAATGATCATATCAAGTTACGCATACAAGTATTAATATTTTATTTTTCAAGTATTTATACCTATGAAGGTTGACGTGGGGACAAGTGTGGGAAATGGGAAAGAGGACCATATAATTAGTGGAGATCATAATACATCATTAGAAGAAGATTGCTGCGGTAATTTTGAAAATACTGAGAAGGGGAGATTCATATAATTATTCTAATGTCTTAGCGTATGTGCAAAAATAATTGCTGTTAATTTTAAAGAGAAGAAAAGTAATTTATAATAATATATCAAATTGAATATATTTTATATAAGGAAAATTGTATCACAGCCTATTTCTAGATGTATACGTTTAGTTCAAACTATTTATTTCCATCTACTAATATAATAAATTGGTCAAAATACTTTCTTCTATAATATAACGAAGAATTACTACATTTTATCATTTTAATAACCCTAAACTACAAGTGAGAAAAGAAAGTACACAATAATTTGATTGCTTCTGTAATTATCCTTTACTAAATAATTTCAGTAAAATTAATAATTTTAGACATGGGAAACGAACCAGTCGCTGTTCCAGGGAGGTCAATTTGGGTCCGATGCCCATCGGACTCAAAGTGAGTTTGATGAGTACGATGACCGTCCGATCAGCTTTAAGATTCGTGCCTGCAACTTTCGAGTATGCTTTAAAATTCATGCACACGAATCTTAAAGCAGATCGGACGGTCCCAAAATCCATCGGACCCAAGCTGCTCTACTGTTCCAGGTTGTACTGGGCACAGGCAGGAGAGATGAGAGGCAAAGAGCCCTCCAAATTGCAAAATGAAAGCTTGGAACTTTGCATATTCCTAAGCCATTTACAAGTTTTTTCCAGGGACCACTCAGAAAAAGATAGAAAATAATTATATGATATCTCTCCTGAAAATGTGCACATTCTTTTTTCCTATCCACATCTCATGCCCCAGTTGCTATATATATGGTCTGAAACAGTAACCCTATGGTTTATACTATTTAGGATGTTGACAAGTATTAATTGATTGTTCATATGATCCATTTGGTTACTCACTCAATTAAGATGAAAATTGAACCAAAATTGAATGGAAAGAGCAAAACAAATGGGTCCGAATCGCATGCTATTTTACAAGGTAGCCTCTAACTTGGGAGCATGCTTATTGAGGCTTTTGATCAGATGCAAAACCAAAACAAACCTTGTGTTGATTTCTCTTTTTCTTCTTCTCATTTTATTGTCTTTATTGTTGTATCTATAGTTGAATCTTGAGACAGATGCCCAGAAAATTATCACTGAATGCAAGGTTCCTTGCAACTTGCAAGCAACCAAAAACAAAAAATGGAGAGTATAGTAAGTCCAATTCAAGGAGAAACAATCAAAATCAAGCATATATAAATCTTATACGTACATATACACGAGTAAACATGGCAATAAAGAATTTTTTTGACTGTGGATATATTATAGTTAATACATAGTTTTTCCCACAAAATGTCCTTTAACAAAAACATCCACAACTCTTTCCCAAATTACAAACAAGCCCAAGAACAACCGAGCATCAGATTAACCCATACAGCAAAACCACTTCTTCTGCACATTAAGTAACAAATTTGTAAGGCAAAACTAACGAGAAAAAAAACTATTTTTTTTAATAAAATTGCACGTGTATGATAGCAAATCAGATCCTATTTTATTCTACTAATGCATTACAAGAGGAACCGTGGTACAAAAATGCAATATTGCATGCCTAAGCAGACTCCTTTTTAAACATAACAATACCCAAATCAAATTTGGTGGTGCTTAGAGTAGTTGTGCTTTTACCAGAAGGGGGCGTTCCGGCGGTTGACAGTATAATTTAATAATGATAGCGGTAGGGTACTGTCAATTTTGGTCAAAGAACCTACTTAGGTGCAGTAAGAAGGGCTAGGATCATATAATACATTCTGACTACAGGCATCAATAATAATCAGTTCAGTGTCAGGCTAACTGGTATTTTATCACTACAACGAAAGAATTGCAATCTTTAACTTCAGTATATGCTGGTTCGGTGCTGAAATATAGTGATTGCTTTTCCAAATAAAATGCAGAGATTTAGACCAAAGAGCACAGCCCCTGTAAGGGTACTCTATGTCTTGAACTATTTATAGATGTAGTGTGTACATTTTATGACTTAAGTCTCAACCCAAACACAAATCACCAAACAATCTTTTGCCATTTTTTTCAAAACAAACTAATCTAAGCTACCCTCCTTTTCTCCTCATTCACTAGAGGGAAACAATGAGAACGGGATTGGTGTTTTGAATATAAAAAGAACATGGGATAAAGGTAGGGCTGAAAACGGATTCGGAATTATCCGACCGAATCCGCTTTGTATTCGAATCAAATCCGGATTCGGATAAACGGATTCGGATAATTACCTAATACTCAGTCCAGCCCAATTTAACTAGGCCCACAAGATGTAAATCAACCCAATTCGGTTTACTTGTCTAGTTTTTTTTATTATACATGATGATACCATATGAACTCGATCTAACGCAATTTAATTACATCGTTGGTTCCAGTATTTTTTTTTACAAATTACATTAAAATTTCATATTTAATTATTGGTTCATTTTCATATTTGAATTTCATTAATTAGTATTTGTATCTTAAAGTTCATATGACTCGATTATTCGACAATTATTCGTTTTGTATTGGTATTCGTGTTCGCGGATTATCCGTTTCATATCCGTATCCGTTTAAGGCGGATTTGGTTTTAATTTTTTACATCTGTTTACTATCTGTATCCGTATTCGTATCCGCTCATTGAAAAACGGATACGGATACGGTATCAGCATTATCCGCTCCGAATTCGCTCCGTTTTCAGCCTTAGATAAAGGGCATTGAAAATGTTTACAAGGGCAACGGATAGCACTCACCGATTATACCCAGTCTACACTTAACACCTTAAAAGGTGAACTGAATTCATCTGATAGGTGAACTATTAGACTATAAAGGCAACATAGCAATCAAATCAAATTTTCAGTTAACTTCCAATACTGTGACAGTTACTGGTAAAAGGACCATGCTTCACCTTTTTGTGGCTAATGAATTGCCAGACTTCAATGGATTTATTCACATTTTGCATGACGATTGTGTCACCTCACAAGACTGATGAATGCATAATTTATTCTGGTTTATAAAGCATGTATTCTCCTCCAGCCACCCAAAATATATAAAAAGTAATTGCCAGATCTAGTTTTTTAGACTTTGTAGGGGAAGAGATAATAGCTTGAGCTCAGCAAAAGTTTTTGTGAGCTTGACCCCAAAAATGATCAGATTGGCTTCGAACAACAAATTTGAACAGTTGATCTTGATTCATGATGAGCGAAGCATATATTTTCCAAAAAAAAATTTATGTTCAAGTCCTTTTTATTAGATCAAGATGTTAAAAAAAAATTTGCATTTTAGTGAATTTCAACCTCTTCAACTTTATACAAAACGAACTAGGAAAAATAAAAAACTTGCAACATAAACACTTGGCTTGACAAGTAGATTATCATCAACAGTTCGAAATCGTTGTTTGAAACAGGCCTGATGGTTTTTGAGGTTAAGCTCATGAACCCCCAGTTGTGACTTGTGAGCTTAAGCTCATACTGTTGTAGTATACAAAGTACCGAAGCATAACTAACTGTTGTAGTATCATTTAAACAAAGTATAGAGATAAATAGAAGAAATAATTATACCGAGCTAGACTTGCCGGTGTTGTTGTATGAAGCATCCTTGTAGACCGGGTCCGCCTTTATCGGTGGAGAATCAGATCCTGGTGCAGTGGTAGCCGTCTTTTTTTCATCCCTAGCTTTGTTGAAAATTACAGTAAAGCCCTCAGCAGATGCTGGGTCATTCACATCCCACTCCCCAAATTTTGGTAATGGTCCTCCAGCCTTCTCCTACAACAATTTAAAAAAGCACAAGTAATTACCGATCCCAGTTGGTACCAGGTCATATGAGATACTGGTAGTGACATTAACTGGAATATTGCCTCTTACAAAATACTATGCACAACACAGAAAGCACCAATTGCAGCGTCAATTAAATAAATCATAATTTATTTCCCCCTCTGTTGTCAGCAATATACTTCAAAGATGGTGCAATGGTAAATAAAAACGAGCAATGCACAAAAAAGTAGAGTAAAATAATATCATACAGGAAATTAATGTGATATCCTAAAACCCAAGCACCACTATATACTGGAAGGAGCTCCGAAGTTCGTACAAAATAAGAATAGAATTAAATCTACACCAGAGTTTCAATTTTTCGAATCTATTAGCCAAGCAAACCCTAACTCTGGGACAAAACATGATGAAGAGAATAGCAAATAATCTAATTTCATTGAAGGAATCTGAGTTACACTTTAATTACAGTAAAACGCCAACCACACGTCTAACCAAAATCTCCCCATGTTGTGAAGTCAATATGTACAAATAATCCTAATTTTACTTTTCAAAATTCAAACAAAATGGGACGAAGAGACTTACTCTTTCAAAAGAAAAAAAAAGGAGAGCACATTCAATATAGAACTAATCGGATATAAGCAGAATAGAATTGGTCAAGCAGTACTGAATGTCAAAATTACATAAAAGATTCCACTAATAAGAGAATAATTCATCAAAAACCAAACAAAAAGAAAGCTATTTAATGTTTTTAAGAGAAAAATTGAAAGCACATACTCGGATAATTTGACAGATGCTGACGAACAAGATTTTCAGTCTAAAAGCTCAAAATTAAGAGGAAATAGCAGGATAAAAGATCGGAGCTTACCGACATCAATTCTTTCAGTGGGAAAACGACAGCTGATGAGAGAGAGCGAGCAAGAGAGAGAGAGAGAGAGAGAGAGCGCTTGGTGACTTGGTGTGAGTAAGAACTGGCTGCGTAGCTTTGTATTGATTTATTTTAACACTTTTCCGTGTTAACCCTTGTGTATTTCTAATATTTCTAAGCAGAATAATAAATCTTGTTGATTAGATGGCTAAATATATATATATATATATAGAGGTTGGCTATTCTACTTCCATAAGCATATGTCCACATATGCTTATAACTCATTTTTGCTTTTTCTATGTTCAAATGGTCGATCCGAACCGTTCATCTTGTTCTCCATATTAATATGTGCTTGGAGACCAAATTTTACATTTTTCTGAATTTTTTTACTATTTATTAAGCCACTTTGAAAATTGCTGATCATGTGGTTCAGAATTTTGTTACACTGTTTTTACTGTTTACCCGGATCAGTAATTTTCAAAGTGGCTTAATAAATAGTAAAAAAATTCAGAAAAATGTAAAATTTGGTCTCCTAGCACATATTAATATGGAGAACAAGATGAACGGTTCGGATCGACCATTTGAACATTGGAAACGCAAAAATGAGTTATAAGTATATATGGGCATATGCTTATGGAAGTAGAATAGCCAACCTATATATATATAGATATATATTTCTTTTTCTTTTTTTTGAAAATCTTCACGGAAGCCGTGAAATTTAGATATTTGTAGCTTTTAAGAAAGAAAGATGTTCAAATATTCAATAGTCAGTGGTAAACAAATTTTGGGGTTGGGAGTTGGAGAGACTAGTAGAGGGATCCGAATCTGCTGAAATATGAGTCGGTACTGTTCATTCTGAAATTCCTGCAATCCGAATTCAGCCGCCGAACTGTTCCAAGATACGTGCAAGAAAAAACCAGCTGTTTCAATATGCGTTTTCGAAAAAAATTCGATAGCTAAATTTCAGATTGCAGGAATTTCAAAATAAACATTACCCGATCTCGGAATTTCAGCTTATTTATTTCCATAGTAGAGATATAAACTCAAACAAATATAATAGACGCCACCTTCTGATTTACCAGAATAAATAATTTTATCTTGAAATTTGAGATCATATGAGCTGTGATGTACGCTCGATGATATCGTTACAACAGACAATTGTATTGACATAATTATTTTGCATGGATTCGGTCTATCAAGTGTTCCATTAGCTAAACAACAATAGAACTATCTTATGTCGCAGACTTAACAGTAATATTTATAGAATATAAATTAATTATAAGAAGACTGAGAATTTATAAACAACAAATTAATTTGACAATCTCGATAATCCTAAAAAATAATTTGTAATTTGAAAATCCTTTTAATCTGTACATATATATGCAATGTATGCACATGAAAATGACAAAATTTGTTGTAAGTTTTATTGTTAATCAAATAATTTAAAATTTATAATTATCCATATTTAACGATATTTAATAAATTATCAAATAACATTCAACCATTCTATAAGACAAACAAAATTTATCATTTATCATTATTTTTATACTTTAACCTAATTTAAAAAATCTTTATTAAAAATTATCGAATAAAATTACCTAGTGTCAAATATAACAATCACATACATTATCACACATCTATCTCTGAGTGTATAAATGTAATGGTAGACCGGATCCACACAGGACAGGAGGAAGATCATCCGGGAAACTCGCCTACTATTCTGATAGCTGTCAACCTGTCATGTTTGTGGTTTTGTGAAAAGTCAACAAAGGTCAACTTGTGTTAAATTTTTTTAACAGCGTATACACTTAATTAACCCGATAAATTTTCGCAATGCACCTATAAATCTCAAAATATCTCACTAACCCTCCAAAAGAGAAATACACAACGCATTACGCATTCTACTCTGCTGCTATTAATACAAAATAGAAAATACCCAAAATAATTCAAGGATAAGAGGAGGAGCCTAATTTGGATTTTTAAAATTGAGGAGATTGCGTATTTACAAGAGTTCAAGGATACAGTTTCACATAATTTTAGCCGAAATTTTTTTAGTTACCACCCAATAATTTCAAATTAAACAACCACAATTCAAAATTTTAGATTTCAAATTTTACCACTCACGCACTTTGGGGACGCGCACTAACTTTTTCAGGGCGCCAACTTAGGATGCACACCAATTTTTTTTGTTTGTTTTTTATTTTTTGGGTGCGCACCCTCAGAAAGCACACCAAATTTTTATTTTCTTAGTTCTGTTCTGTTTGAAAATTTTGAACTAATTTTTTTTTGTCATATTCTATTTTGTTCTGTGGTGTTTAGAATTATATGTACATATCAAATTTGACGGTGAAATTGTAGAAAATAAAACGCATTTGTTTAACAAATAAAATTTTGTACTAAATTTGAACAAAAAATTACTACAACAAATTATACGCACAATCTAAGCAGCCTTTTGTACTAAGTAGGTGTGCAAATTACTACAAATTATACGCACAATCTGATCAACGTTTTATACTACAAATTATACGCAGAATAGAACCTAAAAAAATTGGTGCGCTTCCTCAGAGTGCGCACCAAAAATCAAAAATCAAATAAAAAAATAATTTGGTTCGCATCCTGGGTTGCGTTGGTGGTAAGAATTGAAATTTGAAGATATGAGTAGTGGTTGTTTAATTTTGATTTACCGGGTAGTAACTAAAAATATTTCGGTAATTTTAGACATTCAATTACATGAAATATTTTTAGGTACCACCTCAATATTCCAAAATTCTGATATTACCATTAATTTATACAAAATTCAAAACTTAACACATCCGTATTGTGGTTCTGCACGTAAGTTGGAAGTCATGCGCACCACAGTTTTCCTCTGTTTGAGTTCAATCTGAGCAAATTTGAGTTCGAAACTTATACGTAGAACCACGATGCGCACATGGTAAACTTTCCATATTTTTCTATTTATTAAATCATTTTTTTTGTATGCTATGCTTAACTCGTGTTAAAGTTGGTGAGATGTGCTAATTTTGAGACCATAGATTTTATCACTATTGTCAACACAGTTGTTAAGATATTTTATGTATGGTATTATATTTGAGACGCTTTCTTTCTTAATATATGACTTCTAAAAATAAAAAAAGTAAACATGTTTGAGTGATTACATATATTTATTTAACAATATGGTAATGTACTAAATAATATATCTACAAATTTACACCTCTTTCACACTACAAACTGTTACACATATTCAACGTCTTCAATCACTCTTCTTCAATATCTATTGGGCATGATCCATCATCCACAGTTGCAAGAGGGTCGAAAAGTGGTGAATCCGGATCCGTGCAACCCGTTACCAAATTCAGTTTGCAGCTTTCCCCCTTGTACCCAAAAAAAAAGGAAATGGAATGAAATGTTATTGTCATATAAGAGAAGTACAATATGCGTCCATCTTATCAAGCCTCTATTTTAGTTAAAAAGCGAAAATCTAAAACTTAAAACACTAATATTAAACGGTCAGGTATAATTATTAATACTCTGTTGTATAGGTTCCTGATTGAACAGGAGAAATATTGCTTTGGTCAAGAGCTTGAAAGAACTGAAGATAAGAACTACTTACCCCTTTGATGTATAGGTTCCCGATTTCACAACTCAAAATTGCATTAGAATCTGGAAATATTGCATTGTCGCATGCCCCCTCTGCACTTAATTCTTCAGCCAAACCCTATAGTTCATACAATTCATGAGACCAAAAAGTAAATTATAGCAAAATTATTTTGCAAGTTCGATAAAACTGACAGATGAAAGTGCAAACTCATGTGTTTTCTCAAACAAACAAACCAAAAAAGTTGCACCATACAATTGTAAATTCTACGAATTTCAGAAGTTAAGCAGTATGAGCCGATACAAGGCTGGTACAGGCTGTTATGTCTTGAAACTTGAAAGCATAAACAACTTTGACTTAACTTGCATGGTGCCAACTATTATATTACTGAAACTTGGTTGAATTATCAGTATAATGTAAAAAATGATTATGTAAACTAGGCAAAAATCCTATGGTAAATGTAAATATAAGGCTGGTGCAGTGATTTGAAAGTGAAAAACATATATATTGAAATTAAGTTAAAACCTGACCTCGTTGAAGAAGCTAATCGGTCGGTTTTTCCACCATTTTAGGACCTGAAATTGAAGCTTGTATGGACCATCCCAATCTTCTCCATTCGTAAATGAAAATATAAGATTCACAGCTGCAATAGCACATTATAATGAATAAGTAAATCAGTTAAGTAATTGATTTGATTAATTAATTAATAGTGGGAACTATAAGTCAATAACAATACTCATGCCAAGAATTTATACAGAACATGCTCATAAAATGATCATGAAAATTAAACTGTGGCAAAAGAAGGGTCAACTCAAACACACAAGTAAAATTTGTAATCAAATTACATTAAAATGTCTTATGTTATTAGCTAATAATTAATTGGGAACTGGTTAGCACATCTGGAAGCATTGCATACTAATGGACATTTTGTACTCCACAAAAATTAACCAAAAGCAAAAAAAAAAAAACAGAAAGAAAAAGTTTAAGAAAAAAATAGTGTACCATATTTGGGGACACGTATCTTAATAGAATAATACGGAGCATCAGCGATGCCTCGGTTTTTTCGTGTCATCACTCTTGGTTCACTTCCGCACATTATTGGCTGGTTAAACCCACCTACAATATTTGATAAAATATGCATGAGAAAATTATTCATACAATTATTTTACATAATAACTGTAGTAATTATTTCAGTTGGTGTGGTAAACTGGTAACCATAACTCTCAGCATCAAGAATCTGAGTACAGTACTTTGGTACCATGCCAATTGCAGAGTGTTCTGGTCTCTACCGCACCTTCACTATTTTCCAATCAAGTATTAATTAAGTCTCAAATTAAGATTTGAGTTTGGATTTACCGTCACGTCACGGAAACAGACTAAACAAGCATGTACCGTGCTTAATTCCATTTGAAGCCTTAAATGTATGGGAAGATTCAGATGTCTCAGAAATTGTACATGCAAATATGGAATAAACTAAACTTGCCATACCATTAAATGCAATTCCATATTCTTCATTCGGCACCAAATTAGTAGCCGCTGGATTGTAGAAGAGGGTCAAACTCTCCCCCTAAAATAGTCATGTAAATTGAAATAAAAATAAAAACAAAGCAGAAACATTCTCATGCGTGTTCCTTCCAGACAGAGGCGGAGCCACATACATTCAATGGGGGTCAATTGACCCCCATTCATTTTGAATTTTTTTTTTTTATACTCTATTTTAATATAGATTAAAGTAAAATATTATAGATAGTGTGAAATTGACCCCCATTCGTAATAGAAAAATTTTATATGCTTGACCTCCATTCACGTTTGACCCCCATAGTCTGAAAGTCTGGCTCCGCCCCTGCTTCCAGACCTTAAATATCATGTGCACTCTATACTTCTATTGTGAGAAATAGAACCATGTGGCTATTCCATATTTCCTTAAGTAAAAGTTATCCATGATTTATGCAGATAACAAAAGGAGGAGCCTGTAATTATTTTGAAGAAAGGGAAGCATGACTGTGTATTTTTTTCTGATGCTAACCATGATTCTTGGGGATAATATTGTAACATTTCATTTTCAGCATTGCAGGGTTACAACAGATAATTTGAGGTTTTCAGGGGCACAATATGAAAGTGTCATGAGAGATACTGTGAAAATGAAAATGTAAATGTACCGAAGCAGGAGGGAGCCCGTTTGCAGTTCTCCAATAAACAGGAGATTTTCCTAATTCAAATTCAGACCATTTTGGCAGAGAACACCTTCAAGAAATTAAATTAAAATTTATGAGTATGAGTAATATTTTTTAAAAAAAAATCTAAATTGTGCTGAGTCAAAAAGAGAATTTGTTACTCTTTAGTTTCTTCAGTTTGAGGCACCGCAAGAGTAGAACTAGCTTTTCTTTTTGTCCCTTGGAAATTTTTCTGATGTCCATATCTCCTTATGCAACCTACAAATTTATACAGAATCTCAAGTTCAAGTTGCATGATTCGGCAATAGAATAAAATAAAATATATACCCAAAGCTTATGATCTTTGCAACCTCCAGCCTTTCCTTCCCTATGTCACTGTCTACTTGCATAGAACACCCAAAATAAACAAAATATAATATACTCACACAAGCTGGACAACCAAAAGAAAATACATAAACACATCAAATTTACAGAGTCAAGTGGCTGGTATAATTTATTCTATTGGTGTCATTTCATCATTTGATAGTTAGTTCCGATAGTGATACTTCTCACAAATATCGGAACAACAAAACTTTTGACAGGGCATATATGTATTGTTCCAGTTTCCGGGTCACACTGGCAAAAATCACGAAGTTCATCCCAAAATTAGACGGGATAAACAATGAAGAATAAATAGTTTACCATTTGGAGGAGAAGGCTTAATGATAGAGGCAAAGGAGCCGCTTGGGCCTGAGTTTTTAGACGGAGAAGGTTTCAATTGAAGGAGAGAAGATGAAGTGGAACAAGAAGAGAAGGTCGCCATTGGCAAACTGAGAGAGAGAGAGAGACTGAGAGTCCGAGAGAGGATTGAAGTTGAAGGGGAGAAGGAATTAATTGTGACTTGTGAGAGAGCAGCTCCGCGCCACACAAATGGAAATAAATCTGCTGCGATTCCAAAAAATTGCAGGGATTCTATTTTTCCAAATCCAACTATTTATCTATTTTGAGATTCGTGTATTTTAAAACATTAATAGTTAGATTTAGAAAAACGGAATCCTGCGATTCTTTGGAATCGCAGCAGATTTATTTCCCACATAAATTGGAGAATTGGAGATTTGGATATTTTGTGGCAATGGTCCTGCACTATTGTGAAATTGGGAAATATTCTCACGTCCAGCCATAGTGACATAATACGCGAATCGCGTATAATTCGTTTGTTATATATAACCGCACCGAACTCCGTTTAATACGCGGAAAAACGTATAATACGTTTTATTCGCGAATAAAACGCGTATAAAATGCAAATTACAAATTATTCGCGATAAAAACGCGAAAAAAACAGAAAAAAGAATTTTTGAATTTTTTCAGGAAATTTTTTTTTTTTTTTACGTTTTTTTTGGGTTTTTTTTTTTTTTTGTTTCCTTGTTGTACCGAATCATTCCCGAATTATATCCGAATATACCCGAATCACGAATTTTTGACCTTGCCGAACCGAACCCGAACTTTTGATTTGTCACTATGCGTCCAGCATAAAATCCGTACAAAAGGTGCCACAAGAAATCCGGAAATTAGACTGGTCACTGGTAAGATATTTCTATCCCAACTTTTGTTGTTAGTAAAAAAAATCTTGTTGGCACCCTCTTTCTTCTCGCAAATTCATGATGTTTCTTCCCACTTGGGTTATTTATTTTTATTTTTTCTGGTGGTTATATAAGTTGTTATGTCTCAGATATTTAGGGATGTTAAATCTCAAAATTTATCTCAATTGTAATCGAATTGTTAAGTATTAAAGTGATAGGAAAAGAAAAAAAAAAGGATTTTGATCAGGAGGAGGTGGCAAAAAAATATATATATATATATAAATTTCATTCAAAATTTTAAATGGTCATGGTATTTTTTTTTCCATATCCTTGGTCAATTAAAAAAAGAAAAGAAAATACATAAATATAAATAAAAATAGGAAAGAAAAAAAAAAGATTGAAGGAGGAATGAGAAAGAAGAAGAAAAATATAGAATCAGAAATACAAAATTAAGAGAAATGGATGCACCTGGATGCCAAAATGGACCAAAAGAAGAGAAAAAAAAGAAGAAATGAGAGTAAATGTATGAAAATAGAAGCATCCTATGCATTTAAAAAGGAGATGAGAAAAAAAGAGGACCGTCTTTTTTCCAGAAACAAATCTACTGAAATTCTTAGAGATTCTCAATTTAACCGTCTATATTTTTCTAGAGTTGTGCATAAAAAACTTTCTATCTTGAGATTCGTGTATAAAAAAACTTAGACGGTTAGATTTTAATTTCAGAGTTCCTGAAATCCCCAGTAGATTTGATTCCCTTTTTTCCTCAATAAATCTAACACATAACTCCTAATATTTAATATTTTATTATATAGACATAACTCATATGATCTCATTACAAATTCTTTGGCAGCTCATGTGCATCAAGTTCAAACAGGTGAATGGGTCATCTTCTACATCAGGGGCGGAACCAAGGCCTGAGCCAACTTGGGCCCTGGTCCTCCCTTGACCCAGAAAAATGTACAAGGCTTTTAATAAAAAAAAAAAAAAACTGGCACACCCTACATCGTTTATGGGCCCTTGGCACCTATGTTTCTTTTCACTCTCCCCGTTTTTTTTTCTAAACTAAAAGCGATGGCACTCTGGCAACTGGGCTCTGCGACGAGGAGACGAGGCCCCCCTACCGATCATTCATGGTTCCGCCACTGTTCTACATCTAGTATTTGAAAATGGAAGAAGAAGAAAATTTATGAAGAGAGGGTTAAGGGTTGAGAAGAAAGGTTTTCACTGCAGACAAATTACGAAAATAGAAAAGATAATGTATTGTTCATTTTTTCAAAAATGAATTATATATGTATTGTTCATTTTTTTTATCTTTTTAATTATTTTGTAATTTGATAAATTGTACTATCAACGCGTTATTTATCTTATTTTATTAAACAAATGACAAAAAAAAACTGGTTGTTTTGTAAAAAAAAAAATATTAGCTTATTTGGTATATTACTTATATAATTTTATTATAAAAACCACGAACTATTTTCCGATTGTTAAAGTTTTATATTCGAACCATTAATTCGTACTAGCTTCACTCCAAAACACAAATATTACTGTATTAGATAAAAAATACACACAACTATGTAAGAAAATTTTAAAGTTATTTCATTTACACAATTATTTGTATCAAAATTTATTTAATTACACGAATTATAAAGTTGTTATATGCATCTTGATATGATCAAACGGCTCAGGTTGAACATGAAATCCAATTTAGTCAGGAACGTAGGCAGGAAATTTCTGTCAATAGATTTCATCCATCCATTTATAAAAAAAATTTAACGGTTATAATTAAAATATGATAAGTATTTATATTTTGAGAAGGTACAATTATATTTTAATTATGACTATCCAAACAAAACATAAACGAAATTCAGTTGGCACGAAAGAGATTCGGTTCCGTCTTGTAATTAAACATAACTAGCTTATTCCTGTTGGTACCTTCCTTCTCGCAAACTCATGATATTTCGGGTCTGATCGGAATGGAAGTATAACGGAGTTCAATTCATTCCAATAGAATAGAGTTGAAAAGAGATGATTTGAAATTGAAATTTGATGATTGTAATGTAACTTAATGCTTGCAAGAGCTATTTGTATACAAAAGTTGAAACTTATTGATTTTTTTTTATTTAAGTGCACTTCCGGAGATCATACGGTCCACGGTTTTTTTTGTATTGCATATCAGTACCAGTATACCGATGTCAGTACCAATTTTTGTTTGAATAATTTTGATTCTTGAAATAATCTGAATAAATAGGATATTAATCAGTGTAATCTTTGTCCTCAAAATTAATTACAAATTTGGTTGTATAGCAACTTCTCAAATTCCCTGCCTCAAAGTTTCTTCTGAAGATGTCAAAATTATCCCCTCTTATCTCATCCTGACTACGCAAAAAGAGAGGAAGTTTTAAATGGAAATTTAATAAAATATTAAAGCGAGAAGGCTCTGACTTTGGTTGGATGGTGAGAATTCACCCTGACGAATGAGATTCTCGTCAAATCTCATCCTCTAGTCCGCGATTTATCAACGGGATTTAAGGCTCTTGAAATCCCGTCGAATCAACTCGTTTCTCGTTCATCTCTGCATTCCGATCATCAAAATCGACGGGAAAGAGAATTCTTATTCTAGTTTGTTGGAAGTAGAGTCCATTCCGACCGAAATTTTTATTTTTAACATTTTAATAAAATTCATTAATAAATTAACCATCGTTTTCGGTCAATTCCAAATTTAACACGGCCGCAGAATGCCTGAGCGGACCCATATGGGGGGTACCGCAGAATGCCGGAGCGGACCCCCATATGGGTCCGCACAATGCCGAAGCGGCCCCCAGGGCCGCATAATGCCGGAGCGGTCCCCGGCCTATATATAGGGCCGCAGAATTCCGATTTCATTACATCTCTTTTGAAGTTTGAATCCCTTCGACCTCGGGTAAGTTTTCTTCTTCTTCTCTTGTTTTAATTTTTAGTGTAGAGTAGTAATTAGGTGTAGGTTTAGGGTTTAGGATTAGGATTTAGGTTTAGAGTTTAGATTTAGGATTTAGAATTAGAATTGTACCCAAATTTAATTCGATTGTACCCAAATTTAAATTAGAATTGTAGCTAAATTTAATTCGATTGTACCCAAATTTAATTAGAATTGTACCCAAATTTAATTAGATTGTACCCAAATTTAATTAGAATTGTACCCAAATTTAATTAGAATTGTACCTAAATTTAATTAGATTGTACCCAAATTTAATTCGATTGTAACCAAATTTAATTAGAATTGTACCCAAATTTAATTAGATTGTACCCAAATTTAATTCGATTGTAACCAAATTTAATTAGAATTGTACCTAAATTTAATTAGATTGTACCCAAATTTAATTAGATTGTACCCAAATTTAATTCGATTGTAACCAAATTTAATTAGAATTGTACCCAAATTTAATTAGAATTGTACCCAAAGTTAAACCGGACTTTTACCAAACTCTCATATTTGACCAAATATTATCCAATACAGCATGAGTACCAGTAGAGATATACCATCCTCCAGTAGGGGTACACAGCATGCTCCTACAGCCACGCCATACGAGATGTCTCAGTACATCGAGACAGCGTTGGCGGATGTTCCGGGTATCCGGAGTCGCACCGACAGGGTCAGCGACTTCTTGTGGTATCCGAATGCAGAGCATCGGATATTAGAGGCTGCCACTGGGGTAAGTAAATTTGTCATATTTATAAATTTGTCATCTCGAATTTTTGATGAATGAACTTGATCTGATTATTTACTTAAATGCAGGGTTTGGATGCGGTTACGGTTCGTACCAGCCGGCGTACGGGGGGGTTTTACGCTCGATGGGATTGTACCAAATATCCCAGATGGCCGAGGAGAATGCTGACGAGGGCTTATCTTCTGGCCTCGTTGAGCGATGGCGTCCGGAGACGCACAGCTTTCATCTCCCCCATGCTGAGATGACAACCCTACAGGACGTCAGTTGCCTGTGGGGTATGACTATTATTGGGGAGCCGGTCACGGGCGTCGAGTACGGAGATTTTCGTGTATTGTGCTTAGAGCTATTGGGTATCCCGCACGAGGATCTCCAGAAAGCGAAGAAGAGAGGTGAGAAGACTGTGGTCTCGCCCAGCTGCATCAGCTTGGTAAAGCTACGGGCAAGATTTCAAGTCTTTCCGGATCGACCAGATCAGGTATTTGCTTGTACAAGATTTAATTTAAATAATATTATATTTATTTTCTTGTAAGTAATGTTCTAATTTAAATCTATAACAGATGGTTACTGACTGATATCTGCGCGCCTATATTTTGGAGATGATCACCTGTCGGTTGTTTCCGGATTCGCATGGAGATCAGGTGCGGCTGTGTTACCTCGAGCTTCTGCGCGACCTGTCCACTGCGGGCAGGTTCAACTGGGGAGGTGCCACGCTGGCATGCCTATATAGGTAAGAAACACCTTATAAATATTTTCAAATAGTATACATCGTAGTGTAGTAACAATGACTTTGTTTTCTTGTAAAGGGGTCTTAACACAGCCTGCCTGAAGAAGAACAAGACCTTCATAGGACCGTGCATGTTACTACAGCACTGGTCCTATGCACATCTGATTGTTGGCCGTCCAGTCCTGGCTAGCAAGACAGATGTGCCGCAGTGGGGCAAGCCCGAGCCGGACAACTGCCCTGCATTTGCCGCCAAGTACTGCTATCCCAAGATTTGGGTGGGTGCAGGGCATGGCGCGTCGCTCGGCATCACATTCTGGAGACAGGAGATCGAGCATCTCAGAGATGATGCCGAGTTTGTCACTTGGGAGCCCTACAGAGATTATGTAAGTTTACTTTTATTTTTATTTTTATTTAAATTTTTTCCAGTTCGACTTGATATACGATATTAAATCTATACTTCCAGGTCGAGGTGGATGGCGCACATCGGCAATATCTTGAGATATTGCCGGAGCGATGTCGTCAGCAGGAGCGTTTCTGGCGTGCAGTGGTGCCGCTCATATGTTTTCAGGTACCGTAATTTCTTTATGTTAGTTATTTACACAATCAACTTAATTTAATAAAAACAGTCTAACGTATTAATATATATAGATCATCGAGCACCATTACCCCGGACGGGTCATGAGACAGTTCGGGATGCGCCAGCTTGCTCCGCCCCCGGCACCGATCAGCGAGGATGTCTGGCGAGCTCTGCACCATCCCAGGGAGACCACTGCAGGCAAGGACTGGGGGATTGCTCGTGTCGATTACGTGTTCGAGGCAGGACAGGCAGATCCCCCATTGGCCGAGCCCGACCGTCAGATGGATGTCGCGCCAGTGTTAGAAATTTTATTAATTCACTACTTCAACTATGGCTTTTTGATTGGAATATCTAACATTTGTTGTAATTCGTACAGACCTTACAGAGATTGGTATCAGGATCACGGTGCGTACACCATCTTCATTGAGGGCTACATCGCCGACAACCCGCACGAGCGGGTACCGAAGCCGAGGGATCGTAGGGGACGGATCCACGGTATTATCCCCGCCGGCGCACCTCTCGCCGCCACGATATTTTTAATTTGAAGTTTCAAATTCAAAAATATTAATATTTACACTTGTACAACTTCTTCATAATTTTTTCCATTTTCAGGCATTATATCTTGTCAAGAGTTGCGTCATAGGGGCTACGATGGCCGTCACCAGGGGATGGAAGAGGCTCGGGAAGGTCATCCTCAAGCACAACGTACCCGCAGTGTGCCAGCGTCACCAGGGGATGGAAGAGGCTCGACTCACTACTGAGGTGCGCTGGCTTGGGCGGTGTTGATGCGGTCGACGACATATCTGACGAGCCCGATGTCTATGTCCCCTACACTGGTGATGAGGACGTGTTTGCTCCCGTCCATGATGCTACGACGGTCGGTCAGGTGTTCGACCGAGGTGCCGAGTTGATGCGCCGAGCAGCACATGAGGCCATGGGATCCCAGTCTAGGATGCCTGCCGAGGTATAATTTAAATTAAAATACGTAACTGTGTTTTTTTTCTTATTCAATACATTATCTAATTTGTAAGTTACTACAGGGTGGAGACGGGGAGGACCTGGGCTTCAATATTGGGTGCGATTATGGCACAGAGGGAGATGGACTGTATTCCCCAGGTTACAGTCCCACTCAGACAGTACCTCATGCCTATGAGCCAGGGTATGTTCAGACAGAGCCCATCCCGCCGTTCCCTGGCCAGTCCTCATAGCAGGTACCTCACCCTTCCCTCCTCGATGACCCTATTGCCAGACAGGCATTTTTATTCACGCAGGCTGAGTCTGGACAGACCACAGTTTTTGGTCCTGGGGTCCAGCAGACATCCGAGATTGAGGAGGTTCCCCAGGAGCCGGTTCAGTCTACGGATGTCCAGGCATCCAGCTCAGCATCCTCCGGAGATACAGACGAGACGCCACTATGCAGGCGGGGTCGGGGGTTTAGGAAGAAGAAGGCGAGGACGGTGTTTAGTCCAGAGCCGTAGATTGTTAGATGTTTTGTTAGATTGGTAGATTCTTATTTGGAGTATTGGTAGATGTTTTGTCAGATACTTATTTATTTCGTTGATTAGTTTCTTGTTTGTTTGATTTTGTTGTTATTTATTTATTTTGTTGATTTTATTATCTCAGAGTACACAAAAGAATTTCAAAGAAACCACATATCTAAAATATCTAAAATATTTCAAACGAACGACCAAAAATACGATACGACCAAAAATCAATTTAAACTACATTCGAAACTAAATAACACTTAACATATATACAATTTCGTATTTCTAAAATAAAAAATAAAGGACCGCTCCGGCATTATGCGGCCCCGGGGGCCGCTTCGGCATTGTGCGGACCCATATGGGGGTCCGCTCCGGCATTCTGCGGTACCCCCCATATGGGTCCGCTCAGGCATTCTGCGGCCGTGTTAAATTTGGAATTGACCGAAAACGATGGTTAATTTATTAATGAATTTTATTAAAATGTTAAAAATAAAAATTTCGGCCATTCCGATCATAAAAAAATTGTAAGTTGTGATGTCTCAGATATTTAGGGGTGTTAGATCTCAAATTTTATCTCAATTGTAATCAAATTATTAAATATTGTTAAGTATTGGAACTCATTAAAGTGATAGTCGCTCAACATTTCTGTACCTACCATATTTAATTATGTAGGAGCAATCTGCATCTTTGAAACTATTAGAGTTTCTAATCTGATGTGGCAGTTATTAAATCAGTTTCAAGATGTAGATGGATTTCTTATTTAGCAACTTTGCTCAAAAATTTCTTATTAAGAAATCGTTTATAAACTCTGACGTTGCAAAATGATTGGCATGTATTCGCTAAAATTAGTTTAATTTACTGCTGATGTGGCTTATCAATTTTAATTTACTGATGATGTGGCTTATTAGAAACTCTAAAATTAGTTTCAGGAATATGAACATTTAGAAACTCCAGACCAGACTCTATAATTTCTTAAAAGCAGTTAACAATTATTTAGAACCTGTAAGAGTTGCAGGAATGTAGATGCTCTAAGGTTCATGGATTATATATGTATTGTTTTTTTTTCATCTTTTTATTACTTTTAAATTTGATAAATTGTACGGTCAACACGTTATTTATCTTATTTTAGTAAACAAATTACGAAAAAAATATTTGTGTTTGCTCTGCGTTAGAGATTTATATCTTATATTAGTCTTGCGGGCATACTTTCTGTTTTTCTGATGTAAGTTAACTTGATTTCATCTTTAATGAAATGGGCCTATGTGCCTTTTATCAAAAAAAAAAAAAATTACGAAAAAAATTGTTTGTTTTGTTAAAAAAAATATTTGCTTATTTGGATTATTTACAAAATTTTATTATAAAAATACGAACTATGTTTTCAATTGTAAAAGTATTATATTCAAACCATTAAGTTTAAGACCATGCTGAATTCTTTCCGAATTAGAGATATATTACTGTATGATGGGCGTGAAAAAATAACTATTTTGATGAATTTATTTTTCAACTAACTTTCAACCACTCAATTTTATACAAAACAAACTCGAAAACTATTAAATTAAAATAAAGGGTGGGGTTTTTGTCCAAACAGCTTTGGATAAAGTCTCATCCAAAGTCTGACCTAAATTGTCCGATCTGCATCAAATTCGTATAAACATTTAGATTCAAGAAACCAATTAAATTTATAAAGTTTTAAATATGTTTGCTTGAATCTCAATGCAAATTGGACTTTTAAACTTGACTTTGAATGAGACTTTGTCCAAAGCTTTTTTTTATTAAATAAGTAGATTAGAAACAAAGGTTTCAACTTATTCTTCGAAGCTTATTCGACAATTTTTCAAGTTAAAATCACAATATCACTTGATTATATTTAATTCATACTAACTTCATTCCAAAGGTGAGAACTAGTCTTTAGTTTAGTGACAAAGACAATGCTCTTCTAATGGAATGTTACATGTTTGAAATCCAGAAGAGACAATCTTTATAGATATTAAATAGTTGGGTGACTTAACCTCCAACTTTATTCAAAAAAGTTCACTCCAAAACTTAGTAAAAAAATTTAGGTTAACGAAAAAGTAGAGTGTTATTTCATATTTGAGTGAAAAAATAGATTTTTTGAATTATCGAATTAGCGAGAGTTAACTAGCTATTATGTTATTTTATTAAAATATTAAATTAGCAATTGTTTTGAATTTGAATTAGTTCCCTATTTTCGCTAATTCCACACCCCTGTTCAAACACTTTCATTTAATGTGCATAAAAAATTCCCATCCGAATTTCAAATCTACGATCTTCCACACAAAGAGTTTTATCCTTTATCACTAGATTAGTTTTTATTCAAACGTCACTTTTATTACCGAATTTTGAGATATGGTGATATGTTATATAAAAAAAAAAAGACTTAAGTCGAAGCAATCTGATAATAATTGTTTGATTTATATCAAGATTTATACATAATTGTCTGATAATAATTGTTTGATTTATATCAAGATTTATACATAATTGTCTGATAATAATTGTTTGATTTATATCAAGATTTAAAAAAAAGACTTAAGTCGAAGCAATCTGATAATAATTGTTTGATTTATATCAAGATTTATACATATTTGATTTGCACGAATCATAAAGCTATTCACGCATGTCTTGATACCAATCAAATGGCTCAGACTGAACATCAAATCTAATTTAGTCGGATGCCCATCAAACCAAACAAGTATCCTCTCCATTTACTGTAAAAGATTCCCTTCACTTTACGGTTTGAGATTAACTCTCAGCAGCTTTGAGATTCGGGCTAGTGCGGGGCAGTATTATTGGGCTTTGAGATTCGTGCCAAGTTAAAAAAGATCCAATAATTGTAAAAGATTCATGTTACGGTACCGGAGAGGATGTGAATTCCATCAAACCACCCTGGTTCCCATATAAATGGTGTCCTGAACATATTAATTGGTGCAGTGGTGTTCTGAAATTAAGTACTGCTGCTTGAAAATGAAGTGCTTAAACTTTAGCCAAATCTATGTCAATCCACACAAGATAATTCTCATACTTTTTATATTGGAAGGGCACCGCACCAAAGATTAAATATAAAATTTGACAATAAGTTAAACTCCAATCTGGTCCAGTAAATATTACTGAAATAAAGCAGGATTTGGTAGGCGAGTTTGGAAACCAGAATAACATCAGGTTCGGATGCTGGTAATTTATGCTGGACGCTTGTCGCCTTCTCACCAATCAAACTCTCTTCCAAGCGCAACAAGACTCTTGTGCTTCATCCACGGTGCTTCACCACGAATCTTAAAGCAGCGTCGTCAGTTGAGCCCAAGCCGCGATGTGGCACGCTCCAATCACGTGATCTCAGTACTGAGCAGGGAATGCAGGATGACGGAGGCACATAAGGTTTTTGATGAAATGCTGCAGAGAGATGTCATTTCATGGACCGCTCTTATATCTGGATATGTCAGGTAGCTGCTTTCTGAAATGGATGCATATGCTGTGCCAATTTAATAAGAAAATATGAGCTATTTTATATGTATATGTTGTGCCAATTTATTTGATAATAATTATCTAATTAAACAGGTCTGGCATGCTCCATCAAGCGCAACTCCTCTTTGACCGATCCGATTCAATGAAAGATGTCGTCACATGGACTGCCCTTCTGTCAGGCTACCTCAAATCCAAAATGATTAAAGAAGCAGAGGACCTATTTGCATCAATGCCAGATAAGAACCTAGTTACCTGGAATACAATGATGCAAGGTTACATTGAAAGTGTCCTCATTGATAAGGCTTGCAAATTTTTCCAAAAAATGCCCGCGAGAAATGTTGTCTCTTATAACACTCTCTTAACCGGTTTAATGAAAGCGGGTTACATTGATCAGGCTTGCAGAATGTTACATCAGATGCCAGAAAGGAATGTTATTTCTTGGACTACTGTTATAACTGGCCTAGTGCAGGCTGGCCATGTCAATCAGGCCCGTGAGTTATTCAATAAAATGCCTGACCGAAATGTGGTTTCTTGGAATGTCATGTTTTTAGCTTATGCACAAAATGGTCGGGTTAATGAAGCTTTAGAACTCTTCAATAAAATGCCTGTGAGGGATATATCTTCTTGGAATGGCATGATAACAGGCTTGGTACGAAACGGACAAGTGGATCAGGCGAAGGAGCTGTTTGATGAAATGCCAGAGAGAAATGTGGTGAGTTGGACTTCCATGATTTCAGGTTACGTGCAATTGTCTATGAATGAAATGGCTTTAATTTTATTTTGTGAGATGCTTCAGGATGGTAACTGTAGACCTAACCAAGCAACCTTCGTCAGTGTTTTAGATGCAATTAGCAACAGAGTGGCACTTATCGAAGGGCGGCAATTGCACCAAGTCATAATTAAATCCCAACTTGAGCACAATCCTTTTGTGGGCTCTTCCTTGATAAATATGTATGCAAAGTGTGGTGAAATTGGTTTCGCACGAGAAGTTTTTGATTTGTCATCTCAGAGAGATCTGGTATCTTGGAATGGTATAATAGCCGCTTATGCACACCATGGCAATGGTAGAGAAGCCATAAATTTATACAAAGAAATGAAAGCAATGGGGTTTAAACCTAATGATGTCACCTATGTGAGCCTGTTATCTGCTTGTAGCCATGCAGGCCTGGTAGATGCAGGTCTTATGATATTCAATTCCATGGTTAGAGACAAGTCAGTTGTAGTTAGAGAAGAGCATTATACATGCTTAATAGACCTATGCGGTAGATCGGGGCGGTTAGACGATGCTAAAACAATAATTAACGGGCTTAAAATCCGATCCTTATCAGGTTTCACACTTGGGGCATTTCTCAATGGGTGTAGTTTGCATGGAGAAGCAGATGTTGGTAAATTGGTAGAAGATAAATTATTGGAGGTAGAGCCTAATAATTCGGGAACTTACACGCAGTTATCTAATATTGGTGCATCGGCCGGGAAATACAAGGAAGCGGCAAAGATTAGGCAAAAAATGATTGATAGAGGGTTAAAAAAGCAGCCCGGGTGTAGTTGGATTGAGGTGGGGAATAGGGTTCATGTGTTTGTGGCTAGGGATGTATTGCATAGCGAGTCAGAGTCGATATATGGTTTGTTGCATGATATTCATGATATGATTAGGAGGGCTGGATGTGATATGGAGGGTAATAGAGATGCCATTGATCATGGTGTTTAGTATAGATATATTTTGTTGAGATGAAAACCTTTTGAGTTCTCCATCCCCGTTTTATTTGATCATGGGCAACCTCTCATCATTACTTGAATTTGGTATTTTTTTATGTAGTTATATTTATATTCAAACAAAAAGGTGCTATTGTTGGAATTTTATGTAGTTAATATTGATACCCAGTAGACCTGTTCGGGTAGAGCAGAATATTGGAATTGAGAGGAATAGAGTCTCCATTCCAGCCGAACAAGATTTAGATGAATAAGAATAGGAGGATGGAATAGACCACTTTTCCACTTTTCTCAATTCTAAGAGGGGCATGGAATTAGGATTTGGATTGGAAATGGAAATAGAATGTCTTTTTTCTGCCCTTCCCCAGTCCCGTATATGTTGATACGGAGAGGCATTTTTCATTTTCTATTCTTTCTCACCTTTTCTCTGGCACATTACAGAGCAGAGAAGGGTTCCCTCTCCTCTCCAGGATTGTTGCAAATCAAAGACTACGGAAGAGTTGGTGTCATTTTCATCATTCAAATGATATCCGTATTGCCACTAGTTCGGTCCTAAATTGTCTCGTGAGTCTCTCTGTCTTCTCAATCTTTCCTCTTCTTTTGTGCAAATTTTTCTATGATCAGAATCTCATACGTGTGTTTTACCGCCTATTGATGTGTGGCACTTTTCTTTTTGAAACGAATTGGCACATGTTATTAATTTGGAGCTAAGACGGGACGATATTTTGAGTAATTTTTAGGTTTTTCTGCTGACAGAGGAATTACTTTCTCTATTCTTGAATTTGGTTCTCAGTGATCAAGTATTTCTTTTTTCTAATTTTTCTAATTTTTTTCTATTATCGTTGCACCTTTTTTATTTGAATTAAACCTTCCCGGCTCATAATTGGGGCTGATTACGACAATGAGAAAATTTTGTTTGAAGTGTCAAATCTAACTTAATTTTCTCGGTTTTTGGCCCTAACCAGAAGTTCTATATCTGGACAAAGTTGTTTACAGACATTAGGGGTCAACGGTTACGGTATGGGTCGGGTGGGAAACATTTTCTTACTCGTACCCCGTTACAAATTGTCTTACCCGTATCCTACCCTTACCCGCTACAAATTATCTTACCCGTACTTTACCCTTACCCGTTATGGTTGTCGGATAACGAAACAGTAGCGGGTAAATAACGGGTAATACTAATATAATAATTATTTTTATTATATATTAAATAAAATATTAAAACATATACATTCATTTCACATATGTATAGTACTTTATTGAAAAAAATTCTGATCATGCTAAGCGCAAGTAAACCAATTAAAGTACTATTTTCAATGCTTATTAATATATATAATATATATAATTTTTTTTATAATTACCTGATCGGGTAATGGATACGAAATAGGCTTTACCCGTACCCTTACCCGTTTAGATAACGAAAAAAATCATTACCCGTACCCAATAAGTTTACGAAAAAAAAATCTTACCCATACTCGTCTTATCAGATATGCGTGGTACAGGTCAGATAAACGGATAAAAGGGTGCCATTGACACCCTAACCGACATGTTTTGCCCTTGAGTGGTTTGCATGCTATGCAATAAAAAATGACTTTAGTTCTTGAAAGGCCTTTAATCAAGTGGTTTGGCATCAGGACTTCATTGTACCAGTTTTCGTAGTTTTCAATTTTGCTCAAAATAATATCCGATTGTTGCTCAATTTTAAAATTTCATACTATCTAATAATATGCACCGTAGTAGTATCAGCATCTCAAAAAAATTTAGAGGTTACAAAGAGATTGTACAAGTCTTATTAGTTCTTTCTTTTTGTTGTTATGTAGGTGACATGAACGAATTGGCGACTGAACAATAATGCAGTTTCAATGAAGATATGCACAATCAAAAGTGTTCTAGAAATTAGATTTGCAAAGCTATCTCCAACTTCATTTTATTTGATATTTATCAATTTATTATTGCCAACTTAGTATGTGATTTTTATTTTATTGGATTAAAATCTCGTCATATTTGTAATTCTAATTTGAAGATTAAATCACAATATCTAAGCATAAATTGTAAATCCATGTCATGGTTAAGATATACTGAAGATGAGGGATCCAATTACACCATTTTATAGTGACACATCTTGACACCATATGTTTATAATCATTTTGCAATTTCAAAGTCCAAACAGTCGATCCGAACCATTCAACATGATCTTCATATTAAAATGTATTTGGAGACCAAATTTTACATTTTTTGGATTTTTTGTCGAATTTATTAAGATGTGTACATTGTTTTCGGACAATTCTGAATCATTGAAAAACAACGATTTTCAAAAATTCTAAATAGATAGTAAAAAGATGTCCAAAAAATGTAAAATTTGGTCTCCAAGCACATTTTAATATCGAGATCATGTTGAACGGTTCGGATCGACTGTTTAAATTTTGAAATAAAAAATAACTTATAAATATATAGTGTCAAGATATGTCACCATAAAATGGTATAATTGAATCTCTCCTCTATACTGAATATGTATTGGCAATTTAATTTGTGCATTGTTTGATATGTTGATCTGAAAAAAACAAAAGTGTGTAAAAAAAATCAGCAAGGCTATTATGGTAATTTCTCATTGTCCTCATTTTACTTTTCCGTCGTCATATTAGCCGAACACAAAAAGTGAAATAGGAGGATATTTTAGAAGAGTGGTTTATTCTAAATTTCATAATTTCACTAGTCTGTCCCTATTCCATTTTAGGCCGATTAGGCCCAACATAATTTCACTATTCTGTCCCTATTCCATATTTGAAAAGGAATGATGTGTGTTTTAGAGATCTCCATCTATGAAGTAAGAGTGATATTATTATAGCTGTCATAAAGTTAATTAAAATTAATACTTGAAATTAGTTTCGCATTCTATACATTCATGCAATTGCTTTTACCAAGGAAGAGAAAAGAGAGGAGAGAAAGAGTGACAATGACAGCTGATAGTAATTGAATATTTTGGGAGCGTAGATATATGAAAGAATTTTATTTCAAAATTAACAATTGCAAGTCTGTGGAGATGCTCTTGAATATCTGAGATTTTATTCAGCAACACCTCTTTTAGCTCCCTTGAGCATTATTTAGCTTTTTTAGTCGTTTACTTTTTTCGAACATCGGTTTCTCAGTAAAAATTAAAGTCATCTTCTTTAGTTCGAAATCTTAATCCATGTTCGAATCTTAAGACACATCTATTTTTAGATTAAGCTTTCTTATCTACGGACTAAGCTTTCTTAAGACAATAAAAAATAATCTCTTTAGCACGAATTAAATATTGTTACCCAACAATCTCTATAACTCTTGGCTCTGGAATCAATTTTATCAACCTTTTGATATAAAAATAGAATGATAAAAAGAGTGAAAAAACAAAAAGTCCTCAAACCCTAGCAGGGCCTGGCGGCTGATTCTTCTCCTCCAACACATCTCTACTTTCAGTCCGTCTCTCTCACTCCTTTTAGGCTTCTTTTTCGACAAAGTGTCTCCTCTCTTTCTCGCCTCTACCTCGAGAGGAGAGGAGAATGAGAGAGAGGGAAGGGACCGGAGCCGAGAGTACGGTATCATCGGAGCTCGGAGCGTTGAGCCTCTACGCCATCTCGATCAGAGCGCAGGTGAGTAGATCCGAGCATCAGAGCATGACGGTGGTCGAAAGAGCGGATCCACTCGTAGAGAGCGATAGATTAAGATAATAGAGTAATTATGAGTGTATACAAGTGAGAGTAGAAGATTAGAGTTATTTAGACTAGTTAATTTGTTTTTTATCAATGAAATTATTAGTTGGCACTTAAAAACCACATCTTCAGGAACAAATAGAATGATGACTCTTATTTCAAACTCATTTTGATCATGTCATTGTAAAATTTAGGGAGAATTTCATGTATCCCCTCAAAAACTTCAATATTACGTATTTCTCTCTCTAAAATTAATAATTATATATTTATTCTCCAAAAGTACAATAACTCACATATTTATCCAATCCATCATATTTAACATTTACTTTATATTATTTCTCATTTTACCCTTTTAAGAACTAAAAGATATTAGTATTAGAATCCATCTCCTCTGTCCATTCCCACTTTACACGAACAACCCAACTACCTATTATATGGGCTACACCTGCCCTCTATTCAAAGAATGACTAAATCATGATTATCAGGTTACTGGTATAGAGCATATAGATTTGTACTTTATGGAAAAAATATAAATTTATACGTCATTAATTATAACTTTTTGAATCAATATAATCGTCTACGGTCTTTCAAAAAAAAAAAAAATCTTTCAGTATAGATTTGAATCGGTACGGAGGAGATGGTTACCACAGTGCTTGGATATGAGTCTTATCCAGAGACGAAATAGTAGAATAGCTTTTCTTTTCCAGTTGAATCATGTTATTGCAGGAATCTTTTTTGTTATTTTCTGTAATATGATATCTATGTTCTGTGTGTTTCAACTTTCTAAGTAGTCGGCACAGAACTGTTTTTATTTCTGTTTCTTAAGAGATACTTTTACTATTTGCAATTTTTAAAATTTTCTATTTTTTAAAATTGAAAGTGTGTCCGGATTGAATTTCTGTCTTTTTAAATTTCAAAATTCGGGTAATATTTTTCAAGAGCTTTAATTTAAAATAATTATAATTGTTACATAAAAAAAGTTGGACAAATACGACATACCGTAAGATATGATATTTTTTCTCAATAAATTTATATAAATTCCGTGCAACTCGTAAATAATGAAAGATAAATAATAGATGTCTAAGAAAAAGAAATAATAGTTCAATCAATTGAAATAAAAAATTACCAGCAATAGCTGGTCAAACAATTAATCAATCTAATCTGGAATCGGTAAAATACAGTTGACACTATCCCAATCCGAATCTCTTTTATGATCGTCGATCACATTTGCAGAAAAATATTCAAATACGAAACTTCGTTGATTACAGACGATTTAAAAGGAAGAAGCGGTGAAACTCGGGCGGCGTGTCGGTGTCTCTTCCGATTAAACTTTCAAGCGTTGTTTCGCCCAAAACACAGCTAGTCGTTTTGATAAATCGCCCAAAAATCGGATCGGATCGTGCGCTGTCGATAGATAGATTTCAAACCGTGATAGCCACAACAACGGATTATTGCTTGCTATGGCTCAAGGTCGTAAAATTTAAGTAAGGTATTTCACCTCGTTCTGTCTCTGAGTGCAGTATGTAAGTAACACATTTACTATATAGCTTTGATACAGTTTTTTCTGGTACTGGCATGTACTGGTGTTCGCCAGCTGGTAATAATTTCATACCTGACTGGTACAACAGAGCAGGTTCGTTCTGTCCCAAGCAGGATCCAAAATGAAAGAAAGCCTAAATTAACTTCAAGTCTGGTGTACGCCACACATACATCCTTCTAGCACTGAGTAGGTAGCAAGTGGCAACACACATATTCTAGCACCAGACTGGTACAAGTTATGTGATATTGAGCTGGTATTCTGGTGCGAAAACAGGTATGGGAGTGAGGGAGAGAAAGCAGAGGCAACATGTCAGAGTGCATAGGAGGATTAAAGCATCTCCTTATTCAATTCTTGCAGTGCTGTGAAATTGAGTTGCAAAACAATCCCAGAGGCCTTAGAGAGCCCGAAAGACTTGCCAGGGAGACTAACTGTATGTATTTTTCTCTGTAGAATGACAGATCTTTGTTTTGAAGAGTATTAGGAATTCAGTTATTTCTAAAATAAATAAGATCCTTTTGATATTAAATAATGAAAACATTAAAGAATTCTGCAGGACTTGTGCTGATTATGTTTATATATTGACAGGTTTGTGTAAGTGGGAGACCTTTTACTTTATTATATTTTTTTATTTTTATTGAAGAAACAAACAGATAATTGATCCATTGTTGCATAACTTGTATTCTTTTTCTTTTTCATCATTTAATTTTAAAAAAACAGTTAGTGTAAGTGAGATTGAAGCTTTATATGAACTCTTTAAGAAGATTAGTTGTGCTGTGATTGATGATGGTTTGATTAACAAGGTATTATTTTAGTCCTATAGCTACTCCCAAATAATGTGTACTCTAAAAATAACAATTTTGCAACTTTGTTCAAGCATATGGTTCCTTTCTGATATTGTTTTATGTTTTGAATTGTGCTAATTAGGAAGAGTTTCAATTGGCATTGTTCAAGACCAATAAAAGGAAGAGCTTGTTTGCAGATCGGGTATTTTCTCTTTCTTGGCATTAGCACTTCCGGTTATTTTACTGTTGAAAGGCATGTGTGTATTGAAATTATAGACACTATTTGGACAGATGTAGTGTATTTTTAGGAAATTGAGAGACACTATATGGACCCTATGTTGAGACACACACTATATTACTCAACTTCTTCCGGATATATTTGAATTTGCACACTGGAACCAAAATTAGAGACACTTTGAGAACTGAGAAGCACACACTAAAACACTCAAACAGAAAAGTTCAAGGCATGTGCACAGACCCGCACTCAAGATGAACAGACAAAACACACCAAGGCTAAATCCGGAAACCGTTGCAAAATGAACTTCATAGTTCTTTCCAATTGAACCTAAATAGCCAGTCTAAACCACTTGCATCCTGGAAGAAAAAACAAAAAATAATGTTAAAATTACTCCTAAAATTTCAAATGTTGTTTGTCAGGTGTTTGATTTGTTTGACATAAACCATAACGGCGCTCTAGGGTTTGAAGAATTTGCACGTGCTCTCTCAGTCTTTCATCCAAGTGCACCAGTTGAAGACAAAATTGAATGTGAGTCTCAGTTGAAAGTAGTATTTTGTCTTCAACTTTAGAACAAAATGTTTGTCGCCAATGACCATATATTCCGTGTATTGCAAAACAGTTTCATTCAAGCTGTATGATCTGAAGCAACAAGGCTACATTGAGAGACAGGAGGTACTAATTATGTAATTTTATGCCTATACAAGTCTTCCTTTTGTTTTTTGGGGATAACTCCATACTTTTGTGTTGTAAATAAAAGCAAGCTTTGGGCTCGACCTTACAATGTGTGATCAATTTGCATACTAGAAAAGGCTGGTATATAAGATGCCACTTATAACCTGTATCAATACCTGCCAATCTGCTACAGAAGAAATGCTGCTTTTGTTCTTTATTTTATTTTTTTCTTTACTCCTTAAAAGTGACATAGTATCAGTTGTTTAGTTCAATGTTGGCAGTTTTGATTCTTCATTTCTTTTCCAAACCTTTTATTTTTCTGTGTCAGGTGAAGCAAATGGTGGTTGCTACCCTGGCTGAATCGGGCATGGATCTTGCTGATGAAATAGTTGAATCTATCATTGATAAGGTGACTACAGTCTTATAGTAGTAGTCTTTCGCACACTCATGCATCGACTAAAATATGAACATGAAATACTGAAGTAAAAAAGTTTACATATAGTGAATCCTTTTGTTGCCCGTCCTAATAATCCGCCCGTAAAGGAAACTAAAATAAAGAAATAAAATATTAACTTATTTACTTTATTATTTTGTCATCTTCCTGTTTTATTTCATGATTTTTATTTCTTGTGCAGACATTTGAGGACGCTGATACAAAGCATGATGGAAGGATAGACAAAGAGGAGTGGAGAAATCTTGTTTTGAGGCATCCTTCTCTTTTGAAGAACATGACGCTTCAGTATCTAAAGTCTCTCTCTCTCTCTCTCTATCTCATGCATGCGTGTGTGTGCACTGACACATAGGCAAAGTTTTAAAGAGCTGATTTCCAAATTCTAATATAATTACTTGAAGCCATTATCCGGGGAATCAGATAACTAGCTATTCTTGGTACTGTCCAGCTGACGTGTTTACAACAGCACTGTTGTATCTTGTATGTGTGGAATGGCAGAACAAATAAGTGAAAATTAAAATAATCATGCAAAAATTAATCACTTCAGCATTTTTTCCTGATAGGTATGGCATGCTGATACTAAACTTGATTATAGCCATTACTTTTGAACTAAAAAAACCAAGGTCTGATGGTTCATGTTTACTTAGTAATTTCTAATCTGTATGTGTCTTCCAAACCTGAATTTATCTCAAAACATTTTCTTATATCCAGTCCTTACAAGTCTAGATTGTTAGTACATTAATAGACTGGATGAACATCTTAATTTTGTAATTGAAACTTGGTTTTCTTTTTCAGGGATATTACAACTGCTTTCCCAAGTTTTGTGTTTCATTCTCAAGTTGATGATGTATGAAAATTTGAGTAGGTGTGAGGGGATTGTTTCAAAGTTGTGAGTTTTTCTAATTTTTTTTTTTGTAGTTTGTATTTCTCTCATGTTGTTGTTGTTATGTATTGATATATAAGGATCCAGGAGTGGGAAGGTTTGTGGTTAGTTATCTTTCTTGTAGAAATGTTGATAATGATACTAATGTAGTTTTCGAAGTTGTTTGGTTGTGATGAGTTGAACCTAATATTTTGGATGGGATTGTAAATTGCATAGCTACAGTTTAGTAGTAGGAATTAGCACCCAACCATTTCATCAGACTAGTGTGAACTTTTTCTTATTTTTTAGATACAAATTTCCTAATTTGAAGTACATTTTTCGTCTTTACTGTGCTTTCTTTTGATTTTTTTTTTATTGAAGAATTAGAGGCATGTTCTACAGCTTGTAAATGTGCAGTAGCTTTTAATAAAATTTTTTTTTCTAATCTCGATTGTGTTTGTAGAATAAATTTACAGGGAAGGAGATGCATATGGATCCTTAGAAAAGCCGAAAACACATAAAAGTCCTTGTAAAATGTATGCCCTAACTCCTAACTCCTAACAAAACTACATTTTTTCTTTTTCTTTTTGCAGCAAACTTAAGAGTCTCACTCTCAATAGCCTTCCCATTTATTTTTTCGTATGATTTGGAAAAGAGGGTTGTCGTGAGTAAGGAGCGGTCATTAAAAAAAAAATCTTAATTTCGCTGTGGGAGAAGCAGAGGAAAGGGTAAATTTGTCAATTTAATTTAAAAAAATTAAATAAAGAGTTAAATAAATAAAATGGGGATAGAAGAAATAATGTAAAGTTTTGATGGGATATTGAATATGAGGAGGGTTCAAATGCCGTGATTTTTATTTTTACCCAAAAAAAAAATATTTTAATATAAATAACCACGTTTTTAAAAGATTTTTATTTCTACCCAAACCGCTAGGAATATTTGCGGTTTGAATTAAGAATTCAAACCGCTAAGAATATCAGCGGCTTGAATTATTAATTCAAATCGCAAATATTTCTAGCGGCTTGAATTGTTAATTCAAACCTAAAATATAAAATTTCATTTATTATTTTATTAAATGGTAATTTTTCACCGATAACCCTAGAAATTTATTCACCGATAACCCTAAAGTTATTTTTATTACAAAGAATTATATTATAAAAACTTATCAATAATATAAAATTTCATTTATTATTTTATTAAATGGTAATTTTTCACCGAAATTTTATATTATTGATAAGTTTTTATAATATAATTCTTTGTAATAAAAATAACTTTAGGGTTATCGGTGAATAAATTTCTAGGGTTATCGGTGAAAATTACCATTTAATAAAATAATAAATGAAATTTTATATTATTGATAAGTTTTTATAATATAATTCTTTGTAATAAAAATAACTTTAGGGTTATCGGTGAATAAATTTCTAGGGTTATCGGTGAAAAATTATCATTTAATAAAATAATAAATGAAATTTTATATTATTGATAAGTTTTTATAATATAATTCTTTGTAATAAAAATAAATTTAGGGTTATCGGTGAATAAATTTCTAGGGTTATCGGTGAAAATTACCATTTAATAAAATAATAAATGAAATTTTATATTATTAATAAGTTTTTATAATATAATTCTTGTAATAAAAATAACTTTAGGGTTATCGGTGAATAAATTTCTAGGGTTATCGGTGAAAAATTACCATTTAATAAAATAATTAATGAAATTTTATATTATTGATAAGTTTTTATAATATAATTCTTTGTAATAAAAATAACTTTAGGGTTATCGGTGAATAAATTTCTAGAGTTATCGGTGAAAAATTATCATTTAATAAAATAATAAATGAAATTTTATATTATTGATAAGTTTTTATAATATAATTCTTTGTAATAAAAATAACTTTAGGGTTTTCGGTGAATAAATTTCTAGGGTTATCAGTGAAAAATTACCATTTAATAAAATAATAAATGAAATTTTATATTTTAGGTTTGAATTAACAATTCAAGCCGCTAGGAATATTTGCGGTTTGAATTAATAATTTAAGCCGCTGATATTCCTAGCGGTTTGAATTCTTAATTCAAACCGCAAATATTCCTAGCGGTTTGGGTAGAAATAAAAATCTTTTAAAAACGTGGTTATTTATATTAAAATATTTTTTTTTTGGGTAAAAATAAAAATCACGGGTTCAAATGCCTCCATTTTTCATGCCTCCACCATGCCTCCATTTTTAAAAACTTTAATAACTCAAAATTTAAAACTAAAAAATCAAAATAAAACCGTTGGATATGATCTACATCATTTTATCTATGTGCTCATAAAAAATTATCACAATTTGATTTTGTTTTTATGCGAATCAATAAGTTGATAAATCAACGTCTAGAAATTATCCACATTATTACATTTTTTATAAGCTCTTGATGACAACCAAAACAAAACTGAAATGTCATAATTTTTTACACGTGCATAGATAAAATGATGTAGATCATATCCAACGGTTTTATTTTGATTTTTTAGTTTTAAATTTTGAGTTATTAAAGTTTTGAAAAATGGAGGCATGATGGAGGCATGAAAAATGGAGGCATTTGAACCCTCCTCATTGAATATTATGTTGTTTGATAAGGATATTGACTATTTTAAGATTTTAGATGAGCACACTAGAAATTTTCTCTTAAAATAATCTCTCGCACAATTTTCTATATATTTGATTCTTACATCTGCAGCAGTCATACATTCATACTGCATAAATATAAATAATAAATTTCCAAAGTTTGAGTACATAGTAGGTTCGATGGATTTTGAACCTATTTTAGGTCCAATGGACACCAAAGCCATCTGATGCACTTTAAAATTCGTACATACAAATTTCGGAGCAAAATTGTATAAATCTTAAAGTGCATCGGACGGCTCTGATGCCTATCAAACCAAAAGAAAACTCAAAGCTCATAGTACCGTAGCCTCACTCTAAGATAACATGAGTACTTTAATTTATTTTACCATTCTCAAAATTCTAGTTCTGTTTTGGAGTAGAACTAGGGTGCTCCTAAGCTCACCAAGCCCTTCGTGAGCGCGACTCTAAAATCTATCGCATTGACTTCAAACGACATTTTCAAACCGTTAGATGTTCAATCTATATTAAAATGTGCTTGGAGACCAAATTTTACATTTTTTTGAATTTTTTTACTATTTATTAAGATGGTTTGAAAATTGCTGTTTTCCAATGGTGCAGAATTTTAATAAAAACAGCGATTTTCAAACCATCTTAATAAATAGTAAAAAAATTCCAAAAAATGTAAAATTTGGTTTCCAAGCACATTTTAATATAGATTGAACATCTAACGGTTTGGAAATGTCGTTTGAAGTCAATTCGATAGGTTTTAGAGTCGCGCTCACGGAAGGGCTTGGTGAGCTTAGGAGCACCCTAGTTCTACTCTCTGTTTTGATACACGGTTGAGCTCAAAATAACTTGCTTTATATAATTTTTTATTTCTCTAATTTTAAATCAACCTCTCTAAAGTTAGTTATTTCTCAATTTATGTTTTATACTTGTGCTTCTCTCCATCTCAATATAGAAACAAAACAAATAAAAAAATGCTTAAACGGATATGCATTTTATTCTATTATTATTTTCTTTTTTTCTGAAAAAAAAAATGGAGGTCTGAATGTTCCACGTAATAGGTTTTAAGTTCAAAACTCGAATAAAAAAAATATAAATATTAAAATTTAGAATACTAGACTTTCATCTTTCTATCATAACTCGTATGTTATTATTATTTTATTTGAATCGAACAGTATATTTTCGTGAATTAAGCTCCAAAATCAGAGGTCTTATATGCAAAAGCAAGTTACGTGTTGAGTAACAGAGGTTTGCTTGCAACCTGAGATATCGCAAATTAAATCAGTAGAGGTTAGATGAGAAATTACTTTTTTTTTTGAGGTCGTATATGAAAAAGTAAGCTAGACTTTGCTAGACTTTATCAGGAGATCGGTTCCTATCTTATTTTCTTTTGCATTTTAGCCCTTTCCTTAACGCGGTCTTTTACCAGTGCTCCATCAAGACGAGAGAGATCCATCGACGCAATATTTAGCGAAGAATCTCTCTCTACAAACCCTAACTTCCCTCTCATACAGATCAAACTATACTCTGTTAATTTGTACACCGATCGATCCGTTGACAAATTTACTGTTACTTCTAGGTTTGATTTCGTCTACTTTCATTTTTAGTTATTTTTATTTTGTTTTGTTCTGCGGGGTTAATTCGGTTCTGAATTTGATGAAATCGAATCAAATTTGTCGCATAATTCGTTTTTTATCAGGGAATAATCTAGGACTTAGATTCATAATCTTCGTTATTAGTCGGAAATGGTGATTACTATATTGTAGTTTGTGTCGATTGAAAGGTATGAGTCCGAGTTTTGTATATTACAAGATGTATCCTCGTCGCTTTATTTGGTGCTTTTATTGAAGAAATAGGGAGAACCAGATATATATTTTTGGCGAAATTGTTGACATACTTTTTCTATCTATTTTTTTTTCTCTGGTTTTGAAGCATTATCTGATTTGAAGCTGATTAGATGTAAATAATTATGTCCTTAGTTTTAGCTAGATGGTTTATCTGACCACTATTTTTATAGTCATCATGATATATCAATTTGAGATCATTTTCTTTCCTAAAGTTGAAGTTCATTGCTAGGTCTTAGCTTTAATTTATCAATCTTTCTTTCAGGTTTCTTACCATGTTAGGTAAATCAGTGTTAATATATGTATTTCAATGTTCAAATGGAAACATAGATATTTACATTTTTTTTCTTTCTTTTCCAGGTATCACTAACAAGTTCCGAGCTTAGAAAATATTGCAAAATGTTTACCAGAATATTTGGAAAGCCGAAGGAACAAGCCAATGCCTTGGCTACTCTCGATAAATTAAATGAGGTAACTTTTATATTTCTATCTTTAATTAATAGCTTTTGATTTCTTATTCCAGTTACTTTGTATGATCATTTTGTTCGTTATTGACCAATGTAGTATGGAAGCTGTACAATATATGGGCTTAAATGTTCTAATTATACCTTCTATAAATTCGTGATTTCCTTGTTGATTCCATTATGTATTATACTAGTTAAGTTTTGGCTGAACTTTTGCATCGGTACGATTTTTAGCCTGGTACACATGGGTTTTGTTATAGATTATGGCTTGTTTTATTATGTGCTCTAGACACTAGAGATGTTAGAGAAGAAGGAGAAAGTTCTTTTGAAGAAAGCAGGCCAAGAGGTTGAGAAGGCCAAGGAATTCACACGTGCCAAAAACAAAAGAGGTACCTCAATTTTATTTGAACAAATCCTCTGAAATATCAGAAATACCAACTATTTAGCAACGAAAATGTCTTAAATTACACTATACCTTCTTATTTGTCGGATTTTGGATTGTGTGTCTGATCTGTTCCAAATTACATAGGCTAATTGGGTCTGAGACCAGACTTCATTCCTTTTACTTTTTTGGTTGGACTTCTATCTGATTTCTTATTTGTTATTTGTGCATGTAGCGGCTATACAATGTTTGAAGAGGAAGAGGCTGTATGAACAACAAGTTGAGCAGCTGGGCAACTTCCAACTTCGCATTCATGACCAGGTAAAGAGTTTGTTTTTTTACCTGTTAGGGTTATTACCACCACTAAACCAGATACTATGACTCGATGCATGGGCCTTGCGTTCTGAAGTAATTATATTCTGTACTGATAGTGCACAAGTTTTGTAATTTGTTCATTTATTTATTTGTTTTCTTGCCTTTTTATTTTGCATCGAGGACTGCAGAAATTTGTGATTTTATTGAGATGTTAACAGCTAATGGGGAAGCCACGAAAACATATTTCACATATGTGGCCAACTGTGTCTGTGTACAGTTAGCAGTGACTGAACTTTCACTATTCCATTAATAACGTGCTATTTCTGTATTAAATAAACAGATGATCATGTTAGAGGGTGCAAAGGCTACAACCGAGACTGTGGATGCATTGCGAACTGGGGCAGCTGCTATGAAGGCCATGCAAAAAGCCACGTTAGTATACAATTATTTCATTATGATTGTAATTATTACTTCAAAATGGTTACCATATTTAAGCAAGCTATAAATTTATTTGCTTTAGTGGTTATTCCTGCTGCATACACTGCACTTGTTTATTTAATTTAATGCTAGAATTGACAAAATCTCCTAATAACAGAAATATAGATGATGTGGACCAGACGATGGATGAAATAAATGAACAAACAGAGAATATGAAGCAGATTCAGGAGGCATTGGCTGCCCCCATCGGTGCAGCTGCTGATTTTGATGAGGTAATCAATAAACCTTTATACCCCTTCCCAACACAGACAACATTCACTCGTTGCTTTCAAGTGAAGGAAACAGATTCTCTTGCAATGCTTTTGCCATAAGGCCCAACCATTGTCCTATTTTTGTTGTAATCCATAGTTAATGAGTTCATCTGGCACAAAAATTGCATGCATTCGGAAGGTATATTGAAGAGTCATGACAGGAAGTTCTATTGAAAGCCAAAGCAGTATATTGTATATCAATAGGTTCATGTTTCCGCACAGATTGTGATCCTATTGAACAAAAATAGCATTGACAATAACATACTATGTGCAGCTTACAGTTATTACCTAAGGGAGGTACATTATCAGATGCACTTGGTGCTATAGAAGTACTATTAGCTTCCCATTGATGACCTTTCTTTATTTCTAACCATGTGAACTTTGATTCAATTAAGGATGAATTGGAGGCAGAGCTAGAAGAGTTGGAAGGAGCAGAGCTAGAGGAGCAGCTGCTAACACCAGCCACCAGTGCCCCTGCCGCTCCCATCTACACCCCCTCTACGGCTACCGCATCAGCCTCCACTGCCGGGAAGCAGCCGATGCGGCCTACTGCACAGAGAACTCAATCTACCCCCGAGGAGGATGAGCTTGCTGCTCTACAAGCTGAGATGGCCATGTAGTGGGCCTACTATTTCGGGTATCTACCTTCTCCACTATGTCATTCGTTTTTTTTTTTTTGGCAACCCTGCCGCCCTTTTTTTGGAGTTGTGATAGTTTAGCCACTAATTTTTATATTGCAAATTTTATGACAATTAAGTAAAGCCAAGATTATTGTATGTCAGGTTATGCATTGGTATGATCTTGTTCCAAGTTTTCGAGTGAGATGGCAGAACAATTTAGGGGCAATATGTACTGTTGTCTTTGTGGTTTGGTCTAAGTGATAAATAATTGAAAGAAGTCGGGCCATATTTGCAAGTATGGAAAATGCTGAGTGTTGATTTGAAATATAGTGAGAAATTTCCCATTTTGAGAAAACAAAGCCCTCCTTGCTCATTGAGGGTTTTCTAGGTGGGGGTGGGTTTTGTTTGATATAATTTTATTTCCTTCATTTCCGTGCTCAAATTAAGCTGGTGAACTAAATGAACTCTTAATAAATACCAATGGACTTCATTTTCTTCTTTGTTCTTAAATTAAATTTCTTTACTTGTGCAGGTTGTTGATGCGAAACAAGATGAACAATAATGTAAAGTTGATTGTTGTCTGTATTGTCTTGTTTTAATACCGTGTGTTAGATTTTTCATATATTGATGAATAGACATCGGATTCACTTTGTAAGAAGATGCCTTTGATATTATTAGAGGTAGATGTTTCAAAATGGTCGGTACAAAGAATCCGTCCCCCTTTTATGTGTGACACTCTCCTCGTGTCCTTGAATGATTAACATTTATGGTGTATATCTCTCCATGGTTCAATTCTGTTTAGTGAATTTCTCTTTCATTCATGATTCTCATGATAACATGAGGGTTCAAATGCACCATAATTTTTGTGTTCCAGTATGCACCACATTCTTTATCTCTATTTTCAAAGTCTGAATAGTGGATCTGAACCACTCAACACAATTGTCATAATAAAATATACTTGGATACCAAAGTTTATATTTTTTAGAATTTTTTTACTATTTTTTAGATAGATACCAAAATCACTTTTTAAGGAGATTCTGGACCATCTGATAAAGTGATATTGTACCTATCTAAAATAATAGTAAAAAAATTCTAAAAAATATAAAATTTGGTCTCCAAACATATTTTATTACGAAGATCATGTTGAACAGTTCGGATCGACTGTTCGGACTTTGAAAATAGAGATAAAGGATGTGGAGCATATTGGAGCACAAAAATTACGGTGCATTTGAACCCTCCTCTGATAACATATAGCAATGACTGTCTTGCGATGTTCCCAAATAAAAAAGATAATTATACATAGTGGTAACAGCTATAGCCGGTACATAAGCCTGGATCATTAGTCGCAGGAGTATTTGTTTGCGTTGCACCTTTTGTGTTATATATAGTTGTTTAGGTTAAAGGCAGTGTCCTAGAACGGTCGCCAAGGCTGATTTGTAGGTTGAGCAAACTTTCACATAATAATGTATTATTCAGCCGCCAAATTTGATTAGTTGTCATCCAAATCGATTAATTGGTCTTCAAATTTAATTAATAGGTATAGTACTTTTTCAGATTGTGTAATGTTGCTTGTTTGGGTCGTATTTTCTTCATTCAAATTCTAGTTTTCATGATCTCAAGTTCTATAGAAATTACACTTCACAACTTCTAATTTGGTATTAGTTTTTAGAAAGTTTATTAATATTTAGACAATGATTTTTTTGTAAGTACATTTTTTTTCATTACAAGTGTAATTTACTTCGAGAATTTCTATAAAAATTTAGAAGTAATTGATCTTTTGCTCTTTTGCTCCATAAATGTAGACTTGTGAACCCGGTCATTTTTTATTTTTTTATTTATCCTGGTTAGATGTTTCGAATATTAGATAGGAGTTATAAAAATTCATCAAGTAGTTACATATTTTATTGTCCCTACTTGGATAAAAAAAAAAAGAGATTCTACACTCTAATTTGTGAATAACTTATTTTTATTTGTATTATAAATATTTGCGTATTTTAAATTTTGAATGTTAACATGTCTGTAAATATTCAATTAATCAGTCACATTACGATCAATTGCTTGACAGGTTCCATTCCGTCCGCCAAACAAATACCGTTTTCGATACAGGTTAGAAGTAATGTGACCGATTAATCGGATTTGCCGATACTGGTAGAAGTAAATTTGTTGAGCGTGTTACTGAGATTAAACGAGATCTATGTTAAATTGTTAACCAAGATCACTGCAAATAGCATGAAGATTAATATGGGGCGCTGTCCCCTTTCTTTTTCTGTGCATTGTCAACAACTTGTATACTTTGTCTGGAAATTTGGTGTAGTAGTAGATATTACTCACCGGATATCAGTGGAACCCATTTTAAATTCTAGTTGAGGGCATGAAAAAAGGAGAGCAGCTTGGGTCTGATGGGTTTCGGGACCGTCCGACCTGCTTTATCGTGAGCACGAATTTTAAAGCAGACGCGAAAGTTGCGGGTGAAAATCTTAAAGCAGATCGGACGGTCATCGAACCCATCGAACTCACTTTGAGTCCGATGGGCATCGGACCCAAATTGACCTCTGAAAAAAGTAGCAGGTGATACCGACAAGCTAATGAAAAAAACATGAAAAAGAAAATAAAAAAGCTGCAACATCAGCTGCTGATGATTCCATAATGCTTGCTATCAGGAAAAACCTACAATTAACAAAAAAGGGGAGGAAATTACTGAGATTGGAGCCTTTTGAGAATAACCCCAACCACCTCCCAATTATAACCCCTGTAACGGAGCCATCTTGTGATCCGCGCCTTACGATTCTCAATCGATGTATTTTGTCCCTTAATCCACTGCTTTGACACCTGAACAAGTAGTTTATCCATCGATTCTTCTGAAATATCCTCATTTACTTTCTTATTACTGCTGCCACCCCCACCATAATTGTTCTTTTTATTACTTATATTGCTATCATCTTCAGAATTAGTGAACTGGGATTGGAGTCGCTTGACAATAACAGCAACAACCCCCCAAGTGAAACCCCGGTATTGGAGCCACCTTATAACTCTTGTCTTGCGATTTTCTGTCGACAAATCTTGGCCTCTCAGCCACAGTTTGGAGGCTTGGATGAAGAGACGATCCATGGATGATTCTGACATGACCAGCTGTGCATTGCTAGATTCACTCTCATGAAGATCAGTATTCTCTTGATTATGAATCTGATTAGCAGCATCACTACTATAATCATCATCATGCTCAAAGACCTTTCTCGTGGCTTTGTTTACCTCTGCTTCAGGCACCCCCTTTTGAAGCAGTGCCTAATAAAATACAAATGAAATCAACAAAGAAAATGCATTAGCTTTGCTGTAGGATTATATTATCATTATTATTAATTTATGTGGAGATCAGGTTTTATCGACTTTTAGTATACGACACCATTTTTTTTGGTATATTTAATAATTTTGAAGTTTTGAGCTAGCGTCGTGCTATGCTAACACAAAGTTGGGATGGGGACTACTTTATTTATGCTTTATAATTAATACTCAGCTGGTTTAAATAAACAGAAAACAAGCCCAAATGACAAAGAAAAATTAGCAAATTTACTTGTTTGATACGGCGTGGACCCCAGGTAGCAGAGAGCCATTTTGACTGTGAAAATGATTCAGCATACAAGCCATCGTTCACTAATCCCCTGTTAGTTTAAACAGGAAAAAAATGGACAGTCAAACTAAGAGAGGACAAACAGCAAATACCAAAACATCAGTCATTGACATTGGTACCAGTAGACATGTTCAGAACTTCAGATGCTTGATGGTGACGTCAATATGGTAATGGTTGTTCTTTTAACAATATAGACTCAGAGGCCAGAAAGTATGCTCAGATAATAAAAATAAAATAAAATAAAAACATAATTTTCGCTCCAGTTAGGTGTGTAATAAGATAATATGGGAAGGGATAGACAACCAGACTTAATCAGCCACCGTGATAACGAACATCAAATTTCATTGAAATGGAAAACTAAATTGTAGTTAAGCTCTTTATCAATTTAGGTAGTTTATGCATAAAGTTTGTTCAATTGATCAAATGCTAGTGAAGAGAGCTGCTATATATCGCCCAATGGTCAATTGGTTTCAAACTTGCAGAAAATTTCATACATGGCCTATCAAAATGGCAAACATATCTACAATTTTAAATTTCAAATTTTGATAAAAGTGTTGTGTCGGTTTTTACTATTGCAAATAAGTTTATTGTTAATATAACCTATCCCAGAACTAATTATGAATAATATTATAAAAACAAAACCTGTCCTTAATGTCAGCAATGACTTTGTCTACCACTTGAACTGGGAATTTCTTGCCACTTAGCTTCTTTCTTAGTTCAGCCACTGAGAAAGCCCTGTTCAAATAATTGATACAAGTAATTAATTTGATATAATAATTAGAGAAAAGAATTTATTAGAACAGGAAACAGGGGCTGGCTACTATGCTTATATAAGCATATGCCCACATATGCTTATAACTCATTTTTGCGTTTCCAATGTTCAAATGGTCGATCCGACCGTTCATCTTGTTCTCCATATTAATATGTGCTTGGAGACTAAATTTTACATTTTTCTGAATTTTTTTACTATTTATTAAGCCACTTTGAAAATTACTGATCTGGGTGAACAATAAAAACAGTGTTTCCAAAATTCTGGACCATATGATTAGCAATTTTCAAAGTGGCTTAATAAATAGTAAAAAAATTCAGAAAAATGTAAAATTTGGTCTCCAAGCACATATTAATATGGAGAACAAGATGAACGGTCGGATCGACCATTTAAACATTAGAAACGCAAAAATGCTTATTTAAGCATATGTAGGCATATGCTTATATAAGCATAATAGCCAAGCACCAGGAAACCCAGAATAACATATTAGCAAAATTTTTGATAAAGCTAATGGATGAGATCCAGTCAGATAAAGAATACGATATTATGCTATATGAATTTTAAGGATTTGATTCTTCTTGAAATCAATTTGAGGAGTAATTAAGTCATCCTAACCTTTCATGCTAATTATTTTCTGAGCCTTTGCATGAAGTAGATGGTTTTTCAGTTTTTTATTTACACGAAGGATGTAATCATACTTTAAGAAACAAACAAATTTAAGAAATATCAGACCTCCCTGCAAGTAACTGAATAGCAACGTTTTCAGCATCTTCTAATGTTCTTTTGCTGATCTCTTCCTCTTGACAGCTATTGCTATCATCTAAATCAACTACTAAAAAAGAAAAATTAAAATAAAACAAAAAATACTTCTAAAAATTTGGAATTGAAAGTGAAAAGACAAAGGTCCTTGAATACATAGATATTTGTCAATACGAATCATTTGTAAAACAGAACACAACCATTTTGGTCTAAACCTGTCGAGCCCAGTCTATGTTTCACTTTTGATTTTTTAACACTTCTTATCATTTGAGTTGAAAGCACCAAATGAAGATCTGCAATGGAAGTATAAAAGCTCCTAATATCCTATACCAGGATGGCTAGAAAGATATATTAAATCAAAGCCACCATATTTGAAATAAATTCTTCCTCCATATTTTGTGTACCTCCTGCTTTCTGAGAACCATCTCAGTAGACTAGTAGAATACCATATAGAAGACCATCATGCATGCCGACACAAGCATAAAAGTTTACTCACCATCTTTTAGAAGTCTGTTCTTAGTGGCATTTCGACAAACACTTATGGAGCTCTCAACATCACTCTCTTCATGCACCTGCTTCTTGGTTCTCTTCTTTGGCAAACTTGCTAAAAAGACAAATACGTCTTAATATGAAAGACAATTGAACTAAAGATATACCTTCCTGAACACGATATACGAGCGTGACCATGGCCAATTCACCAACCCCAAAAGGTCATTTTATCTTCTTTATTTATTTATTTTTTCTTTATTAAACTCACCAATTTTGTTCAGTCTCGTCTCTGAGGCATTATTACAAACAGTTTCCAGCTGCTCCACAACACTGTCATCGCATGATTCCTCCTTTGCTTTCTGCTTTCGTAAACTAGCCAGAGACACTGGATTTTGAGTTCGAGAGGTCTTGATTTGGGGAATGGAATAATCACTCTGAGTGCACCTAACAGTACTAATTGAACAACGACAACCTCTTCGCAACCTATGAAATACAAACGAGTTCAAAAAGGTAGCAGGGTTTAGAAAGAATGAATGTCTAGTGCAATTTGCAAGTACACATTACCAAGGAACTGTCAGATCGCGAGATTGGAGTTGGAGGTAGATTTGAAGGCTTCGATTTAAAGAAACACTCCTCATTTTTCTTTCCTTTTTGCTGGCGGAATTTTAATTCGAAAAAACCTATAAAAAAATTGCTAATTGCTGGAGGTTTGTTAATTGTTATTGCACGACCGCCACCGTGGTCGCATTCTAGGGAATTTATATCCCCTAAAGTAACTTAAATTTTGATTTTAGATCTGGACCGTCAGACCTGTTTTGGCACTGGTCCGAATTCTTATTAAACGGTCCGATCTAAACTCAAAATTTGAGTTACTTCAGAGCGTCCGGACTACGATCTAGGAGCGTCGGACTGAATACCAATTTACAGAGTCCATATGCTCGACGGTACCGTAAAAGATTCCCTTTTACAATTAGCTATTTACGGTTGAGATTAACTCTCAGCCGGTTTGGGATTCAGGCTGACTGGGGGGAGAGTATTATTGGGCTTTGAGATTCGTGCCAATTTAAAATGAACGGTCCAGATCAAGTAATTGTAAAAGATTCCCTATTACGGTACCGTCGGTGATATAATTCCCAATTTACATCCGTTCCGTGCTTAAAGGGTTTTTATTTTTCAAATAAATAACATGATTATTTCGACTTTTAAAAGTTTGATGGCGATATATATACCGTTAATATTTTTAGTGAATCATTTACTCAAACAGCTAAAAACTGTTAATTTTTTTTTTTCTAAAATGGAATGCAGATTGAATGTACCTAATTAATGCGTTTAGGTTTTCATGCATTCAATCTGTATTTAAAAATTATTTTTAACAATTTTCAGCTGATGAATGTATAACTTGGAATTTAAAACTCAAATATAAAAAACTTTTTGACTCAACTCAGTTATTCACATAAAATAAACCGAAAAATAATAGTGTTTACATACATAAAGAGAAAATAATATAGATTGTATTTAACGGTGTTATTTTGTCATTTGAGTTTTAGAAAATTTATAATTTCATTTCTAATTAATATTGTTGACAAATAATTTCATTTCTAATTTCACCGAGCAAAACAGGGAAGGTAATTAGTAGATATATTGAATTCTTTCTTGTAGAAACACCTTACTAGTGCTCTGACCCTTAATGAAACAAGATTAGTGAAATTTTAGAGAAATTGTTAACTTATATATAGATTTGCAGACGGGTGTGTATACAAATTTGCAGCAGCTTTTACATAGATCTTTTTTGTAATCTACCCAAATAAAGGAGGAAATTATTTTGCAGTTGAGTCCTCTTCGTCTTGTTTCCAAACGGGAAGGATGCCTTGAGCAGCCAATCTTTTCTCGACCCAAAACACGATATGTTTTGCTGTTATTTTCTTCTCGTCTATCAGGAATGGTTCTACTGTACTCACTTCTGACCCGTATGATGACAGTGAAAATCCCTTTGGACCTACAAAATTATAACAATGAAATTTTGGAGAATTTTTCCTTGGCTAATACAATGAGACAAGTTAACCAGTAAAATGTCATCATATCACTTTTGCCCTGTAAAATGAGATATATCACCTGTTCTGTTTACCCCATTCATAACGTAGTTATTATTTTCTTTACTTCTTAAAAGAGCAACTAGTTTACTGTAGTTTTTGGTTTCTTGAAGAGATGTCAGAGAGCAGATGGTTATTCAAGTGGGTTCCGATAAATTAGGAGATTATGCTTGCTTGAATTAACCCACTTTGGAGGGACTGAAGGAGCATTTTTTGTTTCTTTTTGTTTTGCAGGGGTATGCAGAAAACTTTGAAGAAATCATATTTGTATTGAAGAAAAGTTTCATGGTTTTCTCTGCAAAGTCCCCAACCTACATATCCTTGCAAAACCTGAGTTCTCATATACCCATGAAAAAAAATTAAGTTTCTTTCCATGTTGTTATGGCCCTGAAAAATTTGAGAAAAATTTCCAAAATCCTTCATAGAACACTATTAATAGATATCAAGGTTCCTATTTAGTATTTTGTGTTATTTTAACAAGAGACATGCGAAAACAACAAATCTCATGCATATCTGCTACAAATATGCAGATAACTATACACGATGCACCTAAGTTTGACAATTTAAACTTCAAAGAGCTATTTACCGGTTAGAACGCCATTCGGGAAGAAAGCCCAGAAGGAATAGGGTACGTTGTTCTTAACAAATGAGCCCTCCAACTGCAGCATTTGAAAATAGATGGTTTCAGATACAAGCTTCATTTAAGAAAAATAAAATAAGTAAAGAATTTAGGGGCTAAATTCAAAATTTAAAACCATTACGTCAACAGTGAAGATGTATGGTGCCATTGATTTAGCTCAATTATCTTTAAGTCTTGAACAAAGAATTCATGCCGGTACTTGTATATAAATAGAAATCGGGTGATGGTAAATTGTTCAGAAATATTTTTTTGAAAAAAGTTTCAGTATCTCTCTTACCCTATTATCTTGAAAGGAAAGTTCAATTTGTGACAAATCCTCTTGAGCCTCGAGTATAGATTTTAGTGAAGGAATCACATCCTCTTGCATTAGCTCTGTCAATTCTTTTGTTGGTGCCTTTTTCGGTTTCGGTTTCGCTGCAGCTGCTGGTTTTTCCGCTGGTGCTGCTGTCTCATCTGCTGGTTTCGCCACAGGTGCTGCTGTCTCAGCTGTGTCCTTCTTGTCAGTAACTAATGGGATGGAAAATTTGAAACAAACATTTGTTATCTATAGATTAATTTTTTTTAAAGTCACGAACAACAGGAAATTTGACAACTATAATTCAAAACCCGTTATCAATGCTTAATTATAGTGGTTTGCGGTTATAATGCTAGTATTAACTAAAGCCTACAAAAAGCCACTGATGTGGCATTTGAGATGGTCAGTGACTGAAGTGAAGATAAAGTCGATAACCATATCTTTCATGTTTAATCTTTTTCTTGCTTTATTTTCATCTTTTTGGTGTAGATCTTGGGAGATGCTGTCAGTCAACCAACTGATTTAATGCCTTTTTTTAGTAGCAAAGCCGCGCACAAGTAAATATGGAACTTCTTAATGGCACATATATAAGTTATAATTTTATATAAGAGCAGAATTCAAGACATAGCAATATTAATTCCAAATTAAGTGACCAACAATGATTGCAGAAGAAACACTTAAAAAATTGCAGCCTAAACAAATGGGTTGATATAACAGAGCAACGGATCAATGAATAAGGGATGTAAATGTAATATGTCAAAAATTAGCTAGTACATTAAATTTAGAGAATTGCTCCAGTACATTATTTTTTTGTGGAGAAAAAAATTGATAGCAATTTGGGCCATGTGATTAAGGAAGGGCATTAAAAGGGAAAAATAAATAAACAAGCTGTGTTAAGTTTGGGAATAAATCTAATAGCTTGAAAGGAGATAATTTAGACATTCTTTTTAAATGTACTTTTCATTTTACTTCCATTTCTCCCTCTTTCAATTCCCACATCTGTCTCTCTCAAACAAATAAACTATAGTTTTGTATAAACTATAAAAGCGAATGTTGCGACTTCTAAATGAATTCAATTTAGAAATCATAATATTTTTTGGGTGATGATGAACCCTAGCATCTAACTAATGGACTACCCTTCAATCCAATCACAAAATATGATCTATCTAGAGAGACAAATACAGGGGGAGAGGAACTGAAATGAGAACCTAAAAATTAATACAATGACCAAATAGAAAAGGAGTAATGCTTGAAGGCATCATGCATCATGTGTATCCATTTATTCATTGAGCTCTTAAGAATATGCATTCTTGTTGTTATTTGTTAAGCAATAAATACGGCACATTTACACCTTATAAAAAAAGTTTCTAGTTTCCTTACTATGAGGTTTGACATCATAAAACATATAATTGATTCCAGTGGGAACATAAAATCATAAAATGACATTTTTTGCATTGAAAATAAAATAATAAAAGGAAATAATATTGAATGAGAGAAATACCAGTAGCAGGTGATTCTTGTGTGGTTGAGCAGAGCACAACAAAATTTCCTCTTTGGTGACCTAGCACTAGAGATTTAGAACTGAATGAGAGAAGTTTGGTTCTGGCATGGCTTCTGAGAGGGTAGAATGTGTTCAACGATTGAGCAGCCATCAAAATAAGAGAAGATAAAGGTTCCTTCTTTCCGGGTAGAATTTAACAAATTTTTTGTGATTAGAGAGAAATGCTTCCGATTACAATATAGACCTAAGTTTAATTACCGAATTGGTTCTGGTCTAGTTATTTTTCGCTCCTTTTTTTTTGTGCTTATTGGAAGAGCAGTAGAACCTGGCTCTGGTTCAAACTGGATTTCTATCCACTAATTTGAGCGGATTTGATGGCTGTACTCTCCCGCAAGTATTTTGTTTCTAGAGAAGAGATTTCGCTGGGCCTTCTTTTTATTGATAGATTGATTATAAATGGGCTTTATTTGTAGTGTTATAGAGAGGAGATTTCGCTGGGACCTTTTCTTTTATTTTAATAGATTACAAATGGGAACGGTGAGATTTCTCTGGGCCTTTCTTTTATTGATATATTAGAAATGGGCTTTATTTGTAATGTTATAGTACGCAAAGGGCGATTCGGAGACAGACTATTTTATCTTTTTTTTAATAACTCAGATAGATGACGATCTTTTTTTAGTTCCATAGAAGGGGCTACAGCATTTCGCAAGAAATGGCAGGCGAGGCTACGTATACTTGTAGTAGATACTATAATAATAAATTAAAAGTTCGGGTTCGGTTCGGCGAGGTCAAAAATTCGTGATTCGGGTATAATTCAGGTATAATTCGGAAATGATTCGGTACCACAAGGAAGTAAAAAAAAAACCTAAAAAAAATATATATGTATTTTTTTTAATTTTTTAATTTTTCAACTGTTTTAATAAAATTTTGAGAAAAAAATAAATATTTGAGAAGTGTTAAGAATTTGATATTTGGAATTCAAAAGTCAACTTATTATAAAAAAATGTCAATTACTGTGGTACCCACGTTTATATTTGAGCTGTGGGTTCATAACTTCATATTTGATAATTGATAGTTGATACCCACGTGGTGGGGTCTACTTATACATTTCAAAATTCAAAACTTTGCCTTAGCCTCACCCACGTGGTGGGGTCCTCCAGAATTCACTCAAGCACAGAGCCACGGAGGCACGAGCAACAACGACGAATTTTTCGAATAAAACGCGAATCATTCGTAAAAAAATGTTTTATTCGCGAATAAAACACGAATCATGTTACTATGGTAGGCACTTGCGTATCCCTAAATTTTTTATTTTTTTTAGAACCGGGCTTAATCAATGCTTGCCTATCCCTGTTGGTTGACCTTGCCTACCCCAGAGCCCAATATACCTATTCGGCACAGCTCCTTTAGCCTCATTTACTTCTTAATCTTAGTTAATCCGGCCGAACACTCCTTCCTTAGTCCGGATTTAGAGACCTCATTAGCCTTAATTCTTAATCCACTCTCACCCTTTCCTTAAGATACAGGGCTCTTTTAGGCCTCCTTTAGAGAATCTTTCAAGTGTTTATGGACTATTTTACCCCTAATTTGTACAGCCCCTTAAGGAGCGATATTTCTTTTTGATTTTTCTATTCTTTCTTGCTTAGACTATAACTCAAAGCCCAAGGCACGAAAATAAGAACACCCTTTTACCTCCGACCTAGATTGTCGGCTCTACAATGAAAAACTCGTAAATCTAACATTATAGATGGCTTCGTCTTGATTTTATCTTTTTATTGACATCCCATTTGATGGGTACTATCTTTCTCCTTTGAAATTCTCATTATAAATATGATAAAAAGTGATATTTAATTTCTTAATTTTTTTCAATTATTTCATGTTTTTATCGTTGAGGTGGAAGGAGATTATTGACATCACTTTAATTTTTTGGTCCAATTTCTGAATTTTATTCAATAATTTTTCATTATAAGAAAGGGATGAGGTAGAGAAGAAGCGATGAGGCATGATTTCCACTATAATAAGATGCATATTTCACATTTTATTTTTTAAGGAATTTGATCCCATGACTTTTGTTGTATCAATTTCCTTTTTTACATTTGGGTATCATTAATTCTGAAGTTTGCTAGTTTATTAATTACATAAATTTAGTTTCACAGGTTCACATTATGAAAGTTTGCATCTATCAATTTGTAAAAGTTTACATTTGGGTATCATTATGAAAGTTTGCATCTACCAATTTGTGAAATCAACAATGCTTCCTCCATTGACTTGATTTTGTCATTAATATATTTCTTGTTTTTTGATATGTAAAAGAATATTTGTTATAAATTTTTGACTTAGTTGAAACCTTCGATATATTTTTTGCATTAATATATTTCTTGCTATTTTTTTGAATTGTGTTTTGAATCCGAATCTGAACTCGAACCCGAATCCGATTTTTGCCTACCCCTAGCTCAAATTCTAGCCTCGCCACTGGCAGCATCGATTAGAAGCAATTAGTAACAAAGAAGAGACCAAACATGTAATTTTGATTCCTAGTTTGTGTTCAATATGTATATACAAAAGTTATGGTCATATGGATAGTTCTTGTTTCTAGCCCATGTCTAACTCGGCTCACTGGCCACTCCAAATCATACAAACCAATAATTAATAATCAGAATAGGCGAGTGCAGACGAGCACGACTCTATAAGTTCGTTCGAGTACAGAGGAGCCTTTTAGCGAACTATCATTATCGTCAGGGAGGAGAAGCCAGACTAGTTTACTCTAAATTATATAAAGGTTTTTTTTTTTTATAGAGAATGAAGATTAATTTTACATTACTCATAATATTTTATTTTAAATTATATATAAATAATTTTTTAAAATAATTTTTTCTTAAATTCGCCTCTAACTGCTGTAGCATTATAAGAAATTAAAAGTTAATTTCACCGATGTAAAAGTTTAGAAATTAATTTTAAGTTAATTTCTAAATTTTTTTATATAAATTAATTTTAATTGTTAGAATGGAGATGTTACTAGAAAATATTTTAAGATTCATTTATCAGCACATATTGACATAAACATAACTAATGAGAACTTAATTTTGTTTTTTGTTTAAAAAAATATATTTTCTTTATTATAAAAATTGAAAGTTAAATCATCAAATTATTTAATATTCACGAAAAATTCTTTATCGGATTAGAACCTTTTGTACGGAAAATATTACCTTTGCAAATGAATTGTTTTTGTAATTGACAAGATATAATTATAAAACGAGAATTACAATGGCAAAGCTTGTCAATTAATAGAAAAACAAGGTTATTTTCTTTCTTAATCTATGGGCCCCTCTCCTTTCCGTGATTTTTATTTTTACGCAAAAAAAAATATTTTAATATAAATAACCACGTTTTTAAAAGATTTTTATTTCTACCCAAACCGCTAGGAATATTTGCGGTTTGAATTAAGAATTCAAACCGCTAGGAATATCAGCGACTTGAATTATTAATTAAAACCGCAAATATTCCTAGCAGCTTGAATTGTTAATTCAAACCTAAAATATAAAATTTCATTTATTATTTTATTAAATGGTAACTTTTCACCGATAACCCTAGAAATTTATTCACCGATAACCCTAAAGTTATTTTTATTACAAAGCATTATATTATAAAAACTTATCAATAATATAAAATTTCATTTATTATTTTATTAAATGGTAATTTTTCACCGATAACTCTAGAAATTTATTCACCGATAACCCTAAAGTTATTTTTATTACAAAGAATTATATTATAAAAACTTATCAATAATATAAAATTTCATTTATTATTTTATTAAATGGTAATTTTTCACCGATAACCCTAAAGTTATTTTTATTACAAAAAATTATATTATAAAAACTTATCAATAATATAAAATTTCATTTATTATTTTATTAAATGGTAATTTTTCACCGATAACCCTAGAAATTTATTCACCGATAACCCTAAAGTTATTTTTATTACAAAGAATTATATTATAAAAACTTATCAATAATATAAAATTTCATTTATTATTTTATTAAATGGTAATTTTCACCGATAACCCTAGAAATTTATTCACCGATAACCCTAAATTTATTTTTATTACAAAGAATTATATTATAAAAACTTATCAATAATATAAAATTTCATTTATTATTTTATTAAATGGTAATTTTTCACCGATAACCCTAGAAATTTATTCACCGATAACCCTAAAGTTATTTTTATTACAAGAATTATATTATAAAACTTATCAATAATATAAAATTTCATTTATTATTTTATTAAATGGTAATTTTCACCGATAACCTTAGAAATTTATTCACCGATAACCCTAAAGTTATTTTTATTACAAAGAATTATATTATAAAAACTTATCAATAATATAAAATTTCGGTGAAAAATTACCATTTAATAAAATAATAAATGAAATTTTATATTATTGATAAGTTTTTATAATATAATTCTTTGTAATAAAAATAACTTTAGGGTTATCGGTGAATAAATTTCTAGGGTTATCGGTGAAAAATTACCATTTAATAAAATAATAAATGAAGTTTTATATTATTGATAAGTTTTTATAATATAATTCTTTGTAATAAAAATAACTTTAGGGTTATCGGTGAATAAATTTCTAGGGTTATCGGTGAAAAATTACCATTTAATAAAATAATAAATGAAATTTTATATTTTAGGTTTGAATTAACAATTCAAGCCGCTAGGAATATTTGCGGTTTGAATTAATAATTTAAGCCGCTGATATTCCTAGCGGTTTGAATTCTTAATTCAAACCGCAAATATTCCTAGTTAGAAATAAAACTTTTAAAAAGGTGATTATTTATATTAAAATATATTTTTTTTTTGGTAAAAATAAAAATCACGGCTCTCCTTTCTTCTCATCACTTTCTTTTGGGCCAATAAGCAACTTAAAAATGGAATTTGGGGATTGGGATTGAATTATCTCTTAAATTCACTTTACCCTGCCAATTGGAAATTCGGATCCTGTGAAGTAACTCAATTTTTGGGTTTTAAATCGGGACCGTCCGATTCGGATCTGAGATCATCCGTCCCGAAATGGAGCGCACACATCAAGACAATGGATTCGAATCTCGAGACGATCTGGAGGGACAGAATCGAATCGGACGGTCCCGATCGGAAACCCAAAAGTTGGGTTACTTTAGGGGATCCGGACACGCGAAATGGTGGGGATCAAAGCGTGAACTTCACCGCTCTTTGTTCGAGAAGGCACCACATTTCGCCGGATTTCACCGCCCGACCTCATACTTCACCATCAAAGAACTCGGCAAATCTGGTTCGTTCGATTGGGGTCCTTCTTGGGCCTGATCTGTTCACTCGAACTTGCATTCTCATCTCTACTATTAACTCGGGTGCATACTCTTTCCCACGCTTTTTATTTTTCTGGTGTTTAAATTTGTGGCCAAATTACAGTTTTTGGTGATTTTACTACTGGTTCTTGAGTTTCCCCCGCAGCTTGACAAGTCTATTAAGACAATTTTGAGCAATTTGATTGTTGGGTACGTAAATTGGTGAGCAATTTGATTGGAGATGCGAAGCGGCCCCTGTTATTTAGGAAAATTGCTACCTCTGCATACTACTGCTTGCACTAGAAGGTCTTGTTTTATTTCTGAGAAGGGGATATTTCATTGCATTTTTGTCTCTATCTGTATATTTTGTTTTGGGCCTTAATTAAATTGTTGTTGTATTTCCACACAATTAATGAGATACTTTTTAACTTTTAAGGAAGAAAATGTAAATTTTGAATTTTCTTTGGCAAGTAAAACATACTTTGTTCTTGGTAGGTCTATAGTTTTACATGTTCCAACAAATATTGATCATAACAGCTTATCTTCTCAACCCTGGCTCTAGCTACTATGCGCACTGCTGCTGCTGCTATGGTAGCTATTCCTCAGCACATGTAAAATTAGTTAGTCTTCACATAGGGCGGAGTAGGTCCGATGGGCATCGGACCTACTTTAGATTTGATGGGCTCCAAGACAGTCTGACCCGCTTTAAGATCTGTGCGCTCCGCTTTAATATTCGTACGTGTCCCTTCAATTTCGTGCGGACGGATCTTAAAGCGGATCAGACGGTCTTGGAGCTCATCGAACCCAAAAGTAGGTCCGATGTCCATCGGACCTACTCCACTCTAAGTCTCCACATACTAACATACTACTGCAGTTTTCCATGAGTAATTTGTGAATTTTGAATTTTTGCATGAAAATAAATAAGAAAAATCTTTATTTGTCAGCTTCATTTCATCTTTTTGCAGATAATGGCGACGTATCAAGTGAACCGGCTACCCAGTATTAGTTCTCATAACGATTCAGTATCTCATGGGCATGAACAGCAAGCAGGCCCTCCTCAGACTAGCATGGGCCCCATGAGCACAACAAACAGTAGCGGAAATAATAATGGCAATGGTGGACTTGGTGAACGGCATAGATTGCGGTGGACCAATGAGTTGCATGAACGATTTGTTGATGCTGTTAATCAGCTAGGTGGACCTGAAAGTACGTCTTTTTCACTCTATTCTGTTTTAGTCTCTTTTTTGTTCATGTCACTTGAATATTTTGAGCCTTGCTTTGGTAATTAACATTTGAGTTCCGTCACTTATTACAATGGAAAACTTGCAAACTAGCCAACAACAAATTTTGAAGAACAAAGAACAAATTGTCTGTGTTGGAAGAAAAGGAAGTTTCTAGTTTCTACATTTGTCACAAGTTTAACCTGCTTCCTGCTTTAGTTGGGTTGAAAACATCATTCTGATTTTCAGTTAATTTTCTGTACCGTTGCTGTTTTTCTGAAAGTTTCCCTTAGGAGTTGCAAAATTCTGGTCCAAGTTTTGTCAAAGGCTAGGGTCTGGGTCCAAATGTGATGACTTGGGGGGTCAGTTGACTGTTTTTCTTTTTTACAAATTTTAGCGACTTGTACTGGTTTATATTTAATTTTTTAGAAAACATTTTTAATTATAACTCAGTCGACCAAGATTTGTGTTAATTTCTTCCACTGTTAAGCATCATATTTATGAATTTATTGGTAAAATCAAATTGAGCATTTTGAAATTCTTAAGTAGGGTATAGCCGACCTCATAGGGAAAATTCCAGGCCCCTTCCATGGCTAAGGGTTATGATATACGTTAACAACTATGTATAGCATATATTGTTATAATTAAGCTATTCGTAGTATGATGTTAAGGTACGAAAGGTAAAGAATTGAATTGAAAGGAAATATATGAATGATTTTCCAGAGGGGAGGAGCGGTATGAAGGGTAAAGAATTAAATTGAAAGGAAAATATGAATTAACTTCCAGAGAGGAGGAGCCATTGTATCAAAGAATGAGATAGGTGTAGAACAGGAAGCCATTCACATGCTGGTAAAGCACTGATTATGACCCAATCAGTACAGAATTAAAACCAGGATAATCATATATGCCCGTCCTTTGGACCGATGTTCTTAGTTTTTTCAACTATTCCTTTTGTTCCCCTAAAATAAAATTAACTAGTAGGTCTTTCATTTGACAGAAGCAACACCTAAAGGAGTACTTAGAATTATGGGTGTGCAAGGTCTAACCATATATCATGTCAAAAGCCATTTACAGGTACATAAACTTCTCATTTGCTGCATCCACTTCTGGCAATCTCACTTTTACCGAGTTAATTTTTGTTACCTCTTTTATACAGAAATATAGGCTTGCAAAGTATATCCCAGATCCATCAGAAGGTATGTTTAGTACTTGTAGCAGATCGACACATGCTGCTAACATGAAGCCAGTTATTGATTTCATCATTTTTTTCTTGCTTTATTTTTCTGTTTTTCTTTAATGAGAGTTTTGTACAAGAAGTCCATGATTAAAAATCTTTGTTTCGGCACTGAAGGAAAAAAAACACCATGAACATTGTGAAACTCTTGTGTGTAAATATTTACTTGACTACGATGTTAATATTGTATGTTCTTGCTTCACATAAGTTGTTCCTCTTGTGAACTAGGTGCCAAATCAGGGAAGAAAGACAGTGATGATTTGCTTGTGGGTCTGGAGAGTTCATCGTAAGTTTTAGGCATATAATGAGAAATGCACTCTATTTCTCGTTCTTCTGTGAATAAATTAACTGTATTTGTGTACTCAACAAATTCCAACTTTTTGACAGCATATTACCAAAGTATTTCCCTGATTATGTCTTTAAGAGGAGGGTTCAAATGCCTCGTGTCTTTCATGCCTTCAAAGTCCAAACAGTTGATCCGAACCAGTCAGCATGATCTCCGTATTATAATGTGCTTGGAGACCACAACTTATATTTTTTGGAAAAAATTTACTATTTTTTTAGATAGCTACATAATCACTGTTTTTGGATGGTCCAGAAACAGTGATTTTTTTGTACCTATCTAAAAAAAGTTTATAATTGTAAAATATTTCCAAAAAATATAAAATTTGGTCTGCAGGCACATTTTAATATGGAGATCATGCTATCAGTTCGGATTTGACTATTTGGACTTTGAAAACGGAGATAAAGGATGTGAGGCACGATGAGGCATTTCAACCCTCCTCGTCTTTAAAATGTACACCCCCCTCTTCTGAAATCTGTCTGCCATCATCGCTGTTCTAAAAATGAGTAGGGTTAAAATGCCCCATTGTTTCCGTACTCCAATCATGCCTCACATCCTTATCTCTGTTCTCAAAGTCTATACTGTCGATCCGAACCGCTCCACATGATCTCCATATTAAAATATACTTGGAGACCAAATTTTATATTCTTTGGAAATTTTTTACTATGTTTTTAGATAGGTACAAAATCACTATTTTTGGATGGTCCAGAATCTTCCAAAAAACAGTGATTTTGTATTTTTGTAACTATCTCAAAAATAGTAAAAAATTTCCAAAACATATAACCCTCCTCGTCTTTAAAAAGCATGATAAATATAGTTTTAGCCTCAATTACTCTCTAATAAAAGACCCCTAAAAACTGCAAAAGGGACCAGCTATCAAACATTCCACGCCAACTTTAGGGAACAGATATCTGAAAAAAAAAAAAAAAATCTCTTTTGCTTTTTAAACATATCTTGCTTTTGTTCCCTAGCATCATTATATGTAATGATATTACATGTTATTTCTTCACTATATCGTTTCTTTTATAAACTTTGGTAGTTACTTGCAACTATCTGAGGCTTTAAAACTGCAGCTAGTATCATCATATAAATTGATGGTATATATTTCTTTACTATATCCTTTCTTTTCTAAACTTTGGTAGGAACATGCAATTGTCTGAGGCTCTAAAACTGCAGATGGAGGTGCAAAAACGGTTGCATGAACAGCTTGAGGCAAGTATATTCTCCTTTTTTTCTACTAAAAATCTGATTGGAAGATCAGTTCTTACCAGAAAATCTCGTGATTTTTATCTGTTCAATTGTAGCTTGAGTCATCTTCAGTATTTAATTAATATTTGATAGTTGACCAGCAAGATACGTTGACAACATACTAAAACAACAAGACCTAACGTTTTGAGATAAGTGATGATGATGATGATGATGACGATATAAATATTTATGATAGTATTACTGATTATAATGATGCATTGCTGTTGGTAATAAAGAAAAATAATCCATTGCTATTGGACAGTCTAGAATGCTTCAAAAGAATAGTAAAAAAAATTCAAGAAATGTGATCCTCTGCTTCTAAGCATATTTTGACGCTTAGATTACATTGGATAGTTTGGGTCTTTTGTTCTCATCTCAAAATCATGATTTAGAGCTGAAGCACAAGTGGCTTGGTGCTACGGAAAGCACTATAATATACAACAATAAGAAACAAACAAATAAAGAGATTAGAAAGATTAATGAAACAGTTTGAAAAAATAAAGGTGCTTTGCTCGCCGGTTCCAACTTCCAACAATGTTTAAGGATGCACTACATGGAGAATAGCACAAGGATTCAAATTGGCCTTGTTCTGGCCAAGAGGAAACTCCAGTTAAGTTTGGCCCCATTAATGGAGGGAAAAGAGGAGCAGTGCTCCCTCTCTCTCTCATTTCCTTTTAGATTTATGACCTAAAAAAGAAAGTATTTTTTTTTTTTTTTAATTTTGTCTATACTTATTCCAGGTTCAAAGACAGCTTCAGATGAGAATAGAGGCACAAGGACGTTACCTCCAAAAGATAATCGAGGAGCAACAACGCCTTGGTGCAGCACTTGCTGAGACAACACCAGGCCTGTCCAACCCTGTGGCCCCCACCTCTGGCAGGACTGATCCATCAACCCCAGGCCTCACCTCTGAGTCTGCTCCTAACAGTGGACCCATTAATGAGCCTTGCACACCTGAGTCTGACTGCCGGGGCAGCACGCCGGTACACAGCCAGGTCAACTCGAGTCTGGTTCAAGATTATAATGCTCTCTAGGTTAGTTTTTGGGGCTGGCATTTGTACCAGACAGCTGGCAGTGTGGTGAATTGTAGGTGCACAGATCAGTGCTGTAGGGAAAAGTAGGTTTTAAGTTGTCTAATTAGGGTTTTATAGTGAACATGTTGTGTCCCAAGGGAGATTTAAGGGGCTGAATTTAACAGCTGAGAAATGATTGGTGGTTAAGAGGGAGGTTGGTTTATTTTTTTCATATCAATCTGTGATTTGAATGCCTGTAATCTAGGGTTTAGTACTTGTAGATTGTATAGCTCTTTGGACTTTTTCTACTCCTTGGATTCCAGTTTATCTTCTGATTCTCCAAAGCAGCAATAAGCAAGTTACTTCAAGTAGTACCTTTTCTCACTCATGGCCAAATCCATACACAGGTTCTATGGTTGCTCCTCCATTTCTTTTTGCCAAAGCTAGAACGGTAGAACCAAATTAGGTTTGTATTTTAATTGGAATTAAGCAAAAAGAATCAAATGGTCTCTAGATTTATAGTCTTAAAATTCATGCCTCTAATTAAAAGATTTTCAACTTCTAAGAATCAGTCTTTCCTATGATGTTCTTCTAAAACTAGTAAAATAAATAATTTGCATATTTGCATGTTATAATGAAAAACAAAAGTAAATATTTCAAATCATCAACGAAACATTTTTCATTACACGAGGTTAACTCAACAATTAATTGCTACCTCATCAAATAACATTTGATTAAGTAACACCCCTTAGAATTTAAGTACTTGGAAAAGTGACAAGCACACCAGGTGTTTTTCACAAAAGAACGCACATCAACAGGCTTTTTTTTTCTTACATGTTGCACATGACATCAACATGTTGTGATAATTTTGCACTTGGATGCATGTTTCTAACATTTGCATCCCCTTTTACAACTAACACTTCAACTCAAAATTGCTGTGACGGAGAGATTCAATTCTTCACATTTACGATTTTGTCCCAAGATAATCCCAACTAGTCATAATAATATCAGATCTTTCTTAATATTTTCAACTTAAGAAGGTGATAAATAAAGTAACAAATTGCAACAGTATCTCGAATAAAATCCTCCGAATCCGTTACCAATGTCATTTTTGGGAAAAAAAAATACGGGTTGTTACTTGTTAGAGCATCTACATCTCTGCTTTTATAAGAATTTCTAATCTGATGTGGCAGTTTATAATTCAGGTTCAGGGATGTTGGGGGAGTTTTTTTTTATTAAGAAACTGTTTATAAACTTCAGGTTGGCCAAATGATTGGCTCAAATTATTTCTCCTTTTTAATTTGTTGCTGACGTGGCTTAATATAAACTCTAAAATTAATTTCAGAAATGTGAAAGTTAGAAACTTTAGAGATCTTAATTTCTAAAAAGTAGTTAATAGTTATTTAGAAACTCATTTGAGTTACTGGAATGTAGATGCTCTTAGCAATATCGGAGATTTTGTTTTGGTAAAATAAATAGAAAGATTTGTCAGTTAATTCAATTCAACGAGTATGTTCTTAAGCTCATCAAGCTCCTTTGTGAGGTTAATTTAAAAATCTATTGAATAGGCTTCATACGATGTATCCAGATCGTTGAAACCGATCTACTTCACGAGTGATGCGTTTACATGTCAAATTTATAATTTTTCGAATTAATTTAGTATAAAGTCAAGGGGTAAAAAAAGATGGTTTATAAGTTAATTTTAATGTGTTCATTTTTCATTATTTTTTGACCGCTTGACTTTGTATTAAATTAATTTGAAAATTTATAAATTTGACATGTAAACTCATCACTTGTGAAGTAGATCGGTTTCAACGGTTTAGATGCGTCGCTTGAAGCCAATCCAATGAGTTTTTGAATTAAGCTCACAAAGGAACTTAGTGAGCTTAAGAACAACCTAGTTCTACTCCAATTCAGCTGAATCTTTTAATATGCGGGCAATTTTATTCTTCATTAATTACCTACTTTAAATGTTACTTCTCTCATAAATAGTAAGTATTTATTTTATTTTCAGATGCATCATTAAAGACTGTTATAGTAAAAGGAAAAGTAATTAATTCCAATAAAATGGAGATAATATATTGCATAACATGTAATAAAAAGTACACACCATGCTAAAATAATTCCACTGTGTATCTATCTACAGTCTACACTGACATAAATTGATAATTAAAAAATTAAGTCCTAGAATTTTTTTTAATATTATTTTGAAAAAAGAAAACCCAACAAGTTGACATTAGTCCATCAATTCTCTGCTCTATTGATGGTATAGAACCTATAAATACAAAAATGAAAAGTAATGTTAATAGATAAGCAACACATATATTTGTTATGTCAAACTTTTGAAGGTGTACAACTTTTTTATTATAATAATTGTACTTTCATAATTATTTTAAAAAAATAATTTTTAATAAGTTTTCTTTTTGTCTACTAGTAAATTGATTTTTCATCTCGTATTAACGAGTTTTCATTTTTATCTTCTGTTCTTTAGGAAAGAAATGGTTTTAGAGAGATATGCTTTAATTAGGGTAATAAAGTGAATGATTTATAATCATTAGTATAAAGAAAGTGCTGATTGCATATATAATCAAATAAGCAAGCTGCAGCGAGATCAAAGTAGGGCCAAAGAAATCAAAGTAAATGATTTTTATTTTTCTAATTAATCTTCTGACTGATTCTGTGAGAAAAAAATGATTCATTTATCTTTTTTGATATACATATCTAAATATTGCTATATATATATATATATAGAGAGAGAGATAGAGAGAGATGGGTTATTGTACTTCGCGAAGTAAACCCCCCGTTTACTTCGGACCATATTTTTCATTTTGAAAATCCAAACAACCGATCCGAACCGTTCAACATATTCTAAATATTGAAATGTGCTTGGAGACTAAATTTTACATTTTTTGGAATTTTTTTTACTATTTATTAAGCCACTTTGAAAATCGCTGATCCGGTGGTCCTGACAATTTTACTGTTTTTTACTGTTCACAATGGATCAGCGATTTTCAAAGTGGCTTAATAAATAGTAAAAAAATTCAAAAAAATGTCAAATTTAGTCTCCAAGCACATTTCAATATTTAGAACATGTTGGACGGTTCGGATCGGTTGTTTGGATTTTCAAAATAAAAAATATGGTCCGAAGTAAACCCCCCGTTTACTTCGTGAAGTACAATAGCCCATCTCTCTCTCTCTCTCTCTCTCTCTCTCTCTCTCTATATATATATATATATATATATAATCTGGCTAATATGCTACACGTAGCATAGAGGGCCTCCGTGCTACGGCTCAATTTTTTAGTTTTCAAATCCTAACGGTCGATCCGAACCGTTCAACATGATCTCCATATGAATATGTACTTGCAAACCAAATTTTATATTTTTTAGAATTTTTTTACTATTTATTAAGCCACTTTGAAAATTGCTGATCCAATGGTCCATAAGATTTTACTGTTGTGTACAAATTACTGTTTTTTCAAAGTGGCTTAATAAATAGTAAAAAAATTCTAAAAAATGTAAAATTTGGTTTGCAAGTACATATTCATATGGAGATCATGTTGAACGGTTCGGATCGACCGTTAGGATTTTGAAAACTCAAAAATTGAGCCGTAGCACGGAGGCCTCTATGCTATGCATAGCACCGTAGACACTTCCTATATATATGTGTGTGTGTGTGTGTGTGTGAGTCCGGCTAATGTCATAACGTTGTAATTTTAGTCTAAATTATAACGAGTCAGTTTTGGCGATTTCAAAGTCCAAACAGTCAATCCGAACCGCTTAACATGATTTCCATATTAAAATGGGCTTGGAGGCCTAATTTTGTATTTTTGGAATTATTTTACTATTTTTTTAGATAGGTACAAAATCACTGTTTTTGATGGTCCAAAATTATATGAAAACAATGATTTTTGTACCTATCTAAAAAAATAGTAAAAAAATTCCAAAAAATATTAAATTTGGTCTCCAAGCCCATTTTAATATGGAGATCATGTTGAGTGGTTCGGATCGACGTTTGGACTTTGAAATCGCCAAAACTGTCTCGTTATAACTTAGACTGAAATTATAACATTATGACATTAGCTGGACTATATATAGAGAGAGGCTAATATCAAAATGTTTGTTCCTAGCCCTTTGGTGCTACCAAGTGGTTTTCCGATTTTCAAAGTTCAAACAGTCGATCCAAACCGTTAGATGTTCAATCTATATTAAAATGTGCTTGGAGACCAAATTTTACATTTTTTGGAATTTGTTTACTATTTATTAAGATGGTTTGAAAATCGCTGTTTTCAATGGTGCTGAAAAATACTTCAAAACAGCGATTTTCAAACCATCTTAATAAATAGTAAAAAAATTCCAAAAAATATAAAATTTGGTCTCCAAGCACATTTTAATATAGATTGAACATCTAACGGTTTGGATCGACTGTTTGAACTTTGGAAATCGGAAAACCACTTGGTAGCACCAAAGGGCTAGGAACAAACGTTTTAATATTAGTCCCTCTCTCTATATATATATCAGGAGAGTTCAAATGCCTCCATTTTTGTGCCTCCGTTATGCCTTCGTTTTTAAAAACTTTAATAACTCAAAATTTAAACTTAAAGGTCAAAATAAAACCATTGAATATGATCTATATCATTTTATCTATGCACGTGTAAAAAATTATGATATTTCAACTTTATTTTGGTTGTCATCAAGAGGTTGTAAAAATTATGATGTTTCAACTTTGTTTTTGAACTTATTGATTCACATAAAAACAAAACTGAAATTTGATAATTTTTTATGAGCACATAGAGAAAATCATATATCACATCTAACAGTTTTAATTTGGCATTTATGATTTAAATTTTGAGTTATTAACGTTTTAAAAATAGAGGTATGGTAGAGGCACAAAAAATGGAGGCATTTGAACCTCTCCTCTCTGTATATATATTATAAATAGAAAAATAAATTATATGTCAAAAGAGTCGAATTCCTATAAATTATAATAAGAAGAAAAAAAACTCAGTTTTTCACTAAAAAAAATATATTGTAGAATTGAATATACACTAGTGTATGTCTAAATATTGTCATGTATATATTATAAATAGAAAAATAAATTATATGTCATTAGAGTCGTCCTATCAATTATAAAAAGAAAAAAAAAAACTCAAGTTTTTTTTTGCTAAAATGGTATATTTTACAATTGGGCCGTCAGTACAAACTTTTGAAAGTAAGGCCCAAAAATGTACTGATAGGTCAAGGGCTATTTTTGGAAGAATCCCTAAAAAAGTTATGATTATATCACCACGAAAAAAATTTAGCATAAAAGCGGGATTCCGCGCGTAAAGTTCACGCAACGCAACACGTCCAAATCCGTTCAATCTCTCTCCAACGGACGGTCTAGATCTAGGGACCTGTCGCATCACCTCCCACTCACAGGCACACAGCTCTCCTCTCTATAAGGAGGAATTCATTCATTACTGTAACCCTCTACCATCTCTGCGTTTTTTCATCCGACTCAGAGAGGAGAGAGAGCGAGAAAGGGGGAAGAGGAAACGACCGATCGTCTATTTCTTTTTGCTCTGGTCAGTTTCTCTATCTCCAATCGATCGATTTACGATTTGTTCGTTAGTGTTTTTTTCTTTTATTTCTCGTGATTTCTTATATATGCTTTAAGGAGAGGAAATGGCGATCAGATCGCCGTTTCGAGGGGGAGAGAGAGAGAGTCGTTTTTAAGCTTTAACAGTTTCTCTCTCTAATCGTCTCTTTTTTCTCTCTTTTAGATCCTTATTCTTTTTACTATTCGTAGGGAGAAGATTCGAAATGTATTTTTTTTTACTTTTGCTTTGAAAATGATGAGATCTACTTGAAATCTATTTACTATGGCTGTAAATAATCAAAGTTAAATCAATCTCGTTCCAAAAGTTCGACAAAATGCCATTTACCTGGGCTTCAAAAGGGTTTTAAGATGCCTATTATAGAAATCCGTTCTGATAAAACACAGCTTGGTTCTGGTATACTATATGGTTTCGTAGAGTTAATTGTAACAGGTGCTGATTTGTGTATGTATTTTCCAATTATAGAATTATACCTATTTGTATTTATCTCCTGTTGTTTTCTCTTGGGACCAAAGCAACAGGTAGATGTCTAGAACTGCCTTCTATTAAAATTCTCTGAATATGTTCAGAGTTAGCTTTTCTTAAGGAATAATCTCCCTGTTTGTTGAAATATAATGTCAGATTATCTGATATCATCTATATCCTTCACAAATGGAACTTCTTCTACATACCAGAAAAAGTACCATTATGTCCCAATTTTCTGGCTTTCCATATATGCAAAGTCCAATGTACCCACTTTTTTCCTCATTTTCCATAGAGCATGGGAGGTAGGATGATGCTTAAGGATTTTAAAGTAATGGGGAAGGCTGGGAAACATATGGTATGTTTCAGGTTTTAGGAGTACACATGATGTATCTTGCTTTGCAAGGTTATAGATACAATATATGCCGAGGTTTTTCAGTAGTGGCATCAGATTGGTATTTTCTTAGTAAAGAGTTAATATAAGCTCTTGTTTTTTTATTTTTCTTTTGTAGATAATCTGAGGAAAAGGAGATGGCTTCCAAACGGATTTTGAAGGAGTTGAAGGATTTGCAGAAGGATCCTCCCACCTCATGCAGTGCCGGTTAGCTTCTTTTGATTTGTTTTGTGTTTATATGCATGTTTTTGTTTTAACTTGGCCCGTGCTAGTTGGTTATGCTTTAGAGATATATTGATGCAGCATATACTTTACCATATTTGCAAATAATTCTCAATATGTGTTATATTGCATCCATGCCCTTATTTGTATAGTTGCAAGTAGCTTCAACTGTCTGGTTAATGTGACGGGACGACTTTCCTTCTTTTATTGCACATAAAATTAGAAGCAAGCCATCTAAGTTTATGTGCCTTTGTTACTATACATTAATTACTCAACGGCAACTCAGTTGATTTAATACGATAAAGTTGGGGAGAATGTGGTATTTTCTTGCTTGACTCTTAGCCTTGGTTGAATGCTTGTGTAGTGCTAAAGAATTATTACTATACATTAATTACGCAGTGGCGACTCAGTTGATTTAATATGATAAAGTTGGGGAGAATATAGTCCCTTTGCTTGATTATTACCATATGGTTGAAACACTAGTACTTGCAAATAATCAAGACCCTGTCGACTTATTAGTAACAACTAACAAGCATGACCTACTGAGGTTTGTTGCAATTTACCTGTCAGGTATTGGGTGTGTTATGATAGTAAAATTCTTGTAATTTTGTTGCATCAAGTCTGCCTATGGTCAATATATTTTCTGTCAAAATCTAAACAAATAACTATTTATACATTTTTTTTGTTGGAAATTTGTGTAATCACAGGACCTGCTGGGGAAGATATGTTCCATTGGCAAGCAACAATAATGGGGCCTGCTGACAGCCCCTTCTCTGGTGGGGTATTTTTGGTCAATATCCATTTCCCTCCAGACTATCCTTTCAAGCCTCCTAAGGTACTTCTATTATCAGTTCATCATTTCTCATAGCCATACCATATACCTAAAACCAACTACTTTGGCTTTTAACAATTAATTGACCGGTAATCATTTGATTTCGAATTAATTTTGCAGTTAGTCCCTTTTTTGTAAACGGAACAATTTTGCTTGGTGTTCCAACTAAGAACAAAATATTTCCCAATTTGCTTATTTTTAATTAACAAGCGTCTACTTTTCCATATAAAGATCTTGCAAGTAAGCTTTTGTTTCTTGTGGTGATTTCAGGTCTCATTTCGTACTAAGGTGTTCCACCCAAATATAAATAGTAATGGAAGCATCTGCCTTGATATACTGAAGGAACAGTGGAGCCCTGCTCTTACCATTTCTAAGGTTAGTTTGGGTCTTACATTTTACTTGCTGATGTTTCATATTTCACTGGGTAAAGTTCCAATCCCACCTCTCCCCCCGGCACCCATCCACACACACATCAGAGAGGAAGGTATGCCACAAAATTGTGTTTCACATGCACAAAAGCACAAGTCATTCAAAAACAAAAAGAGGAGGTTCTGAAATATCTGTTTATGGATCCATGAATGATAAATAATTTCAATTGGGCCATAATTTATAAGCGATTAGAATTTGACATTTGCATTGTAATAAATTATTCTAGGCTGCATAGTTTTTCTTACTTCTGATGACATTTTGAATAGTAATCCTTCAAATCTACATTCAGGTACTGCTCTCTATATGCTCTCTCTTGACAGATCCAAACCCGGATGACCCGCTTGTGCCTGAAATCGCACACATGTACAAGACAGATCGTGCCAAGTATGAATCAACTGCCCGCTCCTGGACCCAGAAGTATGCAATGGGTTAAGCACCAAAACCATCCACAAGCCTTTTTTGTGGTGTCACCCCTGATAAATAAAGCATTTATTGAACGTAAAAATTAATGGGGTTTAGGTCTTTATATGAGGTCCGGGTCTAACTTATGCCTAATGCTTGTGTGTCGGTTCATCTACTTGTTGCTCTACTCTATGTTGGAACTTTGAATTGTGGTTTGAATTTGCGTGAACTGGAAAGCAGTTTGGTTAATGCTGGTTTGCTATGGGTGTTACTTGATCTTACTTTGGCCCAAAAGTTTGCGAGAGCAAATCTTGCCATAGTTGATCCGATTAAAACTTGAATTTAAGCTAATGATTGTCGGGAGAATTAAGCAATCCAATTGTTCTGAGAAACAGTTATGACCTGATTTGACATTGATTTGCGTCATATGTATGATGTATCAGAAATCATGTCAGCAGTTTATCCATACTTATCAAAGCAGTGTTGAGCAGGATGGACGATTGTGTTTGTTCCCGAGCACATCTGTGCGAGTTCTTAGAAAATATGGATGGATTCCATTTCGTGGCATGAGCCAAACGTGTTATATTTGACCTTCATAAAATTATCATTTTAAGACTTTCGTTCGCCAATCAGATCAATTTGGTCCTACACCATGTAGAATAGAATAGAAAACATGGGGTGTTTCCCATCGCAACTGGTATCAAATTTCACCCCATCAAATTTTCTTCTATTCCTAATTTGCAAATCACCGGTGCAAATGATTACTCCTGAATCTTATAAATTTATTCTGAGTAATTAATTGAACGAGCCTGTAGAGATTTACGGCATAGCTATTTACTAAATCGATCTTCGTTTTAGAGAAGACGGTCAATTATTTCAACCTCATTTATAAGCTTCAGATATTCAGTTCGACTTAAAAAACCTCAGATCCATTTTATATTTTTCTTTTTTATATTACTGTAAATAAGGTTAAGAAGGAGGTCTGGAGGATATGGAATTAGGTTTAAGATGCAAGACATACATCATCGCAGGATCTATATCACTTTTTCTCCAACTATGAAGAGTACCACCATAATATTCAGCAGTAAATATCATAAAAACAATAGATAAATAAATAGCCCTGTTTTCATTTGCAGCTTACAATAATTTAAAACTTTCCTATGAAAAGACTACTCATAATCCATTTTTGACAAAAAAGGATCTGCATACAAAAGGAACATAGGAATTATTTGCAACTTCGCAAGATCTGTACTGCATTTTCTAACCATCGAGAGAATCACCATAACAATCAGTAATAATATCAGAAGTGTACAGTAATTTTCCTATTTACAACATCCAACAGATTGATACTATGCTCTCAAGAAACTTATTTCATAATCCATTTTCCTCTCTCTAAAGCTCATGTTGCCCATACACGATAGAAATGACATCGCATAAGGCACTAATATTAGGGTAAACATCCCCGCTGAAAATATCCTTTGCAGCCAAATACCTATATAAAAGTATCTATATGTTGCACCGTTGCAAGATGCAATAAAGCTTATCTATACATGCTACAGGATAAGGTAATGAATCACCAAGAACCAACTATGGATGAAACTGAAACACCACGTTTATATTTCTGACGAAACCTTTTCTTGGTCTCGCACCAAGCCTCGGTAAACGTGCTCACCTGATTTCATTGTGAACAACATGATAGTATATTTATTTTTGGTAAAATAATTGCTAAATATATTCTAAAAAAAAAAAGATAAAGTATTCCATTATCAGGTTTGTTTGTTGTCATTTCATATTATTTGTACAATACATGTAGCTTGTATGATTTTGTTTTTTTCTCATGCAAAAAGTCGCCTTCAAATATATTAAAAAAAAATCAAAGTTTACAAGAACTACTTCAAAAGAAACACACCATTTGCTTAACTTTTGCACACATTTTGTTCGCAAAAAGACCAGAGGGGCAACAATAATTAAATATTGAGCACCCATCTTTTGAAATGCTACCTTAGGATTTGGGAATGTTATATCAGAACTACCTGATACGGATACTTAAAGATTGTATTATAAATGCTATTTTGGTCAGTCCAATAAAACCATGTTAGTTAAATGAGAAGTACCAGTGTCTAAGAATAACAACAGGAAGTATTTTTGAATGATTCGTTGTCATGCCAGTCATGCGAATGAAAGAAGAAATTTCTTTGCAATTTCTTGAGAACCTAGGGGTTTAATGAGAAAGTTCTTATGATCTTACATTGCTAACGATCTTTGCACCAAACCAGGCTGAGTCAGTGCCATATGGTGGAGGAGTGACCTTTATGCCCTCTGATATAGACTCTGGTAAAAGCTCTGTCAGCTCTTTCTCCAACCTCTCTGTCATGCCATCATATCACAAATACACAAGTGCATTATTTGTGAGTTCCTCAAAAAGTATCTGTTTGACTATGAGAACACTTCTGTACGTTTTGCAAGAGAACCTACCAGGGAGGCCAGGTAAGCAACCAGTACCACCAGCCAGAATCACAGTTTTGTACCAGCTCACATCGCTGACAATGTCGGAATTGTAGCAATGGTCCATGCAAAGGCCCACAGCTCGGTGCAATGCCATAACCTGTCTGTTAGCAGTTAAGATATAAAAATACATTAGATTGGCACAACATATTATACACTATTGAGGTCATAACTAATATGTACATTTTGGTCATGTTCATTAGATGTTGTTGTGTGCAATCAAGTTTCTGATAGCAAAATTCAATAAACAACCAAAAAGGTCCAAAGATGTTATTACTGCACATCGAGTTCTGCAAAAGAAGGTATTGTGGCTACAGATCACATCATATATTTTACATCATTGGACCAAACATTTGTAGCACTTGCAGCTAACATTCAGCAGAAATTTATTTTTGGTCATTTTTAGGTTTTGGTTTCTTTAGATAGGAGGACACACAAACGTAAAACTGAAATTGAAATCAAGAAAGATCTACATGAGGTATTGATCAATAATTCAGCAAATTGTTTTAAGAGCAATCAAGGATCTGGAATTAGCATCTCAATCTGCTTGCTTAATTTATTGCTCTTGGTCTTAGAAAGCAAAAAAGTCAATAGAGGTACTCATCAAATTGGCAATGTTTAACAGAATATGTTATGTCACCTTAAAATCTAATAAATCACAGTCAAAACTTGACAAATGGTTATTTTGACAATCTTGACAAAGGTTTTTAAAACAATTCAAATAAATAGACAATTGAAAGTAAATTTATAGGTATGTTATTGGACATGTCACAGCCTAATAATCAAGTCTCATGCAATTTTAGTGTTGTTGATGATGCATTATGTACTGTTAATTTCGGGCTGTTGAAATTTCAAGTCAATTGATGTATGGTGAAACATACATCAAATCTCATAATGTGGATAATATATATGCTGATGATGTTGGATTTCAAATGTAACCTGTATTTTTTAAGATTGCCAAATCCTCCCCCCCCTTCCCACCCCTGCTCAAAATAAGAACCCACAGTGGACAAATATTTTCTCCAAGTGCATTGTTTTGAGAAAAGCATTGTGAATCTTAATTAGAATAAAGAGCTAGGGTAGAAATGATATAAAAATATTTAAGTTGACAGAGACTAACACGCCTCCAAGATGGGGCTGGAAGAGGAGCTCTCCGATTTGAAACCTTTCTTTAGAGAGTGTGAACCAACCTTCACCTGCCACCTCACATGAGGCACTTGTGTCCTTTCTCATTTCTTCCTCGTAATCCAGTGCCACATAACATAACTTCTGTAAATTATTTTCAAATAAAAGAAAGAAAGACTTGATAATTTACTAAAGGGAAGATCTTCAGATGACTATAATTGAAGAGGCAAGAAAAGCAAATAAAACATATTTGGTTCACAATCCCCCCGCCTCCCTGCTGACATTTGATAAAGCACTAAGATCCCCTTTCCAGTATCAACACTCTCACTTTATCTCTCTTCCCCACTCCCCCCTTTCAACATTATAGTGTTCATTAAATGATGGAAAACATGAAAAAGATAATCTGGACCCCTTGCTTTCTATCTTCTCCAATCCTAACTTCTCACTGTTTATAATTCTTTTCTTAAAAAAATAAAAATAAACTAAATGGTTAGAGCATAGGTGTAAGTTAACTAAATAAGCAGGGTGCATACCTCCTTGATGGTTCGAACAGTGTAAAGTGATTCATAAGTCATACCCCTCCTTTGCATTAGCTCCTTCAAAAACGATGTTAGCTTGAGAGCACCTATCCCCATTATTTCTACACCGATCTCACGCATTACCTTGCCTCTATATACTGTTAAGAAAGAACAACAAAGAGTAACAAATGAGTATTACCCAAAAAAATCATTATATAAGAACAATATAATATAATGTTTGAAGAGAGTTCCTTGATTTCCTTTTATTAAAAATCTGTGTAAAAATATTAGAAGTTTGAAGATGATGCTCAAACTAGAGAGTGATGTTTATGCATTATGTTGGTGTAGCAATACACCATACTGGTCAAACTCTGTTCACACCATGAATTAGTTGAACAAGATTGTTCCTTTATCCATTTTGTTTAATTAGTGGTACCATAATATTTTGTTCACGTATTACGAATATGTGCGTGCATGCATGTGTGTTTCTGTGTGTAGAGAGAGTTACCAGGGACAACGGAGGTGACATTGAAACCAATATGTACAACAATACCCGAAATCCTTTTTGCTGCATACAATGCAAGTACTGCCTGTTTATTTTTGTAATTCATCAGCATTGTTAGCAAATATCCCCTCTTTTTTTCAAAAACTTGGCAGGGGCTGCCAAGGTTAGCAAATACCCTCTCTGTATTGTTTACCTGATCAATCGCACATATGGCAGGTACATTCATATCAAAGAGAACAGAGAAAATGGCTTCTCTGTATTGTTTACGTGAAGCCCTGGCTGATTCTGTATCTGAAATAATCATAATCATAATCATAATAATAAAAATAAAATAAAATAATAAATAATGAAGTCCTAGGAAAAACATTGCATCTGTGCCCCCTGAAAAGTTTCCGTACATTCTGATACCCTAAAGTTGTGAAAGCTCTATAACCTTTGAAAACTCTTTGGTTTGATATCATCTTAATTTTGTCCAGGGAATCAAAGGAGAACTTAGAAGAGTAAAGACAGATATTTTAACAGTGTAAACTTTCTCATTGTATTAATTTAAAATTTAGGTGTATTTGCATAAGAAGCTCAAATAGGTTTAGGTTTAAATTCAAGCAGTAAAACAGCCAATTCAATGGCATATTAGGAAAAGCCACTTACAAGAAATTCCTTGTAGGGTTCAGATTTCAGAACCATATTCTATATAAAAAATAGAGAATAACAAACATATGCTCACCGTCACAATGACAGATTGGGATGGCTAATATAACCGGCTGAGATGAAGGTTTAACTTGCATCCTGAGACAACAAAAAAAAGCAGTGGAAAATTTTACTAGGATAAGGAAACTTTTCAAGAAAAGAGCGACATAAAAAAAAAAGACTACTTGTGACAAAGAATAAAAGATATAGATGACAGTCCCTACTGACTATTGAGATAACTGAGGTTTAGCTTAAGAATGCATAAAAAACTGCACAAAAGTTGGAAAACAAGTCAACACGAATAAAGTACATACAAGAATAGCAAAGAGGGTGATTGGCCCTTTCCTGACCAAGGCATTGCAAACTTGGTCAGAAAAGTTCATAGTGATGTTAGTTTACCTGATAATTGCTTTGGCAGCCAATCATTAAATTTAGACATTAAGCTTCAGAAAAAAGGCCAAACAGAAGCCAGCAAATCCAATAAATTTAAGGAAATTGATACAACATAAACTAGCATCTTTTTCAATTCTCTTTTAGTAGGATAATAGAGAAAAGACCTGCTATAAATGGTAGAGAAGAAATGACGGAGCCTTGCATACATGGGTGACTCGATATTACCAAATTCCTATAGCCAATATAAAATTAAAGTAAATATGAAAGAGCAGAGTTATTTTCTTGGATTGGAATCTCAGCTTTTGACAGCACGACAAGGTTTGATTCTGAAAGTAGAAATTGGAATTTCCATATATCTCTATTAACAATACTAATACTGTACAAATATATAGACCAAAGGAAAATCTTAAATAGGAAAGAACAACTATTACCTGATTACAGCTATTATTATAATTACTATGATTTCTTTCCTTTAACAGATACCAACAGATTTCTTATTATTGATTAGGCTTTTGTGTCTGATACAAGACATATTCAGAGCTATAAGCAATGAAAGACACAGCTTGCTTCTGATACAATACCAGTGCTTAATTGCCAATACCAAAACTTCCTTTAACCGAGACCCAAATCTGCCAGTAAGCTGAATTATGCAATTAAGATTTAGGAATTAACAGAAAACCTTCAGATAAGCTTCACTAATGTAATAAAATTTGAATCAACGAACCACTGATAGTCTAATAGTGGTTCTCAAAGGATATTCAAAGGAAGATGAAACATTTTGTGACAATCTAGAAAAAAAAAGGTTCAAACCAAGAAGGTAGCACAACGTCCTGAAGGAGAATCAAACTTGCTCCAACCATACTTGCAATAACCCGATCCACCTTCATCAATTTGTCAAAAAATGCAACACTCAATATATGAACACTTTATTACTTTAAATTCATAAAAATAAATTTACATTCCAAAAATACTTTTCCAATTTCCTTCTTATGATCCATAGAAAATAATACACATGCTAATTTTTATGACTTTGGAGCAAGTAAAGACATTGTTTTAACATTTTCATACTGGGCAGAAACTCATACTTTGAGGCACACCAGCGATCTATGCAACTATGAGAATAGAAAGGTACATTGAGCAAGCAATTTGCACCATAAAAACCTAAACTTGTCTCATATGGCCACAATTAAGTTTTTGAGTCCAACAAAATACACTAATAACAACATACAACTTGAGAATTTGCTAAGAAGAATAATTAAGTTGAGACCATACCATCAATTATAACTGCACCAGGAACTAAGGAGCGTTTACCATAAACATTCATAAACGATAACTGGGCTGGATAATCATAGTAGATCCTGAGAATTGGAACTAATTTTGTCAGACCAATTACAGAAATAATAGCAACTGATAATAGCAGCAGTAAAAAAGCTACCTTCTCCAATATAGTGATCATATTCAGCATATACCAATCAAGCCCATTCTTGGTTTCCTTATCTTGTAAACAATTTAATCTAAATGGTGATTAAGCATTTATCAGCAGTAACCTCGCAGATATTACTAAACAAATTATGAACCAAGTAATTCAATTGTACAAAAGAACCCTTGCCAGGCATATAAGTGCTATTATTTTTAGAACATAAATTATGAATCTACCTAAAAGAAACAAAAAGAAAATGATAAATGCGAGAGTTACTTGAAAGGAGGCCCGGCATATAAGTGAGTCTCGGAGAAAGCAACACAATCCCAAGAGTCCTTCCCATTTTGAAGAAAACTCATCCAGAGCCTATTGTCAGACACCAAAACGCGTAAATACCGGCATACAAGGGCCAATCTCGCTGTCTCTCTCGGCCCGAGAAGAAGCAATATTTGCATTATGATATCTATTGGAATTTTATCCAATTCACCGAAAGAGCCAGAATCCCAAAAGAAGTCACGACTGGCAAGAGCCCACACTGGAACTGACAGTTCCTGATCGGTTGATGACAGAACCCCATACCTTTTTCAGTAGGGAAGCCATTTTAATCAAAGCGAATTTGAAGTTTTGTTTTGTCAATCGGATTGGATTGGATCATTACAATTGGAATATATACGTAGATAATCGTGCCAATTGGAGATCAATCTTAGAAGGAATTGGGAGGGAGCGATTGCACAGTAGCACTTGTAAAGTTGTGCTACGGCGCTTGGCAAAGAAGGAATTGGGAAAGGTAGGGTCGTCGCCAATCCACGTATGTATGGTGTAAATCAGTAAATCGGTAAAAAAATTTGTTAATAATTTTGATATCGACGATGGATCCTGAAATATCACGCCGAATATTCCAGAGATCGTAGGACCATGAATTTACAAAGGAAGCGCGTAGATAGGTAGGTCCGGCCATCAAAATAAAATAGAGACAATGAATTGAGAGCGAGGTTTTCGATGTAGAGTTAATGTATCTGCGTGTCTGCGTCTGAGTCGTTACTCGTTAACCTCTATAATAAGCATTGAAATTATTGAGCAAAAACCACATCATAGTTATATTTGATGGATTTCAATTTTTTTTTGTTTATAATCTATAGTTACCATGAGAGGGCTCAAATGTCTATTGCTTCATATTCCATCGTACTCAAACATCTTTATCTTCAATTTCAAAGTTTAAACAGACGATTCGAACTGCTCAACATAATATCCACGTTAAAATATGATTGGAGACTAAATTTTATATTTTTTGAAATTTTTTTACTATTTTTAAGATAAGTACAAAATTATTGTTTTAGATGGTCCACAATTTTCTGAAAAATAGTAATTTTGTATCTATCTTAAAAAAATAGTAAAAAAATTTCAAAAAAATATAAAATTTGAACTCAATAATGTTAAGCGGTTCAGATCGTCTGTTTGAAATTTAAAATTGAAAATAAAAATGTTAAGAAATGATTGAGACATGAAGCAGACATTTAAGTCCTCCTCAATTACCATTAAAGTAAAAAAAATTTGAAGCAGAAGATTTGATGTCAAACAGAAAAAGATGTCTTAACTATTGGATAAACAAAATAACATTATATTGTACACTAATATTAGACAATATTACTTTTGTTGACATGATCTTCCGAAATTTTTATTTATAACATTCTTAAAAAAAAAAATAAACCAAATACCAATCGTTTGGTGGGATTTCGACTTCTAGCACGGCCGCACCAGCATTCTGCAGACCCATTTCAGCGAGGCCGTAGAATGCCAATGCGGACCCTTAAATGGGTCCGCAGCGGTATTGTGCGGACCCGGGGTGCATTTTTTTTTGTTTTGTTTTGGTGTTATAAAAGGCACCACGTGCATAGCTTTGATCCATTTTATGAATTTAGCTTTGACCATAATTTTGACCCTTTTCATGAATTCATGAGATTTTTTAATACTATGTGCTTTGCATCTTAATCGAGGCACAGATATCTCAAAGTTTTGAAAAAAAAAAGGGTCCGCAGAATGGTTCTACGGACTCATTTAAGGGTCCGTATCGACATTCTGCGGCCCCGCTGAAATGGGTCCGCAGAATGCCGGTGCGGCCGTGCTAGAAGTTGAAATCCCACCAAACGATGGTTATTTGGTTTATTTTTTTTAAAATGTTATAATAAAAATTTCGGCATGATCTTATTGGTCTATCATCATTGTGAATATTTGTTGTGCTGCTCCAAATCACAATGACAAGTAAATAATTTAGAAATAATTCGACGAGATTTAAAATTCATGATTTAGGTATAACAAAAATAGTTCAAAAATAATTAATTCATACATACTTATAATTACATTAAAATTTCGAAATTTTAAGAAAAAAAATCAGTTATGCAAATAATTCGGAAATAATTTATGATATTTGCAAATAATATGGAAATATTTGTAAATTTGTGAATAATTCAAAAGTTCGAGAAAAAAGAGTAAATCCGTTTAATCACCTATTCATTAAAAAAATGCTGAAAACAAAATATTTATAAATTGGAGCCTAATAATTGCCCTCCAAATAAATCCCGAGCGCGCCTCAAGTATTGAATATCTAACTTTCATTTTCAGCGCTCATATCTAAACATTTAAAGCTCTATTTATAACATTTTACAATACTACTGGTAAGCACTTAAACATCTATTTGCAAATTTTTAAATTATAAATCTGGGGTAGTTTTAGCTCCTAACTACTTTTGTCTTCAAGCCAAAAAAAAGAAAAGATTTCTTTCACTCACTTTTTTTTTTTTTTTCCTCTGATCATTCTCGTCCATTTTTTCGACGATCTGTGATGAATTTTCCAAATCTAAAAATACAAATGTTTTTTTAACTCAATTTTTCTTTAAAATGAGATCCATGAAGAAATATTTTTGAGTTTTTTTTCAAGTCGTTGTTTTTATTTTTTTTAATGTAAAGCCCATGAGCACTTTAAATTCTCAAGCTTTTAAACCTCAGCCTACGACCTTTTATACCTGACACTGAAACTATTTGAAAGTTTGACACAACTACTTTTAATGGTTGTATACAAATGTTTAAATGCGTGATACTATATGATCGACATCAGAGGTTTAAATTGTTGTAGACTTTTAAAAAAACGACTTCAAAATAACTCAAAAGTATTTCTTGATGGATCTCATTTGAAAGAGAAAATCAAGTAGAAAACGTTTGTATTTTTTTATTCGTAAAATTCATCACGGATCGTTGGGAAAATGAGCGAAAATGCTTAGAGAAAAAAAAAGTGGGTAAAAAAAATCTTTTCTTTTTTGGCTTGAAGATAAAAGTGGTTAGGAGTTAAAATTATATAGATTTATAATTTAAATGCAGATAGAGGTTTAAATGTTTGCGAGTAACATTATAAATTGTTATAAATAAAACTTTAAAAGCTTGAATATGAGCACTGAAATGGAAGTTAGACAAAATTGGAAGACCTTTTCTGTTAAACTAGTTGAGAGACGCGCTCGGATGTGATGACTTGAGGAGCCAGAACATTTCTCTTATAAATTATTTGTAAATCTTGTTACTACGTTTTCTAACACATTGATATGTGTATTTAACCCGCATTTTTCTTGCATCCACAATTAAAAAAGAAATGAGAATCAGTTAAATTTCTTACCCTCCAAGTTAGAACGGAACAAATCTTAAGAAAATGAATAGAAGAATTACCTCCAATCACCCCCCTACAATTTTACCTCAGAAATAAAATGGATATATTCTTTTTTTCGTACATTTTCTTGTTGCATATAGAGAATCAGCTTCTGATTTAGTGACAAAAACAACTCTCTCTGTGTAATAAATGTCACATGCTCAAAATCAGGATAAAGAAATTTTTTGTAAATATTAAATAGTTACGTAGCTTAACCTCTAATTTTTTTTCAAAAGTTTAAAGAAGATAACGGAGTTTAAGCATTTCCATAAGTTTCAATAAACTCTGACTCAGTCACAATCCTCCTCTTCTCCTTATTTCTATCTTTTTTTTCTCATGTTTGTTTTCTTCTTCTTCTTTATCTAGACAAGTCCTAATTGGATTTTGGATTTATGAGCACGGTGTGCCTTCCGATTATGAAAATTAAAATTCAAAAGGCATCTCTTTTAAAATCATTTGTTCTTAATTTTTACTCAATTTTCATTGAAGTTTTGTTCCGATCAGAACGTTATTAACAAGTGAGAGATGCTTAGAAACAAATTGCAAACATTATTTACTTATATATTGTCAGATCATAAATTCTGAGCTGGAGTAGAAGCAGGCTAAAATGGGCCATGCGGCCCATGTAAAAACCCATCCTTCTCCCACCGCAAGACTGAGGTGTAGCGAGTAACTGAGGGTAAATTAGTCTTTCAGCTCTAAACCCCCCACCTCCCCATAAGCCCTCTTCGAGTCCTCTCCGTTTCTTGTTCAACAAGCCCTTTTCTCGCCGCTCACTGCCTCCCCTCTCTAGTTTGAAATCGGGAGAAGTTTCCATGGCTTCTAGAATAATCTTGGCACGAATCTCTAGGAACAGTTCCTTGGCTGTCAACCGTCTGATCTCCGCTCGGCCCGAATTACGGCTATGCGGTTCCGACCTCGTCTCTTCGTCTCCGATCAAGGTAAAAATTTTCCAAGTTTGAGTTTTATATGCCTTTCCAAGTTTTTTTTTATTTTATTTCTGGATTTATGGTTTTGGTAGCTTGAGTTTAACAAACTTTAGAGACGAGAAGTCTTTAGCTTGCAATCTGTTTCCCTTTACGTTCATTATTGCAACATAGGACCATGCTATGTGATTACATTTTCAATATTATTTTGAAAGTTTTGTGGTTTTATCTGAGCTGAAAATAAAATAGATAAGAATTTTTTTAATGTTGTAGTCTTTAGTGTAGCCTAATAAATTTCCTAATTTGCAAAGTAGGAAATTATTCTATGAAATAAACACGGGGGTCTCCATATATTCTATGAAACATTGTTTTGTCTCTGCTTCACTAACACGCCTCCACTAACGGCATGTAAATTTAACAAGTGTTACAAGTCTCATGCTTTTGATATCAGATTCTAATGGAATTATGTATGGATACAGGTACCAGTAAATCAGTTCTCGACCTTTTCAGCTCTTCTAAATGGAACGTTCCAGAGATTAGGGTTTTCATCTACAGCATCGCCTCAATCTAATTCATCAGCAGAAAACAGAAAGGGGAAAGAGTCGTCAGATGAAATTGCAAAAGAGTCCTCAGAAAAGGATCCGGCCAAGGCTGAAGAAGCAACAGACTCAGGTCATATTTTCAAGCTTTTGTGCAAGTTTAGTATCATATTTCTTCCCTTAAAATTTGTCTATGCCATATTTACCCGTTCTCCGATATTTAGGAATAAGGTAATTATTCGTGGAACTTAACGGCATATGACGTTATCTCAAACTTTAGCTAATTTGTGAGGGTCATAGACATGAATTTATGGAACCCTTTTGAAGTATTTTGTTAACAGCCACTATATTTGCTATTATAGACTTTAGTTTATTCCAATACTCTCTTCATGTTGTCAGGTAGCAGTAAAAATCAGGTTAGTAGGTTGACAATTGAAAAGGTACTAATGATGCGGTAACAATAATGAGGTTTTGTGATGATCCTGTATACCAGTTGGTAAATTTTGTCAAGTGCAACATCAGTGAATAATATTATTAACCACTAAAACAAAAATGGTGATATATTCATACAATATCCCTAGCCTGAGCTTTGTTGCATCTAAATAAGGGCCTATTGGTACAGTACCTTGGTGGTGTGATACCTTAGAAGAAGCTTGCCTATGCATCTATTTTAAGGTGGTTATCAAGAAACAGTAATACTGACTCTGGACCTGGCCTGCTAACTATTGATACAAGATATCATTCTAGCCTACCCCAACTTGTTTGGGACTAAAGGCTTGGTTGTTGTTGTTGGTTGGTGTTGCAAGTTGCCAAATTTGGACGTTTTTTGGATGCAGGTTTTGTATTGGATTTTTCTTATTGTGGCTTTTCTATTGAAAATTTGGCCAACTGCTAGTTTAAATTTGGTTATTTAAATAAAAATCAAGTGTAGACAGTTTTGGTTGGATGGGTTGGACCCAATAGACATGTTGAGCAGGGTCAGCAACTTTTGCAATTTGTTTCTGCAGATATGACTGGTAGTAGTACTGGTTTTTGGTATCCTTGAAACTGATTAGGGTTCTTAAACAGACAATGAGCCTGAGATGTCAAGGGAAGATTTAATGAAGCTGTTAGTAGAGAAAGATGAGTTGCTAGAAGAAAAACAAAAGGAGTTTGAAACGATGAAAGATAAACTCATAAGGGGTTATGCTGAGATGGAGAATGTGATGAGCCGAACTAAAAGAGAGGCTGAGAACTCTAAGAAATTTGCCATTCAGGTTATCTCTTTAGGATTCTATTTCTATTTCTTTTTTTTTTATTTTTTGAATAATTTTTACAATGTTTGCTTTCAATCGTTGCAAATGTGACTAGCATTCCCTGTTCTTTGAGATGCTTGCCAAGGGACAGCTTTATATAATATGATCCGTAATTAGATTTTAATAATTTTACACTACCTTTAATGAAGCCTGTTTTCCCTCCTTTTTGGTCTCAAGTGGGATTGATCTGAAAACCAAGCTAGAATGATTTAGATGTTGCCTTGAATTTGAGGTTTCTCTACTGATTGTCAAGCTATTTACTGAAAGCTAATACCAAAATGATGGGGGCAAGATTTTTTTTCCTTTTCATAAAAAAATGTGTTCTAGCTGTTTTTTCACAATTGAAAATGAGCAGACAAGTTTTGACTGTTGTAAATACAAAAATTGGTGATTGATATATGATACTATGCAGAAATTTTGAAATTGTAACACCCAGTTGGAAACAGTCAACTGTGTATCTATTTGTAAAAATTATGTTTCAATTACAAATTTTCTTCATCAAGTATGATTCTATTCTGGGGATGGAAGATTTAATATTGTTCTGTTGGACGACATTCTAAAATTGTAGAGCTTTGCAAAGGGCTTATTAGATGTTGCGGACAATCTGGAGAGAGCTTCCTCAGTTGTAAAGGAGAGTTTTGCTAAAATCGATGAAAATGAGTCTGACAAGGCAGCCCCACTTCTTAAAACCTTATTGGAAGGTGTTGGGATGACTCAGAAACAACTGTCTGAGGTATATTCTGTAATTTCCTCCTTTTTTATTTTGTAATACATTTTGGTTCTCTCCATTCTAAATTTAGCGATCTATTTAATACATTTTCTTTTCGAGTGCTATGAAGCTCCAGTTCAAATGAGTTGGCCTCAATTTACCTTCTTTATGCAATTAAACACCGATTATATTTCCATACCATTAATAATACTTGCAAATATTTTGCATCTTATTTTTCTGCTTTCCTGTGCAATAGGTGTTTAAGAAATTTGGGGTGGAGAAGTACAGTGCAGAAAATGAGACATTTGATCCACATAGGCATAATGCGGTTTTTGAAGTTCCTGACCCTTCTAAACCACCTGGCACTGTAGCTGTTGTTCTCAAGGTACAATTGCTTTTACTTTCACATTTTTAGTCTGATGTTGGTCTGTTGCAATCTTTTTTTTTTCTTTTTTTTTCTTTTTCTGAAGGTTAGTAGGAAGGCTGCCCACTAACAATTGTATAATAAAAAAGGCACTTGCGAGTGGTCTGTTGCAATCTTAAATATTGGTACCCTTAATGGTGGAGCAATCGGATACACCGATATAGTAACAGTATTGGTGGTAGTGGTAATAGGAACTTTTATTCTGACTTTGCTCTTTGCTAACAATTTTCTTGCATAACTTTTTGACCACAGAATGGTTATATGTTGCATGAGCGGGTCTTGCGTCCGGCAGAAGTTGGTGTCACAAAATCACCAGCTGAAAGTTCGGAATAAATTTTGAGTTATTATGTGTGAAATTTTGCAATTGTTAGGTTTGCTCCTACATAAAATTAGGGTTTCCGCTGAACTTTTATATGAAGATGCCCGAATGTACTGTTCTTTTTTGTTATTCAATTCACAGAGCGATCTAATATCCATATGCTTCGGAGAATCTAGATAAATTTGTACGCAATGTGGATTTTCCTATTAGATTAATAGAAGTTAACTTGAGATTTGTCTATCCAAAATGTAACTCGGTTGGTTATGATGACATGCGTTTTTCCTTCAGATTTGATATTTCCATCTCTGGAAACAGAGAGAGGTCAAACAATCTCTGGTCTAAAACCAATATTGTTACTTAAATACTGGTAATCTGTTGATTATGCAAAAACATCTCTTGGGGATAAGAGAAATAAACAAGGTGGTCTAAAACCATCTTTGGCCGACATTTCCAAGTACATGCTCTCGTCAAAATCAGTTCACGTCAAATGTTTTTTAACTTAATCGAGTAGAACTATGGGTGTTTTTAAGTTTCTCAAGTCTCTGGTGAGCTTAACTTTAAAATCTATTGGATTGATTTCAAATAACAAATTTAAATCGTTAAAACCGATCTATCTAATGAGTAATGAGTAATGAGTGTATATGCATATGCAAAATTTATAAAATTTTGAACTAATTTATATAAAGTCAAGTAGGTAAGAAATGATGAAAAAATGAATGCACTAAAACTAATTAATAAATTTTGTTTTTTTTACCGCTTGACTTGATACTAAATTAATTCAAAATTATAAATTTTGTATGTAAATAGATCACTAGTAAATTAGATTAGTTTTAAAAGTTTGAATTCGTCGTTTAAAGTTAATTGATAGGTTTTGAAGTTAGGCTCATAAGAGGCTTAGTGAACTTAAAGAACACTCGAATTCTATTTCAATTTATCACACTTTTTCTTTATTTGATAATCTTTTCTACATTTTCAGAGTAAGCCTATTTGATTATCCACCATCCTTAATATGTTGTCCTTGTGTATATGTGTTAGTGTTGTGACTTAGAAGTCAATTATTAGATTATTGTATTTTAAGCTTTGTTTATGCATTGAATGACTTATATCATTTGTTCCTTGAGTTGTATTATTTTATGGATCATTCGAACTGAGGATTTAAATTGCGAAACTCTATAATTATGTATGATGATAACTCTAAATTATCTGTAACCTGTTGGGGGGGGGGGGGGGGGGGGGGGGGTGGGGGGGTGAATATGTGGCATTTTAAAATTTGAATCCTAAATGGTTTGATATTCAACTATATAAATAAATCTCGTGTCGTGTGTACGTAAGTTGTTCTTGGCGGAAACAAAAAACTTAAAACAAAACAAGTGTACGTAAAGTAAATAGAAGAGTTAAGAGACACTTGACACGAGAGATGTTTACGGAGTTCGACACTAACGCCTACGTCTCCAGGGCTTTGCGACCTTCGAGATGGCGTGCCTTTCTTTATCCAATGAGGAGTACAAGGTGGAACCAGTGAGCCCTTACAAACTTATGAAAGTCACACGGCCCAAGAGCACTAACGACTCTTGATACAAGAAGCGAGCACTAAAGGCTCTAGTGTTTGAATAAATAAGAGATCTCTCACAAATCACTCTAATTCTAATCAAGATTGAGGTTTAGTGGAGTAGATTCGAGGTTGTTGTTTGAATGAGTATTGAAGTTTCAAGAACAAGCAACCATGGTGGCTCTTTTTCAGCAAAGAAAGAAGTGTTTTGGCGGCTGGAGCTCTACTTGAAAACCTAATATTTATTTATATTTATAGGGAGAGACACAAATCTAGGTTTATAAACGTTACCATAACTGACGTCGGCCTTCCACGGCCCATAGCGACCCACCAATGCATAATTTCAATAAAGTTACAATATGGATACGGTCGGGATACGTATGGATAATCCGATACAATTTTCTTTATTTGATAATCCAATACAGTTTGACTCGTAGCGATATGTCTCTGATACGTATGGATACGGTTGGGATACGCGAATTCTGCTGATTCTAAAGAATGATTCTGCTGATTCTAAAGAATCCGAACAATTTTCTAGCTGTGAACCCGTGCATGCACCGGGCCAGAGTTGTGCACCGTGCATGGACCTTGCCAAAATAATTAGCGTCAGGGAGAATCGAACCCGGTCCTACGGCAACAACAACATACTCCTTAAAATCGTTGCGCTAATTTATTTTTGTGTTAGAAGCTTGTAGCATTTAAAGGATACTTGGACTGCCCTGAATTTTTTATATTTAATTCAAGTATTGAATTAATAATATTAATTATTATTATAAAAAAATATATATATAACAGATGTATCGTATTCTTGATTTTTGAAAATTGCCGTATCATTGTATCTGTATCGTATCCGATACGATACCTGTACCCGTATCCATGCAACATAGGTGTTTAGTAATGAATAAGGAAGAGAACCTAACAGAAAGCTTATTCTTCATGGTTGTTGGTGGTCAGGTTACTCTGGTACAGTTCTGTAATTCTGTTGCAATGTTGTACTTTAATCCTACTTAAGTAGTTTATTTTAATCTCATAATGCTTTGCAGAGGGTGTTGGAGTATTGTATTAACCCATAAACTGTATCACGATGACAGAGATATTGCCGTCTGTTCGTTCATTAGCCCTGGATCAATATGGAAATAATGTCATTTAGGTATCTTTCTTTGCCAATTTTTGTCTTTTTTTTTGGGTGGGTTGGAATGTTGATGGCATATTCGAATAGAGTGGATATTGGTCAAGGACTTTGATTTCTGAAGGAGGCATGAGGAGTTTTATATTTATGTTTATTTGTGTGTGTTTCTGTTTATTTTTTGGGGTTTTTTCCATGTTTTGTTGAATCAACTTGGATGTTCTAATCTTCCAGTGGCACATTACATTCTGAATTTTTTTAGTAGGTTGCTCATATTTTGTTATTCTGAGTTGATAACCGCAATCTATGTTCATGCAATCGAGCAACAAAGCAAACGTGTTTTCTTAATACAGAAGTTCAGATATTGATTGCTCAATTACATAAATGTTAAATAAGGATTTCAGAAAGAAAGTTCCATGTTTTCCCTTTCTTATTTACTTTGTTGGTTATTTTATCCTGTTGAATCTCTTTTCTGAATGGAGAGAGGGTCTCAGCTTCTTCGTGAGAAAGATGATACTAGAAGTATAACAACATTGTACAGAGATAACAAGAGAGGTTACAAGTTTATTCCATGCTCATTTGTTTCAGTGTATGATATGGAAATGTTGAGCTGATTTCAAGCCTTATTTTAAATAAAGGAACTAGAGGGGTTGTTATATGTACTGTTTTATTTTGTTATATTACAAGAGTCATACAACATATCTCAATTGCCTCTGCCTCAGCAATGATTAATACCGGTTTCACACTCGCAAGTTGCAGCATATTTGCATTATTCCTCTTTTGTTATGGCTACTAGAGAAGCAGCAATCACAAAAGGAAAATGAATATGCAGTACTTGGTTCCAAGTTCTCTGAAATTTTCGTTTCAATCTATTAACATAAAAAAAATACATTTATTGCTATAATTGTAGTGAAATAAATGGAGTTTACATATATAAATCTCTTCTGTATATAACCAGCAAAATCCAAGAAAATGGAAAACAATGCTACTGGCATGCCATAAATAAAATATTCACGGATAACTAATCATGATATGAAGTCAAAATTTACACCATTTGAAACTAAACCCATACAAAATTAAAAACAAATGCAAAAAATAGTTCACCAACCTGATTCATCTCTAATCCACCTAATTCTCTCAATCACTGAATCAATAGAGACATCAAAAGCATCTCTTATACCTTCTACTTGGTATCTTGGATCATTATACACTAACTTTGGAATCATGTTTATAATCTCTTCTCTCATATTTTCGATTTGCTTGGCACTGTATGCGAGCAGCACATCCTCTATCTTCACCGTTCCGTTTAGTACTGCATCCTCTGGTATGTACACTGAATATTTTGTGTAATCTCTGGTAGATGCCACTTATACTGCTCATGCGCCGAGTTGTGGTGAAAAAACACTGGTATACATCCGGCAAGCATCGAATCAAATGTTGACCTACGAGTATACGAATCACCTTTAGGTTGCATGCAAAAGATTGAGTTTTGAAAAAGGGTCATTACACTAACAGGTGACCGGCATTTTCCTCCGTAGGTCCCGCACTCAAAACAACTTACACCTAGGCGCCGACTGAAAACACTGTTCAATAACCTGATCTCTGATTGCTGATGCAGCATGATTTTTCGCCTGGCCCCGGTAAAAGAAAAGAGGTGCGGCCTTGTGACATGCCGTATATTCTCTTGCCATGTGATTATATCACTCATCTTCGAAGGATGGAAGTATGTAGGGAATGGAATACCGATCTCGTTACTGTGTGTTTTGTTAGACATGTACTCTGGAATACGTGCCCTCGACAATAAGCACCGTCATGTTCTTGGTCTCTGGTACGCGCATGAACTTGCCGCCCCAATATGAATCATCGTCCTTTTTGCGCTGCATGTCCCATGTGGACCGACCCACCACAGTGAAATGGTCGCCCGCCTCGTGCCGCCCATACGGGGCTCGATCTCAGCCACTGAAGCATTTCATTCATCAAATCATCACGGACCTCTATAGTTTGATTCCATAGGTGCCGGCCTATGTCAAGAGCAGCATAGTATGGTAAATATATGGCAGCAGCTTCAGCGGGGTTGTCAGTCAGACAATCATACCGCATCATGCGGTTGTGGAAGATAATTTCTAGCGTGAATTGGTCGCTACCATACCTGTTAATCAAATGATCAAACTTTCATCCTAAAAGCAAAGCACAGTTACTTTATATATGGAAAATGCATGACTACTATCAAGTTCAATTATTTGATAATAAGATATTATTGTTTAATACACACTGGTATTACATCGAGCCGTTACAGAAGTTTGTGAAATCAGAAGGACAGGCTCTTAAGTTCCTTCCTTGAAGTCAAAACATAAAACTGTAATGGAGCACAGTTCATATGTTATAGATTAATTCAACTTTTGATTAACACATTTTCCTCAAAAAAACCTTTTTATTGACACATTGTGATTCATGACTTCCATGAATCCTACTGTACTTCATTATTATTAAAAGAAGGTATATTAGAAATGGATAAAATATGAATAATATGAACCGAATCCCACTATCAGGATTCATGAAACCAAAGAGAACAAGGGATCTTATGAACTTAAAACATGAACGTTGAAGAAAAAAATTACAAACAGCGGTTGCAGCAGCTTACCATACACCGGCAGGAACAAGCGTGCTAGTATTGTCAGTTAGCAGTTGCCCAAAGCCGTAATTGTCAACGAGCGGACACATGTCGGACCAACACGAAAGATTATGGCAATCTTGAATCAGACCCAAGTTGAACCGCTCCGGCAACTTTTGAACATATATGTACCGACCGGTACATGATGGTTTGGTGGAATTAACAGGAGGTGTGCACATGGTTCTGGTCAAATTCACAAAAAGGAAGCTAGAAATAAAGAAAGAGATGAGAGCAAGGGTTAAGAGGAAGGAGAGGATCAGGAGAACAAATGAGAAGAATTTTGGGGATGTGGGTTTGATGTAATGCTGTTTCGCCATTAATGATGCCATGGTTATAATCAAAAGGTTGTGTTTCGATATTTTGTTATAATGTTATATGTATTGTGGAGATGTTGCGAAGTTGCACATTTGCACCTACATTTTATAAGCAGGTTCATTTCATAAAAAATTATGATAACAATTATCAGGATATTATATAGAAAACAATAAATTAACTGAAGGTAGTTAGACATGTATATATATTAGCTATTTGCGTAGCCAAATTGCTACATGCCAATTACATTGCAATAAAGAGTGAGGCTATTTTATTTACTGTGCAATGCATAGATATAGATAGGTCCGTTTTATGAATATGTATCTTGTTTTGTAAAGTTCAAATAATTGATCTAAATGGTTTAATATAATTTCGATATAAAAATATACTTAAAAATCAAATTATACATTTTTTTTAGATTTTTTTACTATTTCTTCAG
>JAJGRW010000701.1:924887-1037011 GCA_025461045.1 Carex parvula
TTTTTTTTTTTGCAGTAGAATGATTTAAAAATGCAGTTTTTTGCAATACTGATTTTGAGAACAAATTAACATAATTTTGAAGATTTCAAATATTGGATATGTGTCAATTATTAAAATAGTTTTGTCAAACTCGTGTTACCTCTAATTTTTCTTTTACATATTTACATATTATTAAGTTTGAATTGATATTTATCTTGTTGTACACAATTAAAACATGATTTATAGTTTTTATTTTATTAGATGGTGATATTTTTAGGATTATAGTTTGCTAATTCTTTGATTTATTTTTAATTAAATTAATGATAATATTTTGTTGATTGTTCTTTATAGTCTTTATATGTAATATTTTGTGTTGAATAAATATTTACTTGGGTTGTTATTCAAAAGATGTTAACTGATTCTTAAAGGCAAGTGAACCTGAAAATAATTGTGAAGAATGTTAAGTATAGATGCAAATATGTTTACAAGCTAGAAAATGAATTCAACTAGATTAAAAACTACACACTGAACTAAAATCGCTTGCTATTGTCTTGATCAGGGGCAGAATCAAAACGTTATGATCTTCTATGTGTGCATAGAAAATCACTGTTTTTGGATGGTCCAGAATTTTCAGATCAAGTGATTTTCTACCTATCTAAAAAATAGTAAAAAAAAATCAAAAAAATGTAAAATTTGGTTTGCAAGTACATATTCATTTTATAATCATGTTGAATGGTTTGAATCGCCGTTAGAATTTGAAAACTCAAATATTGAGCCGTAGCACGGACCCAACCGTGCTATGCATAGTACCGTAGCCTCACTCTTATTAATTATTGACTTATTTTTGAGAGAACTTTCTAGATCCAAAGATTTAAGAAGTGCACGTTCTTTTGAAATTTGAAATTTAGTTCACTATGAGCTAATTATATTAATTAGTAAAAAAAAGGCCATTAACAAATGAATATTCCTATCCTATCAATATAAACGCGGTTTGACACGAATGCTCGTACTTTCTCACACCGAAAGAGAACAGCTTGGGTCCGATGGGTTTCGGGACTGTTCGATCCACTTTAAGATTCATGCGCACGAATTTAAAGCAGATGCGAAAGTTCCGGATGCGAATCTTAAGCAGATCGGACGGTCATCGAATCCATCGAACTCACCTCGGATCCAAATTGTGCTCCACCGAAAAATGAGCTCTTTAATTTCTCAGGGAATATGTTTTATTTTTTTAAGGTTAGATGGCAAGTTCCACTAACAATGCATTGATATAAAAAGAATTTACAGTATTTACAAACAGTGAATATGTTTTAATGTGGATCTCATCTGAAAAGATATATGCATAGTTTGTATGTAGAATGTCGGATCAAAATAGAACGTCTAATTAAATTAGATTAAAAAATCTCTCTTAGTGGAATATGAACTTTTTTTATTTTAAATAAATTATCCACAAGAACAATATATGCCGAAATTTTTATTAATATCCAAAAAAAGAAAAGTTCGAAATCTACATCCTGCTTAACAAGAATTTGAAAACTGTTCAACCACAATTTTATTTCACGGTTTTGGACCTACTTTCCGCAAATAAATTTCACGATTATAATATTTTTAATCCATATGTAATATTTTTAAGGGGAGAGTACGTTAGTTTGACAATCAATCTCGACAACCGTAAAAAAATAACTTGTAATTTTGAAATGTCTGACAAGTGAAAAGTAATTTATACCTTATACACATCCTTATACATAAAAAAAAAAACTTATACACATCTTTATACATATAAGAAGACGAAATTTAATGCAAGTTTCACTGTTCATCAAATGACATAAAAATTATAACAATCCATATAAACATGGCATTTGACAAAACATCAAATGATATTAAAATTACATAAAAATTAACAGATTACCAATTTATAAGAAAATCATCATATATAATTTTTTTTCTATTTTTTTATGTTGGATTTGCCAGGATTTGAAAAAATATTGTCAAAAAAGTTGCTTGAAGTGGTGGTCCCTAACTCTATTATTAATATTAATAATTATGTACGACGTTAATTATATACTTAATTGTATAATATAATTTCTCAGGCTTAGAGAATTCGGATCTTATTGGTCTGCTGGAAAATTGGATGAACAAGTCTTCGACTTTGATTATAATATTAATATATGAAAGCCAGTATATAAAATGAGCTATATATGTGCATGCAACTAAAGCTCAGGTTGTTCGACATGCATGCATGTTCTATATTTAATTATCTCAACACATATATAATTAGGTATAAAGCACGGTTTGGCACCTGTACTAATCCTAAATTTGGGGTATAATTAATAATCATCAGAGCGTAACTTATTGTATACACAACATAGGCTATATATAATGTACATAGTTTTATAGTTTATGATCTGTAAGACTTTGTAAACTATTTTTTATCAATTAAATTGTTGGAGCTTTAAGCTACCAACCTTCAAAAAAAAAAAAAAAATTTAATTCCTAGCTGGTCAGAGGATGATAACAGTGATTATCTATTTATCTGAAGAAATAGTAAAAAAGTCTAAAAAAAATGTATAATTTGATTTTTAAGTATATTTTTATATCGAGATCATATTAAACCGTTTAGGTCAATTATTTGAACTTTAAAAACAAAGATACATATTCATAAAACGGACCTATCTATATCTATGCATTGCAAAGTAAATAAATAGCCTCACTCTTTATTGCAATGTATAATTGGCATGTAGCAATTTGGCTACGCAAATAGCTAATATATATATATACATGTCTAACTACCTTGAGTTAATTTATTGTTTTTTTTATATAATATCCTGATAATTGTTATCATTATTTTTATGAAATGAACCTGCTTATAAAATGTAGGTGCAAATGTGCGCGCAACTTCGCAACATCTCCACAATACATATATATAACATTATAACAAAATATCGAAACACAACCTTTTGATTATAACCATGGCACCATTACTGGCGAAACAGCATTACATCTCATTTGTTCTCCTGATCCTCTCCTTCCTCTTAACCCTTGCTCTCATCTCTTTCTTTATTTCTAGCTTCCTTTTTGTGAATTTGACCAGAATCATGTGCACGCCTCCTGTTAATTCCACCAAACCATCATGTACCGGTCGGTACATATATGTTCAAAAGTTGCCGGAGCGGTTCAACTTGGGTCTTGTTCGAGATTGCCATAATCTTTCGTGTTGGTCCGACATGTGTCCGCTCGTCGACAATTACGGCTTTGGACAACTGCTAACCGACAATACTAGCACGCTTGTTCCTGCCGGTGTATGGTAAGCTGCTGCAACCGCTGTTTGTAATTTTTTTCTCCAACCTTCATGTTTTAAGTTCATGAATCCTGATAGTGGGATTCGGTTCATATTATTCATATTTTATCCATTTCTAATATACCTTCTTTTAAATAATAATGAAGTACAGTAGGATTAATGGAAGTCATGAATCACAATGTGTCAATAAAAAGGATTTTTTGAGGAAAATGTGTTAATCAAAAGTTGAATTAATCCATAACATATGAACTGTGCTCTATTACAGTTTTATGTTTTGACTTCGAAGGAAGGAACTTAAGAGCCTGTCCTTCTGATTTCAACAAACTTCTGTAACGGCTTGATGTAAATACCAGTAATGTATTAAGCAATATATACCTTATTATCAAATAAATTTGAACTTGATAGTAGTCATGCATTTTCCATATATAAATGTAAATTGTGATTTGCTTTTAGGATGAAAGTTTGATCATTTGATTAACAGGTATGGTAGCAACCAATTCACGCTAGAAATTATCTTCCACAACCGCATGATGCGGTATGATTGTCTGACTGACAACCCCGCTGAAGCTGCTGCCATATATTTACCATACTACGCTGCTCTTGACATAGGCCGGCACCTATGGAATCAAACTATAGAGGTGCGTGATGATTTGATGAATGCAATGCTTCAGTGGCTGAGATCGAGCCCCGTATGGGCGGTACGAGGCGGTCGGGACCATTTCACTGTGGTGGGTCGGCCCACATGGGACATGCAGCGCAAAAAGGACGATGATTCATATTGGGGCGGCAAGTTCATGCGCGTACCAGAGACCAAGAACATGACGGTGCTTATTGTCGAGGCACGTATTCCGGAGCACATGTCTAACAAAACACACAGTAACGAGATCGGCATTCCATACCCTACATACTTCCATCCTTCGAAGATGAGTGATATAATCACATGGCAAGAGAATATACGGCATGTCACAAGGCCGCACCTCTTTTCTTTTACTGGGGCCAGGCGAAAAAATCATACTGCATCAGCAATCAGAGATCAGGTCATTGAACAGTGTTTTGAGTCGGTGCCTAGGTGTAAGTTGTTTGAGTGTGGGACCTACGGAGGAAAATGCCGGTCACCTGTTAGTGTAATGACCCTTTTTCAAAACTCGATCTTTTGCATGCAACCTAGAGGTGATTCGTATACTCGTAGGTCAACATTTGATTCGATGCTTGCCGGATGTATACCGGTGTTTTTTCACCACAACTCGGTGCATGAGCAGTATAAGTGGCATCTACCAAGAGATTACACAAAATATTCAGTGTACATACCAGAGGATGTGCTGCTCGCATACAGTGCCAAGCAAATCGAAAATATGAGAGAAGAGATTATAAACATGATTCCAAAGTTAGTGTATAATGATCCAAGATACAAAGTAGAAGGTATAAGAGATGCTTTTGATGTCTCTATTGATTCAGTGATTGAGAGAATTAGGTGGATTAGAGATGAATCAGGTTGGTGAACTATTTTTTGCATTTGTTTTTAATTTTGTATGGGTTTAGTTTCAAATGGTGTAAATTTTGACTTCATATCATGATTAGTTATCCGTGAATATTTTATTTATGGCATGCCAGTAGCATTGTTTTCCATTTTCTTGGATTTTGCTGGTTATATACAGAAGAGAATTATATATTTATATATGTAAACTCCATTTATTTCACTACAATTATAGCAAATAAATGTATTTTTTTTCTGTTAATAGATTGAAACGAAAATTTCAGAGAACTTAGAACCAAGTACTGCATATTCATTTTCCTTTTGTGATTGCTGCTTCTCTAGTAGCCATAACAAAAGAGGAATAATGCAAATATGCTGCAACTTACGAGTGTGAAACCGGTATTAAATCATTGCTGAGGCAGAGGCAATTGAGATATGTTGTATGACTCTTGTAATATAACAAAATAAAACAGTACATATAACAAACCCCCTAGTTCCTTTATTTAAAATAAGGCTTGAGATTAGCTCAACATTTCCAAATCATATACTGAAATAAATGAGCATGGGATAAACTGGTAACCTCTATTACTATCTCTGTACAATGTTGTTATACTTCTAGTATCATCTTTCTCACGAAGAAGCTGAGACCCTCTCTCCATTCAGAAAAGAGATTCAGCAGGATAAAATAACCAACAAAGTAAATAAGAAAGGGAAAACATGGAACTTTCTTTCTGAAATCCTTATTTAACATTTATGTAATTGAGCAATCAATATCTGAACTGTACATCAGAAGTCACTTCTGTATTAAGAAAACACGTGTGCTTTGTTGCTCGATTGCATGAACATGGATTGCGGTTATCAACTCAGAATAACAAAATATGAGCAACCTACTAAAAAAATTCAGAATGTAATGTGCCACTCGAAGATTAGAACATCCAAGTTGATTCAACAAAACATGGAAAAAACCCCAAAAAATAAACAGAAACACACACAAATAAACAGAAATATAAAACTCCTCATGCTTCCTTCAGAAATCAAAGTCCTTGACCAATATCCACTCTATTCGAATATGCCATCAACATTCCAACCCACCCAAAAAAAAAGACAAAAATTGGCAAAGAAAGATACCTAAATGACATTATTTCCATATTGATCCAGGGCTAATGAACGAACAGACGACAATATCTCTGTCATCGTGATACAGTTTATGGGTTAATACAATACTCCAACACCCTCTACAAAGCATTATGAGATTAAAAGAAACAACTTAAGTAGGATTAAAGTACAACATTGCAACAGAATTACAGAACTGTACCAGAGTAACCTGATGACCAACAACCATGAAGAATAAGCTTTATGTTAGGGTTCTCTTCCTTACTCATTACTAAACACCAATAGTAGTACATATTGAAACATAATTATGAAACAACAGGTATGACAATGAATCAAGGAAAAAAATATTAGCGAACAGTGAGAATGGCGAAAAGGAAGGAAAATAATGTTTTGCCGGACCCACTTGTTACCGATACTGTACATGAACAATACCCAATACATTAAATATTAATATATACAAAACCTGACTAAAACAACAGAAAAACGGCAATTAAATCCTTGATCATTGACTTATTGGATTTGGATCTAGAGAAAAATCACTTTTGGAGATATCCCATAACATAACCAACTATCCCATGCATTAGCTGAAAAAATGCAAAAGTATAAAAAAATAAAAGATTAAATATGACAATGCATGTGCCTCAAACCATCTAGGAGTCACATTTTAAACACAAATGGTTCTACTCTACCAGCTTAACAGTAAAGTATAGCACCATTCTAGTTTCATTTTGTAGGGACATTCAGCGGAATATTGATGTCTAAGTCCACCTAACATATAATACATAACCAATCTGACTGAGCACCAATGATCGGGTATCATTGTATTTATTTTGTTACTTACCCATAAGATTTTGATCACACAATTGTACAATAAGCACCAATTGCACCAATCTCCTTGAGTTTAGATATTTGCAGATTCATAAGATTTAGAATTGCAACATGACTGTTAAGGATCTTTCATTTGTCTTTGAGATAATTGACTGCAGTATTGTTGCGATCAAGGCTAAGACTTCAAAATCAATATCTACTCTTCACAAGCTTTTTGAAAAGCGGTAATATGCTGAAATCAGATACTCAAGCGCTGAGATACGCCAGTTTGAAGATTGTTGAAATTCCGCAACGTTTGATAAGCGTTGTAACGGTTGTTTGGCGTTGTAACGGCTGTCACAACGGTTGGCTCTGGAAGTTTTTGCAGAAATTTGGATCTCGGAAATGAATTGTTCCATTGTAACGGTTTATTAAACATCATAACAGAATAAATTAATTACCTTACACACCATTCGTATTTTGGCCGCAGTTTGGTCATACGAACTCCGATTTAAGTGAAGCAAAGCTTGAAAAAAAATAGGAAACCAAGATCTACAACTTTCATATTGTAACTTTATTAAAATTATGCAGTCGTGGGTCGCTATGGGCCGTGGAAGGCCAACGTCAGTTATAGTAACGTTTATAAACCTAGATTTGTTTCTCTCCCTATAAATATAAACGAATATTAGGTTTTCAAGTAGAGCTCCAGTCGCCAAAACACTTCTTCCTTACTGAAAAAGAGCCACCATGGTTGTTTGTTCTTGAAACTTCAATACTCATTCAAACAACCTCGAATCTACTCCACTAAACCTCAATCTTGATTAGAATTAGAGTGATTTGTGAGAGATCTATTGTTTATTCAAACACTAGAGCCTTGAGTGCTCGCTTCTTGTATCAAGAGCCGTTAGTGCTCTTGGGCCGTGTGACTTTCCGAAGTTTGTAAGGGCTCACCGGTTCCACCTTGTACTCCTCATTGGATAAAGAAAGGCACACCATCTCGAAGGTCGCAAAGCTCCGGAGACGTAGGCGTTAGTGCCGAACTCCGTAAACATCTCTCGTGTCAAGTGTCTCTTAACTTTTCTATTTACTTCTACGTACACTGCTTTGTTTTAAGTTTTTTATTTCTGCCAAGAACAACTTACATACACACGAGATTTATTTATATAGTTGAATATCAAACCACTTAGCATTAAAATTTTAAAAGGCCCCATATTCCCTCCCCCCCCCCCCCCCCCCCCCCCCCCCCCCCCCCCCCCCCCCAAGGTGTTGCTAGGAACAACAGGTTACAGATAATTTAGAGCTATCATCATACATAATTACAGAGTTTCACAATTTAAATCCTCAATTCGAATGATCCATAAAATAATACAACTCAAGGAACAAATGATATAAGTCATTCAATGCATAAACAAAGCTTAAAATACAATAATCTAATAATTGACTTCTAAGTCACAACACTAAACATATTAAGGATGGTAGATAATCAAAGAGTAAGTAAATAGTCTTACTCTGAAAATGTAGAAAAGATTATCAAATAAAGAAAAAGTGTGATAAATTGAAACAGAATGAGTGTTCTTTAAGTTCCCTAAGCCTCTTATGGGTCTAACTTTCAAAACCTATCGAATTAACTTTAAACGACTAATTCAAACTTTTGAAACTAATCTAATTTACTAGTGATGTCTTTACATACAAAATTTATAATTTTAAATTAATTTAGTATCAAGTCAAGCAGTAAAAAATACAAAATTTATTAATTAGTTTTAGTGCATTCATTTTTTCATCATTTCTTACCTACTTGACTTTATACTAAACTAATTCGAAAATTTATAAATTTTGCATATGCATATACACTCATTACTCGTTAGATAGGTCGGTTTTAACGATTTAAATTTGTTATTTGAAATCAATCCGATAGATTTTGAAGTTAAGCTCACCAGAGACTTGAGAAACTTAAAAACACCCATAGTTCTACTCGATTAAGTTAAAAACATTTGACGTGAACTGATTTTGACGACAGCATGTACTTGGAAATGTCGGCCAAAGATGGTTTTAGACCACCTTGTTTATTTCTCTCTTACCCCCAAGAGATGTTTTTGCATAATCAACAGATTACCAGTATTTAAGTAACAATATTGGTTTTAGACCAGATATTGTTTGACCTCTCTCAGTTTCCAGAGATGGAAATATCAGATCTGAAGGAAAAACGCATGTCATAATCAACCGAGTTACATTTTGGATAGACAATCTCAAGTTAACTTCTATTAATCTCATAGGAAAATCCACATTGCGTACAAATTTATCTAGATTCTCCGAAGCATATGGATATTAGATCGCTCTGTGAATTGAATAACAAAAAAGAACAGTACATTCAGGCATCTTCATATAAAACATTCTGGTCGCGAAGTTCAGCGGAAACCCTAATTTTATGTAGGAGCGAACCTAACAATTGCAAAATTTCACACATAATAATTCAAAATTTATTCCGAACTTTCAGCTGGTGATTTTGTGACACCAACTTCTGCCGGACGCAAGACCCGCTCATGCAACATATAACCATTCTGTGGTCAAAAAGTTATGCAAGAAAATTGTTAGCAAAGAGCAAAGTCAGAATAAAAGTTCCTATTACCACTACCACCAATACTGTTACTATATCGGTGTATCCGATTGCTCCACCATTAAGGGTACCAATATTTAAGATTGCAACAGACCACTCGCAAGTGCCTTTTTTATTATACAATTGTTAATGGGCCTACTAATCTTTAGAAAAAGAAAAAAAAAAAAAGATTGCAACAGACCAACATCAGACTAAAAATGTGAAAGTAAAAGCAATTGTACCTTGAGAACAATAGCTACAGTGCCAGGTGGTTTAGAAGGGTCAGGAACTTCAAAAACCGCATTATGCCTATGTGGATCAAATGTCTCATTTTCTGCACTGTACTTCTCCACCCCAAATTTCTTAAACACCTATTGCACAGGAAAGCAGAAAACACAGGAAAGCAGAAAAATAAGATGCAAAAATATTTGCAAGTATTATTAATGGTATGGAAATATAATCGGTGTTTAATTGCATAAAGAAGGTAAATTGAGGCCAACTCATTTGAACTGGAGCTTCATAGCACTCGAAAAGAAAATGTATTAAATAGATCGCTAAATTTAGAATGGAGAGAACCAAAATGTATTACAAAATAAAAAAGGAGGAAAGTACAGAATATACCTCAGACAGTTGTTTCTGAGTCATCTCAACACCTTCCAATAAGGTTTTAAGAAGTGGGGCTGCCTTGTCAGACTCACTTTCATCGATTTTAGCAAAACTCTCCTTTACAACTGAGGAAGCTCTCTCCAGATTGTCCGCTACATCTAATAAGCCCTTTGCAAAGCTCTACAATTTTAGAATGTCGTCCAACAGAACAATATTAAATCTTCCATCCCCAGAATAGAATCATACTTGATGAAGAAAATTTGTAATTGAAACATAATTTTTACAATATATATACACAGTTGACTGTTTCCAACTGGGTGTTACAATTTCAAAATTTCTGCATAGTATCATATATCAATCACCAATTTTTGTATTTACAACAGTCAAAACTTGTCTGCTCATTTTCAATTGTGAAAAAACAGCTAGAACACATTTTTTTATGAAAAGGAAAAAAATCTTGCCCCCATCATTTTGGTATTAGCTTTCAGTAAATAGCTTGACAATCAGTAGAGAAACCTCAAATTCAAGGCAACATCTAAATCATTCTAGCTTGGTTTTCAGATCAATCCCACTTGAGACCAAAAAAGGAGGGAAAACAGGCTTCATTAAAGGTAGTGTAAAATTATTAAAATCTAATTACGGATCATATTATATAAAGCTGTCCCTTGGCAAGCATCTCAAAGAACAGGGAATGCTAGTCACATTTGCAACGATTGAAAGCAAACATTGTAAAAATTATTCAAAAAATTAAAAAAGAAAGAAAAAGAAATAGAAATAGAATCCTAAAGAGATAACCTGAATGGCAAATTTCTTAGAGTTCTCAGCCTCTCTTTTAGTTCGGCTCATCACATTCTCCATCTCAGCATAACCCCTTATGAGTTTATCTTTCATCGTTTCAAACTCCTTTTGTTTTTCTTCTAGCAACTCATCTTTCTCTACTAAAAGCTTCATTAAATCTTCCCTTGACATCTCAGGCTCATTGTCTGTTTAAGAACCCTAATCAGTTTCAAGGATACCAAAAACCAGTACTACTACCAGTCATGTCTGCAGAAACAAATTGCAAAGGTTGCTGACCCTGCTCAACATGTCTATTGGGTCCAACCCATCCAACCAAAACTGTCTACACTTGATTTTTATTTAAATAACCAAATTTAAACTAGCAGTTGGCCAAATTTTCAATAGAAAAGCCACAATAAGAAAAATCCAATACAAAACCTGCATCCAAAAAACATCCAAATTTGGCAACTTGCAACACCAACCAACAACAACAACAACAACAACCAAGCCTTTAGTCCCAATCAAGTTGGGGTAGGCTAGAATGATATCTTGTATCAATAGTTAGCAGGCCAGGTCCAGAGTCAGTATTACTGTTTCTTGATAACCACCTTAAAATAGAGGCATAGGCAAGCTTCTTCTAAGGTATCACACCACCAAGGTACTGTACCAATAGGCCCTTATTTAGATGCAACAAAGCTCAGGCTAGGGATATTGTATGAATATATCACCATTTTTGTTTTAGTGGTTAATAATATTACTCACTGATGTTGCACTTGACAAAATTTACCAACTGGTATACAGGATCATCACAAAACCTCATTATTGTTACCGCATCATTAGTACCTTTTCAATTGTCAACCTACTAACCTGATTTTTACTGCTACCTGACAACATGAAGAGAGTATTGGAATAAACTAAAGTCTATAATAGCAAATATAGTGGCTTTTAGCTGGAGTTAACAAAATACTTCAAAAGGGTTCCATAAATTCATGTCTATGACCCTCACAAATTAGCTAAAGTTTGAGATAACGTCATATGCCGTTAAGTTCCACGAATAATTACCTTATTCCTAAATATCGGAGAACGGGTAAATATGGCATAGACAAATTTTAAGGGAAGAAATATGATACTAAACTTGCACAAAAGCTTGAAAATATGACCTGAGTCTGTTGCTTCTTCAGCCTTGGCCGGATCCTTTTCTGAGGACTCTTTTGCAATTTCATCTGACGACTCTTTCCCCTTTCTGTTTTCTGCTGATGAATTAGATTGAGGCGATGCTGTAGATGAAAACCCTAATCTCTGGAACGTTCCATTTAGAAGAGCTGAAAAGGTCGAAAACTGATTTACTGGTACCTGTATCCATACATAATTCCATTAGAATCTGATATCAAAAGCATGAGACTTGTAACACTTGTTAAATTTACATGCCGTTAGTGGAGGCCTGTTAGTGAAGCAGAGACAAAACAATGTCTCATATATGGAGACCCCCGTGTTTATTTCATAGAATAATTTCCTACTTTGCAAATTAGGAAATTGATTAGGCTACACTAAAGACTCCAACATTAAAAAAATTCTTATCTATTTTATTTTCAGCTCAGATAAAACCACAAAACTTTCAAAATAATATTGAAAATGTAATCACATAGCATGGTCCTATGTTGCAATAATGAACGTAAAGGGAAACAGATTGCAAGCTAAAGACTTCTCGTCTCTAAAGTTTGTTAAACTCAAGCTACCAAAACCATAAATCCAGAAATTAAAAAAAAAAAAAAAAACTTGGAAAGGCATATAGAACTCAAAACTTGGAAAATTTTGACCTTGATCGGAGACGAAGAGACGAGGTCGGAACCGCATAGCCGTAATTCGGGCCGAGAGGACATCAGACGGTTGACAGCCAAGGAACTGTTCCTAGAGATTCGTCCCAAGATTATTCTAGAAGCCATGGAGATTTCTCCCGGTTTCAAACAAGAGAGAGGGGAGGCAGTGAGCGGCGAGAAAAGGGCTTGCTGAACAAGAAATGGAGAGGACTAGAAGAGGGCTTATGGGGAGGTGGGGCCGTGGGGGGTTTAGAGCTGAAAGACTAATTTACCCTCATTTACTCGCTACACCTCAGTCTTGCGGTGGGAGAAGGATGGGTTTTTACATGGGCCGCATGGCCCATTTTAGCCTGCTTCTACTCCAGCTCAGAATTTATGATCTGAAAATATAAGTAATTAATGTTTGCAATTTGTTTCTAAGCATCTCTCACTTGTTAACAACGTTCTGATCGGAACAAAACTTCAATGAGAATTGAGTAAAATTAAGAACAAATGATTTTAAAAGAGATGCCTTTTGAATTTTCATTTTCATTTTCATAATCGGAAGGCACACCGTGCTCATAAATCCAAAATCCAATTAGGACTTGTCTAGATAAAGAAGAAGAAGAAAACAAACTTGAGAAAAAAAAGATAGAAATAAGGAGAAGAGGAGGATTGTGACTGAGTCAGAGTTTATTGAAACTTATGGAAATGCTTAACTCCGTTATCTTCTTTAAACTTTTGAAAAAAAATTAGAGGTTAAGCTACGTAACTATTTAATATTTACAAAAAATTTCTTTATCCTGATTTTGAGCCTGTGACATTTATTACACAGAGAGTTGTTTTTGTCACTAAATCAGAAGCTGATTCTCTATATGTAACAAGAATATGTACGAAAAAAAAGAACATATCCATTTTATTTCTGGGGTAAAATTGTAGGGGGGTGATTGGAGGTAATTCTTCTATTCATTTTCTTAAGATTTGTTCCGTTCTAACTTGGAGGGTAAGAAATTTAACTGATTCTCATTTCTTTTTTAATTGTGGATGCAAGAAAAATGCGGGTTAAATACACATATCAATGTGTTAGAAAACGTAGTAACAAGATTTACAAATAATTTATAAGAGAAATGTTCTGGCCCTCAAGTCATCACATCCGAGCGCGTCCCCCAACTAGTTTAACAGAAAAGGTCTTCTAATTTTGTCTAACTTCCATTTCAGTGCTCATATTCAACCTTTTAAAATTTTATTTATAACAATTTACAATGTTACTCGCAAACATTTAAACCTCTATCTGCATTTAAATTATAAATCTATATAATTTTAACTCCTAACCACTTTTATCTTCAAGCCAAAAAAGAAAAGATTTCTTTTACCCACTTTTTTTTTCCTCTAAGCATTTTCGCTCATTTTCCAACGATCCGTGATGAATTTTACGAATAAAAAAATACGAACGTTTTCTACTTGATTTTCTCTTTCAAATGAGATCCATCAAGAAATACTTTTGAGTTATTTTGAAGTCGTTTTTTTAAAGTAAATATCATGAGCACTTCAAATTTTCAAACTTTTAAAAGTCTACAACAATTTAAACCTCTGATGTCATCATTTAAACTACTATGTTCAAGCGTTTTAAACCTCTGATGTCGATCATATAGTATCACGCATTTAAACATTTGTATACAACCATTAAAAGTAGTTGTGTCAAACTTTCAAATAGTTTCAGTGTCAAGTATAAAAGGTCGTAGGCTGAGGTTTAAAAGCTTGAGAATTTAAAGTGCTCATGGGCTTTACATTAAAAAAAATAAAAACAACGACTTGAAAAAAAAAACTCAAAAATATTTCTTCATGGATCTCATTTTAAAGAAAAATTGAGTAAAAAAAACATTTGTATTTTTAGATTTGGAAAATTCATTACAGATCGTCGGGAAAATGAACGAGAATGATCAGAGGAAAAAAAAAAGAGTGAGTGAAAGAAATCTTTTCTTTTTTTAGCTTGAAGACAAAAATAGTTAGGAGCTAAAACTACCCCAGATTTATAATTTAAAAATTTGCAAATAGATGTTTAAGTGCTTACGAGTAGTATTGTAAAATATTATAAATAGAGCTTTAAATGCTTAGATATGAGCGCTGAAAATGAAAGTTAGATATTCAATACTTGAGGCGCGCTCAGGATTTATTTGTAGGGCAATTATTAGGCTCCAATTTATAAATATTTTGTTTTCAACATTTTTTTAATGAATAGGTGAATTAAACGGATTTACTCTTTTTTCTCGAACTTTTGAATTATTCACAAATTTACAAATATTTCCATATTATTTGCAAATATCATAAATTATTTCCGAATTATTTGCATAGCTGATTTTTTTTCTTAAAATTTCGAAATTTTAATGTAATTATAAGTATTATGTATGAATAACTTATTTTAGAACTATTTTTGTTATACCTGAATCATGAATTTTAAATTTCGTCAAATTATTTCTAAATTATTTACTTGTCATTGTGATTTGAAGCAGCACAACAAATATTCACAATGATGATAGACCAATAAGATCATGCCGAAATTTTTATTTATAACATTTAAAAAAAAATAAACCAAATAACCATCGTTTGATGAGATTTCGACTTCTAGCACGGCCGCACCGACATTCTGCTGATCCATTTCAGCGGGGTCGCAGAATGCCGATGCGGACCCTTAAATGAATCCGTAGAACCATTCTGTAGACCCATTTTTTTTTTTTAAAACTTTTAGATATATGAGTGCCTCGACATAGATGCAAAGCACATAGTATTAAAAAATCTTGTGAATTCAACAAAAGGGGTCAAAGCTATGGTCAAAGCTAAATTCATAAAAGGGGTCAAAGCTATGCACGTGGTACTTTTTATAACACCAAAACAAAAAAAAAGTGCATCGTGGGTCCGCACAATGCCGGTGCGGATCCATTTAAGGGTCCGCATCGGCATTCTACGGTCTCGCTGAAATGAGTCCGCAGAATGCTAGTGTGACCGTGCAAACGATTGTTATTTGATTTTTTTTTTTTTAAGAATGTTATAAATAAAAATTTCGGAAGATCATGTCAACAAAAGTAATATTGTCTAATATTAGTGTACAATATAATGTTATTTTGTTTAGTCCAATAGTTAAGACATCTTTTTCTGTTTGAAACGAAACCATTATTTATAATAAAGATTACTTTTAACTCATTTTTTATTGTAAAAAAATGCCATTTACTTAAAAAATCTCTCTGATCTATTAATTAAAGTAGTGTTTTTCATGTGAAAATCTATATATTCAAAATTTGAGTAATATCGTTTCTTATGAATATTTAATTAGAAGACTTAATTTTAATCCATCAAAAAAAACATTTGGTCAGATGATTTGAGTTTTGTCAATTTGACGTGTCGCCAACTCACCACAAAGTGGAGGAACCAATTTGGGTCCGATGTCTATCGGAACCAATTTGGGTCCGATGTCTATCGGACTCAAAGTGATTCGATGAGTTCGATGACCGTCCGATCTGCTTTAAGATTCGCATCGCAACTTTCGCGTCTACTTTAAAATGTGTGCGCACGAATCTTAAAGTGGATCAGACGGTCCCGAAATTCATCGAAGCCAAGCTGTTCTCCAAAGTGGAACCTTTGATAGCCTATGCATTGCGCTTAATTACACATCAAAATAGTATAGACACATGTGGAGCTACATCTACAATTCGAGATCGGAGTAGGTCTGATGTCCATCGAATCTATTTTTAATTAAATGAGCTTTAAAACCGTCCGATCTACTTCAAATCCGTGCGCACGAAAATTGAAATAGACTTGCACGGATTTTAAAGTGGAGAGCACGTATCTTAAAGCAGATCGGGCGGTGTTTGAGCCCATCGAACCAAAGTAGGTCCGATGGGCATTAGACCTACTCTCAAGTCCTGGTGGTGTTTGATTGCGGACTAAATTATTCGTATTTGATTAAGATTTAAAGTTATATCATGACTTGAGTTATTATTTGTTAGATAGGAATTGATGGCATAAGGCATGCATAACTTTTTTCTTTTACCATTAATTCACTCGAACACATTGTACCAGTTGACGCACGTTGAACCAGTTGACACTACACCGGAGGGAGGTCAATTTGGGTCCGATGCCCATCGGACTCAAAGTGAGTTCGATGACCGTTCGATCTGCTTTAAAATTTGCGCCCGCAACTTTCGTGTTTGTTTTGAAATTCGTTCGCACGTATTTTAAAGCAGATTTGAAAGTCCCGAAACCTATCGGACCCAAGCTGCTCTCCACTAGAGGAGATAATTCACATTTTTTTCTCAAAAAATATATGTATATTTTATCTTACATGCAGAAATATTTTAACAATGAACAAAATCTGATTGAAAGAATAAGCAAAAAAGACACAATAACCAGAATATAAAAAGTCTTACAATAATTAAGCATGAATAAGATTATACATTAGCATCTTACAAAAGTTTTACAATAGAATAATTTCATACATAATGAGAGACATACGATCATATTTAATTAAAGTAACAAACAAAAAATTAAGGAAAATAACTAAATAAGTTTCATAGGTGATAATATATAAAAAAAACACCAAATTCACATTGTAAGAAATTTAATTTCTAATTTTCAGATTTTCAGATTTTTCTTTGACATGAGAAATAAAAAAATGAAAGTAAAATAAATAGGTGTGAAAAGGATAAAAAAAATGAAAATAACAATGAAGTAGAAAGAATTTTTTTTATTTGCACAGAAGAGGTAATTAATGAAGAGAGAGGGGCAAAAGTTGGATCCATATCGCGTCAGAAAGTTAAGGAAGCTGGAGATATGGGTTAATTTACTATTTAGTCCGCAATCAAATATTACCGCAATTCATATCACAGAAAATTTTAAACTTACTATTTAAAAAAAAATTAACCAAAAAGTTACGAAATCTGAGTATTTTCAGATCAATCACAGCTGTAGATTCATTATGTGTCCTCAAATATATTTTTTTATTAGTCAAACTTTGAGATATTTCACGCGAAAGAGAAGAAAATGGGGAGGCACGAATTCCAACGAATCAAAACTTTGTACAGAAATCAATGTTTTTTGTTTTTTTATTAATAATTTTTCTGTTTAAAAAAAAAATAGGGCCGCAGAACTATTCTGTATATCTCTGGCTGGCTGCATAAATGCATGTGCGGTCTCCAGTATTTGAGACTGCAGAATAAATCTGCGGCCGTGATAGATCACAAAATAGTCTGATTTTATAGTTTTTTTGTTTATTTGTTTTGAAGCGATTCATATCATAACATGTGATTTAGTACCACCTAACCCTGGAATTTGTGTGGCAATTCATTTTAAAGAAGACAAAACGGATGGTGATTGGGGGAGCAAAAGTAATAGCTATAAGCTATTGAAGAAACAAATTTGTAGTGTTGTGCGTTGGTAACAAAGTAATTGTGTCGTACTGTCGTGTGTTTCTTCCCCGAATATCAGACTAGGTTTTCCGTTTTTGATCTCTTAATTAAGACTGAAATAGATATGAAAAAGATAAAAATGTTAAAAGTTATGGGCGCGCACCTTCTATTATAAAAATTGCGTATGACATCAAATCTTCTGCTTCAAATTTTTTTTACTTTAATGGTAATTGAGGAGTGCTCAAATGTCATTCATGTCTCAATCATTTCTTAACATTTCTATTTTCAATTTCAAATTTCAAACAGACGTTCCGAACCGCTTAACGTGATATCTATGTTAAAATATGATTGGAGTTCAAATTTTATATTTTTTAAAAAAATTTTACTATTTTTTTAAAATAGATACAAAATTACTATTTTTCAGAAAATAGTGGACCATCTAAAAACAATAATTTTGTACTTATTTTAAAAAATAGTAAAGAAATTTCTAAAAATATAAATTTGGTCTCCAATCATATTTTAACGTTGATATTTTGTTGAGTAGTTCGGATTATCTGTTTGAACTTTGAAATTGAAAATAAAAATATTTGTATACAATTGAAACATGAAGCAATGATTTGAGCTCTCTCATGGTAACTATAGATTATAAAAAAAAAGTTGAAATCCATCAAATAGAACTATGATGTGGTTTTTGCTCAATAATTTCAATGCTTATTATAGAGGTTAACGAGTAACGACTCAGACGCAGACACATCAACTCTACATGGAAAACCTCTCTCTCATTGTCTCTATTTTATTTTGATGGCCGGACCTACCTACCTACGCGCTTCCTTTGTAAATTCATGGTCCTACGATCTCTGGAATATTCGGCGTGATATTTCAGGATCCATCGTCGATATCAAAATTATTAACAAATTTTTTTACCGATTTACTGATTTACACCATACATACGTGGATTGGCGACGACCCTACCTTTCCCAATTCCTTCTTTGCCTAAGCGCCGTAGCACAACTTTACAAGTGCTACTGTGCAATCGCTCCCTCCCAATTCCTTCTAAGATTGATCTCCAATTGGCACGATTATCTACGTATATATCCAATTATAATGATCCAATTCAATCCGATTGACAAAACAAAACTTCAAATTCGCTTTGATTAAAATGGCTTCGCTACTGAAAAAGGTATGGGGTTCTGTCATCAACCGATCAGGAACTGTCAGTTCCAGTTCCAGTTCCAGTGTGGGCTCTGCCAGTCGTGACTTCTTTTGGGATTCTGGCTCTTTCGGTGAATTGGATAAAATTCCAATAGATATCATAATGCAAATATTGCATCTTCTCGGGCCGAGAGAGACAGCGAGATTGGCCCTTGTATGCCGGTATATTCGCGTTTTGGTGTCTGACAATAGGCTCTGGATGAGTTTTCTTCAAAATGGGAAGGACTCTTGGGATTGTGTTGCTTTCTCCGAGACTCACTTATATGCCGGGCCTCCTTTCAAGTAACTCTCGCATTTATCATTTTTTTTTTGTTTCTTTTAGGTAGATTCATAATTTATGTTCTAAAAATAATAGCACTTATATGCCTGGCAAAGGTTCTTTTGTACAATTGAATTACTTGGTTCATAATTTGTTTAGTAATATCTGTTCAGTAATATCTGCGAGGTTACTGCTGATAAATGCTTAATCACCATTTAGATTAAATTGTTTACAAGATAAGGAAACCAAGAATGGGCTTGATTGGTATATGTTGAATATGATCACTATATTGGAGAAGGTAGCTTTTTTACTGCTGCTATTATCAGTTGCTATTATTTCTGTAATTGGTCTGACAAAATTAGTTCCAATTCTCAGGATCTACTATGATTATCCAGCCCAGTTATCATTTATGAATGTTTATGGTAAACGCTCCTTAGTTCCTGGTGCAGTTATAATTGATGGTATGGTCTCAACTTAATTATTCTTCTCAGCAAATTCTCAAGTTGTATGTTGTTACTTGTTAGTGTATTTTGTTGGACTCAAAAACTTAATTTTGTGGCCATATGAGACAAGTTTAGGCTTTTATGGTGCAAATTGCTTGCTCAATGTACCTTTCTATTCTCATAGTTGCATAGATCGCTGGTGTGCCTCAAAGTATGAGTTTCTGCCCAGTATGAAAATGTTAAAACAATGTCTTTACTTGCTCCAAAGTCATAAAAATTAGCATGTGTATTATTTTCTACGGATCATAAGAAGGAAATTGGAAAAGTATTTTTGGAATGTAAATTTATTTTTATGAATTTAAAGTAATAAAGTGTTCATATATTGAGTGTTGCATTTTTTGACAAATTGATGAAGGTGGATCAGGTTATTGCAAGTATGGTTGGAGCAAGTTTGATTCTCCTTCAGGACGTTGTGCTACCTTCTTGGTTTGAACTTTTTTTTTTTTCTAGATTGTCACAAAATGTTTCATCTTCCTTAGAATATCCTTTTAGAACCACTACTAGACTATCAGTGGTTAGTTGATTCAAATTTTGATTGATTTCAAATTTTATTACATTAGTGAAGCTTATCTGAAGGTTTTCTGTTAATTCCTAAATCTTAATTGCATAATTCAGCTTACTGGCAGATTTGGGTCTCGGTTAAAGGAAGTTTTGGTAATGGCAATTAAGCACTGGTATTGTATCAGAAGCAAGCTGTGTCTTTCATTGCTTATAGCTCTGAATATGTCTTGTATCAGACACAAAAGCCTAATCAATAATAAGAAATCTGTTGGTATCTGTTAAAGGAAAGAAATCATAGTAATTATAATAATAGCTGTAATCAGGTAATAGTTGTTCTTTCCTATTTAAGATTTTCCTTTGGTCTATATATTTGTACAGTATTAGTATTGTTAATAGAGATATATGGAAATTCCAATTTCTACTTTCAGAATCAAACCTTGTCGTGCTGTCAAAAGCTGAGATTCCAATCCAAGAAAATAACTCTGCTCTTTCATATTTACTTAATTTTATATTGGCTATAGGAATTTGGTAATATCGAGTCACCCATGTATGCAAGGCTCCGTCATTTCTTCTCTACCATTTATAGCAGGTCTTTTCTCTATTATCCTACTAAAAGAGAATTGAAAAAGATGCTAGTTTATGTTGTATCAATTTCCTTAAATTTATTGGATTTGCTGGCTTCTGTTTGGCCTTTTTTCTGAAGCTTAATGTCTAAATTTAATGATTGGTTGCCAAAGCAATTATCAGGTAAACTAACATCACTATGTACTTTTCTGACCAAGTTTGCAATGCCTTGGTCAGGAAAGGGCCAATCAGCCTCTTTGCTATTCTTCTATGTACTTTATTCGTGTTGACTTGTTTCCAACTTTTGTGCAGTTTTTTATGCATTCTTAAGCTAGACCTCAGTTATCTCTAGTCAGTAGGGACTATCATCTATATCTTTTATTCTTTGTCACAAGTAGTCTTTTTTTTTATACGTCGCCCTTTTCTTGAAAAGTTTCCTTATCCTAGTAAAATTTTCCACTGCTTTTTTTTGTTGTCTCAGGATGCAAGTTAAACCTTCATCTCAGCCGGTTATATTAGCAATCCCAATCTGTCATTGTGACGGTGAGCATATGTTTGTTATTCTCTATTTTTTATATAGAATATGGTTCTGAAATCTGAACCCTACAAGGAATTTCTTGTAAGTGGCTTGTCCTAATATGCCATTGAATTGGCTGTTTGACCAAAATTTTGTGTGCTTTAATTTAAACCTAAACCTATTTGAGCGTCTTATGCAAATACACCTAAATTTTAAATTAATACAATGAGAAAGTTTACACTGTTAAAATATCTGTCTTTACTCTTCTAAGTTCTCCTTCGATTCCCTGGCCAAAATTAAGATGATATCAAACCAAAGAGTTTTCAAAGGTTATAGAGCTTTCACAACTTTTGGGTATCAGAATATACGGAAACTTTTCAGGGGGCATAGATGCGATGTTTTGTTCCTAGGACTTCATTATTTATTATATTATTTTATTTATTTTTTTTATTATTATTATTATTATTATTATTATTATTATTATTATTATTATCTATTTCAGATACAGAACCAGCCAGGGCTTCACGTAAACAATACAGAGAAGCCATTTTCTCTGTTCTCTTTGATATGAATGTACCTGCCATATGTGCGATTGATCAGGTAAACAATACAGAGAGAGTATTTGCTAACCTTGGCAGCCCCTGCCAAGTTTTTGAAAAAAAGAGGGGATATTTGCTAACAATGCTGATGAATTACAAAAATAAACAGGCAGTACTTGCATTGTATGCAGCAAAAAGGATTTCGGGTATTGTTGTACATATTGGTTTCAATGTCACCTCCGTTGTCCCTGGTAACTCTCTCTACACACACAAACACACATGCATGCACGCACATATTCGTAATACGTGAACAAAATATTATGGTACCACTAATTAAACAAAATGGATAAAGGAACAATCTTGTTCAACTAATTCATGGTGTGAACAGAGTTTGACCAGTATGGTGTATTCCTACACCAACATAATGCATAAACATCACTCTCTAGTTTGAGCCAGTGTTGTAAAAAACGGTCTAGTCGGCCGATTAAACGGCCGATTAATCGGAAACGGCGGCCTAACCGTCACGAACACTCTTAACGGAGGCATGTTAGCGGATGAAAACGATTAATCGGCTGTTTTTCCGATTAATCGGCCGTTTTTTCCGATTAATCGGCCATTTATTCCCGGTTATTCCCGTTTATTCCCGTTTTATTCCCGTTTATTCCAGTTTATTCCAGTGAATATTTATTTTCACATTTTTTTTTTCTGTGATAGTGTGTATAATAAGGTTTATAAATCTTATATTGTAGTTTTATTTATACTTGGATATACATTCAATATTTTTTATATATATTTTTTCTTCTTACTTACTTTGAAATTGATTAATTCTTCTATTATTTATATACCATATATTTTTCTTACTTACTGATGTAATTTTTTCGATTAGTACGACGTGTTCATTTATGTAATTAAGTTGTTATCATAAACTAATTTTAATGATTTTATGTTGGAATGTTTAATTTCTTTCAAATAATATGTTATTAGTATTTGAAAATGCTTAATTCTCAATTTTATTTTTTCATTAAATAAATGTGTTACTTAACATGTAAAATGCTTATGTGTTAAGAATAAATAAGCGTAGTGTCATGTTATAATAATAAAACTAAGTTAAATTAAGTTTATTTGATAAGTTTAATGAGTTAAATAAATTATTTTTAATAAATTATGATATATATACATAAATTTAATAAAAACGTTAAATTGTCCGCATAATTCCGATTAGTCGGCCGCATACCGATTAATCACTTATCGGTACCCTATCCGTCCGACAACCGAATACCGTTATTTACAACACTGGTTTGAGCATCATCTTCAAACTTCTAATATTTTTACACAGATTTCTTAATAAAAGGAAATCAAGAAACTCTCTTCAAACATTATATTATATTGTTCTTATATAATGATTTTTTTGGGTTATACTCATTTGTTACTCTTTGTTGTTCTTTCTTAACAGTATATAGAGGCAAGGTAATGCGTGAGATCGGTGTAGAAATAGTGGGGATAGGTGCTCTCAAGCTAACATCATTTTTGAAGGAGCTAATGCAAAGGAGGGGTATGACTTATGAATCACTTTACACTGTTCGAACCATCAAGGAGGTCTGCACCCTGCTTATTTAGTTAACTTACACCTATGCTCTAACCATTTAGTTTATTTTTATTTTTTTTAAGAAAAGAATTATAAACAATGAGAAGTTAGGATTGGAGAAGATGGAAAGCAAGGGTCCAGATTATCTTTTTCATGTTTTCCATCATTTAAAGAACATTATAATGTTGAAAGGGGGGAGTGGGGAAGAGAGATAAAATGAGAGTGTTGATACTGGAAAGGGGATCTTAGTGCTTTATCAAATGTCAGCAGGGAGGCGGGGGGATTGTGAACCAAATATGTTTTATTTGCTTTTCTTGCCTCTTCAATTATAGTCATCTGAAGATCTTCCCTTTATTAAATTATCAAGTCTTTCTTTCTTTTATTTGAAAATAATTTACAGAAGTTATGTTATGTGGCACTGGATTACGAGGCAGAAATGAGAAAGGACACAAGTGCCTCATGTGAGGTGGCAGGCGAAGGTTGGTTCACACTCTCTAAAGAAAGGTTTCAAATCGGAGAGCTCCTCTTCCAGCCCCATCTCGGAGGCGTGTTAGTCTCTGTCAACTTAAATATTTTTATATCATTTCTACCCTAGCTCTTTATTCTAATTACAATTCACAATGCTTTTCTCAAAACAATGCACTTAGAGAAAATATTTGTCCACTGTGGGTTCTTATTTTGAGGGGGGGGGGGAGGATTTGGCAATCTTAAAAAATACAGGTTACATTTGAAATCCAACATCATCAGCATATATATTATCCACATTATGAGATTTGATGTATGTTTCACCATACATCAATTGACTTGAAATTTCAACGGCCCAAAATTAACAGTACATAATGCATCATCAACAATACTAAAATTGCATGAGATTTGACTATTAGGCTGTGACATGTCCAATAACATACCTATAAATTTACTTTCAATTGTCTATTTATTTGAATTTTTTTTAAACCTTTGTCAAGATTGTCAAAATAACCATTTGTTAAGTTTTGACTGTGATTTATTAGATTTTAAGGTGACATAACATATTCTGTTAAACATTGCCAATTTGATGAGTACCTCTATTGACTTTTTTGCTTTCTAAGACGAAAAGCAATAAATTAAGCAAGCAGATTGAGATGCTAATTCCAGATCCTTGATTGCTCTTAAAACAATTTACTGAATTATTGATCAAAACCTCATGTAGATCTTTCTTGATTTCAATTTCAGTTTTACGTTTGTGTGTCCTCCTATCTAAAGAAACCAAAACCTAAAAATGACCCAAAATAAATGTCTGCTGAATGTTAGCTGCAAGTGCTACAAATGTTTGGTCCAATGACGTAAAATATATGATGTGATCTGTAGCCACAATACCTTCTTTTGCAGAACTCGATGTGCAGTAATAACATCTTTGGACCTTTTTGGTTTTTATTGAATTTTGCTATCAGAAACTTGATTGCACACAACAACATCTAATAAACATGACCAAAATGTACATATTAGTTATGACCTCAATAGTGTGTATAATATGTTGTGCCAATCTAATGTATTTTTATATCTTAACTGCTAAACAGACAGGTTATGGCATTGCACCGAGCTGTGGGCCTTTGCATGGACCATTGCTACAATTCCGACATTGTCAGCGATGTGAGCTGGTACAAAACTGTGATTTTGGCCGGTGGTACTGGTTGCTTACCTGGCCTCCCTGGTAGGTTCTCTTGTAAAACGTACAGAAGTGTTCTCATAGTCAAACAGATACTTTTTGAGGAACTCACAAATAATGCACTTGTGTATTTGTGATATGATGGCATGACAGAGAGGTTGGAGAAAGAGCTGACAGAGCTTTTACCAGAGTCTATGTCAGAGGGCATAAAGGTCACTCCTCCACCATATGGCACTGACTCAGCCTGGTTTGGTGCAAAGATCGTTAGCAATGTAAGATCATAAGAACTTTCTCATTAAACCCCTAGGTTCTCAAGAAATTGCAAAGAAATTTCTTCTTTCATTCGCATGACTGCCATGACAATGAATCATTCAAAAATACTTCCTGTTGTTATTCTTAGACACTGGTACTTCTCATTTAACTAACATGGTTTTATTGGACTGACCAAAATAGCATTTATAATACAATCTTTAAGTATCCGTATCAGGTAGTTTTGATATAACATTCCCAAATCCTAAGGTAGCATTTCAAAAGATGGGTGCTCAATATTTAATTATTGTTGCCCCTTTGGTCTTTTTGCGAACAAAATGTGTGCAGAAGTTAAGCAAATGGTGTGTTTCTTTGAAGTAGTTCTTGTAAACTTTGATTTTTTTTTAATATATTTGAAGGCGACTTTTTGCATGAGAAAAAAACAAAATCATACAAACTACATGTATTGTACAAATAATATGAAATGACAACAAACAAACCTGATAATGGAATACTTTTATCTTTTTTTTTTTAGAATATATTTAGCAATTCTTTTACCAAAAATAAATATACTATCATGTTGTTCACAATGAAATCAGGTGAGCACGTTTACCGAGGCTTGGTGCGAGACCAAGAAAAGGTTTCGTCAGAAATATAAACGTGGTGTTTCAGTTTCATCCATAGTTGGTTCTTGGTGATTCATTACCTTCTCCTGTAGCATGTATAGATAAACTTTATTGCATCTTGCAATGGTGCACAACATATAGATACTTTTATATAGGTATTTGGCTGCAAAGGATATTTTCAGCGGTGATGTTTACCCTAATATTGGTGCCTTATGCGATGTCATTTCTATCGTGTATGGGCAACATGAGCTTTAGAGAGAGGAAAATGGATTATGAGATAAAAGTTTCTTGAGAGCATAGTATCAATCTGTTGGATGTTGTAAATAGGAAAATTACTATACACTTATGATATTATTACTGATTGTTATGGTGATTCTCTCGATGGTTAGAAAATGCAGTACAGATCTTGCAAAGTTGCAAATAATTCCTATGTTCCTTTTGTATGCAGATCCTTTTTTGTCAAAAATGGATTATGAGTAGTCTTTTCATAGGAAAGTTTTAAATTATTGTAAGCTGCAAATGAAAACAGGGCTATTTATTTATCTATTGTTTTTATGATATTTACTGCTGAATATTATGGTGGTACTCTTCGTAGTTGGAGAAAAAGTGATATAGATCCTGCGATGATGTTTGTCTTGCATCTTAAACCTAATTCCATATCCTCCATTAGAGTGGGAAAAATGGCACGGCGGAGCCGGCTCCGTCACAGAACGGCACAGCACGCGTGTCAGTTACGTGCTGTGACTCGTATGTCTCATGTCGTAACCATTTCTGTGCCGTATTTATCTTTTGAAACTTTGGCACAAGATGGCATTTGAAAGATTTAGTCACGGCATGGCACGATACGTAGTTACATGTAATTAAGACTATTAAATATTGATTTAATGGTGAATCTTGAATAAACTAACATAAATTATGATTAAATGGTCACGCGAGTCACGTATGGTCACGGTACGTTTAGGTACGGCGTGACTTACGTGACGTGACCATTCGCGTGCCGTGACCACCCCTTAATATTTTGGTAACAACACAGCACAAACACGTTTTTTAAACTCTATCCTCCATCTTAACCTTATTTACAGTAATATAAAAAAGAAAATATATAAAATGGATCTGAGATTTTTTAAGTGGAACTGAATATCTGAAACTTATAAATGAGGTTGAAATAGTTGACCATCTTCTCTAAAACGAAGATCGATCGAGTAAATAGCTATGCCGTAAATCTCTACAGGCTCGTTCAATTAATTACTCCGAAGAAATTTATAAGATTCAAGAGTAATCATTAGCATCGGTGATTTGCAAATTAGGAATAGAAGAAAATTTGAAGAATTGATACCAGTTATGATGGAGTGAAATTTGATACCAGTTGCGATGGGAAACACCCCATGTTTTCTATTCTATTCTACATGGTGTAGGACCTTATTGATCTGATGGCGAACGAAAATCTAAAATGATAATTTTATGAAGGTCAAATATAACACGTTTGGGCCTTTGGCTCATGCCACGAAATGGAATCCATCCGTAATTTCTTAGAACTCGCACAGATGTGCTCGGGAACAAACACAATCGTCCATCCTGCTCAACACTGTTTTGATGAGTATGGATAAACTGCTGACATGATTTCTGATACATCATACATATGACGCAAATCAATGTCAAATCAGGTCATAACTGTTTTTCAGAACAATTGGATTGCTTAATTCTTCCAACAATCATTAGCTTAAATTCAAGCTTTAATCGGATCAACTATGGCAAGATTTGCTCTCGCAAAATCTTGGGCACAAGTAAGATCAAGCAACACCATTGCAAACCAGCATTAACCATTCCAGTTCACGCAAATTCAAACCACAATTCAAAGTTCCAACATAGAGTAGAGCAACAAGTAGATGAACCGACACACAAGCATTAGGCATAAGTTAGACCCGGACCTCATATAAAGCCCTAAACCCCATAAATTTTTACGTTCAATAAATGCTTTATTTATCAGGGGTGACACCACAAAAAAGGCTTGTGGATGGTTTTGGTGCTTAACCCATTGCGTACTTCTGGGTCCAGGAGCGGGCAGTTGATTCATACTTGGCACGATCTGTCTTGTACATGTGTGCGATTTCAGGCACAAGCGGGTCATCCGGGTTTGGATCTGTCAAGAGAGAGCATATAGAGAGCAGTACCTGAAATGTAGATTTGAAGGATTACTATTCAAAATGTCATCAGAAGTAAGAAAAACTATGCGGCCTAGAATAATTTATTACAATGCAAACATCAAATTCTAATCGCTTATAAATTATGGCCCAATTGAAATTATTTATCATTCATGGATCCATAAACAGATATTTCAGAACCTCCTCTTTTTGTTTTTGAATGACTTGTGCTTTTGTGCATGTGAAACCTCCTCTGATGTGTGTGTGGATGGGTACCGGGGGGAGAGGTGGGATCGGAACTTTACGCAGTGAAATATGAAACATCAGCAAGTAAAATGTAAGACCCAAACTAACCTTAGAAATGGTAAGAGCAGGGCTCCACTGTTCCTTCAGTATATCAAGGCAGATGCTTCCATTACTATTTATATTTGGGTGGAACACCTTAGTACGAAATGAGACCTGAAATCACCACAAACAAAAGCTTACTTGCAAGATCTTTATATGGAAAAGTAGACGCTTGTTAATTAAAAATAAGCAAATTGGTAAATATTTTGTTCTTAGTTGGAACACCAAGCAAAATTGTTCCGTTTACAAAAAAGGGACTAACTGCAAAATTAATTCGAAATCAAATGATTATTACCGGTCAATTAATTGTTAAAAGCCAAAGTAGTTGGTTTTAGGTATATGGTATGGCTATGAGAAATGATGAACTGATAATAGAAGTACCTTAGGAGGCTTGAAAGGATAGTCTGGAGGGAAATGGATATTGACCAAAAATACCCCACCAGAGAAGGGGCTGTCAGCAGGCCCCATTATTGTTGCTTGCCAATGGAACATATCTTCCCCAGCAGGTCCTGTGATTACACAAATTTCCAACAAAAAAATGTATAAATAGTTATTTGTTTAGATTTTGACAGAAAATATATTGACCATAGGCAGACTTGATGCAACGAAATTATAAGAATTTTACTATCATAACACACCCAATACCTGACAGGTAAATTGCAACAAACCTCAGTAGGTCATGCTTGTTAGTTGTTACTAATAAGTCGACAGAGTCTTTGATTATTTGCAAGTACTAGTGTTTCAACCATATGGTAATAATCAAGCAAAGGGACTATATACTCCCCAACTATATCATATTAAATCAACTGAGTCGCCACTGCATAATTAATGTATAGTAATAATTCATAAGCACTACACAAGCATTCAACCAAAGGCTAAGAGTCAAGCAAGAAAATACCACATTCTCCCCAACATTATCGTATTAAATCAACTGAGTTGCCGTTGAGTAATTAATGTATAGTAACAAAGGCACATAAACTTAGATGGTTTGCTTCTAATTCAACCTCGGGTAAAAGAAGGAAAGTCTTCCCATCACATTAACCAGACAGTTGAAGCTACTTGCAACTATACAATAAGGGCATGGATGCAAGTATAACAAATATTGAGAACTATTTGCAAATATGGTAAAGTATATGCTGCATCAATATATCTCTAAAGCATAACCAACTAGCACAGGCCAAGTTAAAACAAAAACATGCATATAAACACAAAACAAATCAAAAGAAACTAACCGGCACTGCATGAGGTGGGAGGATCCTTCTGCAAATCTTTCAACTCCTTCAAAATCCGTTTGGAAGCCATCTCCTTTTCCTCAGATAATCTACAAAATAAAAATAAAAAAACAAGAGCTTATATTAACTCTTTACTAAGAAAATACCAATCTGATGCCACTACTGAAGAACCTCGGCATATATTGTATCTATAACCTTGCAAAGCAAGATACATCATGTGTACTCCTAAAACCTGAAACATACCATATGTTTCCCAGCCTTCCCCATTACTTTAAAATCCTTAAGCACCATCCTACCTCCCATGCTCTATGGAAAATGAGGAAAAAAGCAGGGTACATTGGACTTTGCATACATGGAAAGCCAGAAAATTGGGACATAATTGTACTTTTTCTGGTATGTAGAAGAAGTTTCATTTGTGAAGGATATACATGATATCAGATAATCTGACATTATATTTCAACAAACAGGGAGATTATTCCTTAAGAAAAGCTAACTCTGAACATATTCAGAGAATTTTAGTAGAAGGCAGTTCTAGACATCTACCTGTTGCTTTGGTCCCAAGAGAAAACAACAGGAGAAAATACAAATAGGTATAATTCTATAATTGGAAAATACATACACAAATCAGCACCTGTTACAATTAACTCTACGAAACCGTATAGTATACCAGAACCAAGCTGTGTTTTATCAGAAGGGATTTCTATAATAGGCATCTTAAAACCCTTTTGAAGCCCAGGTAAATGGCATTTTGTCGAACTTTTGGAACGAGATTGATTTAACTTTGATTATTTACAGCCATAGTAAATAGATTTCAAGTAGATCTCATCATTTTCAAAGCAAAAGTAAAAAAAAATACATTTCGAATCTTCTCCCTACGAATAGTAAAAAGAATAAGGATATAAAAGAGAGAAAAAAGAGACGATTAGAGAGAGAAATTGTTAAAGCTTAAAAACGACTCTCTCTCTCTCCCCCCCTTGAAACGGCGATCCGCCATTTCCTCTCCTTAAAGCATATATAAGAAATCACGAGAAATAAAAGAAAAAAACACTAACGAACAAATCGTAAATCGATCGATTGGAGATAGAGAAACTGACCAGAGCAAAAAGAAATAGACGATCGGTCGTTTCCTCTTCCCCTTTCTCGCTCTCTCTCCTCTCTGAGTCGGATGAAAAAACGCAGAGATGGTAGAGGGTTACAGTAATGAATGAATTCCTCCTTATAGAGAGGAGAGCTGTGTGCCTGTGAGTGGGAGGTGATGCGACAGGTCCCTAGATCTAGACCGTCCGTTGGAGAGAGATTGAACGGATTTGGACGTGTTGCGTTGCGTGAACTTTACGCGCGGAATCCCGCTTTTATGCTAAATTTTCTTCGTGGTGATATATTCACAACTTTTTGAGGGATTCTTCCAAAAATTGCCCTTGACCTATCAGTACTTTTTTGGGCCTTACTTTCAAAAGTTTGTACTGACGGCCCAATTGTAAAATATACCATTTTAGCAAAAAAAAAAACTTGAGTTTTTTTTTTTCTTTTTATAATTGATAGGACGACTCCAATGACATATAATTTATTTTTCTATTTATAATATATACATGACAATATTTAGACATACACTAGTGTATATTCAATTCTACAATATATTTTTTTAGTGAAAAGCTGAGTTTTTTTTTTCTTTTTATAATTTATAGGAATTCGACTCTTTTGACATATAATTTATTTTTCTATTTATAATATATATATATAGAGGAGGGTTCAAATGCCTCCATTTTTTGTGCCTCTACCATACCTCTATTTTTAAAACGTTAATAACTCAAAATTTAAATCATAAATGCCAAATTAAAACTGTTAGATGTGATATATATGATTTTCTCTATATGCTCATAAAAAATTATCAAATTTCAGTTTTGTTTTTATGTGAATCAATAAGTTCAAAAATCAACGTTTAGAAATTATCCACATTAGTATGTTTTTACAATCTCTTGATGACAACTAAAACAAAGTTGAAATATCATAATTTTTTACACGTGCATAGATAAAATGATATAGATCATATTCAATGGTTTTATTTTGACCTTTAACTTTTAAATTTTGAGTTATTAAAGTTTTTAAAAACGAAGGCATAACGGAAGCACAAAAATGGAGGCATTTGAACTCTCCTCATATATATAGAGAGAGAGAGTGGCTAATATCAAAACGTTTGTTCCTAGCCCTTTGGTACTACCAAGTGGTTTTCCGATTTTTAAAGTTCAAACAGTCGATCCAAACCGTTAAATGTTTAATCTATATTAAAATGTGCTTGGAGACCAAATTTTATATTTTTTGAAATTTTTTTACTATTTATTAAGATGGTTTGAAAATCACTGTTTTGAAGTATTTTTCAGCACCATTGAAAACAGCGATTTTCAAACCATCTTAATAAATAGTAAACAAGTCCCAAAAAATATAAAATTTCGTCTCCAAGCACATTTTAATATAGATTGAACATCTAACGTTTTGGATCGACTGTTTGAACTTTAAAAATTAAAAAATCACTTGGTAGCACCAAAGGGCTAGGAACAAGCATTTAGATATTAGCCTCTCTTTATATATAGTCCGTCTAATGTCATAATGTTATAATTTCAGTCTAAGTTATAACGAAACAGTTTTGGCAATTTCAAAGTCCAAACAGTCGATCCGAACTGCTCAACATGATCTCCATATTAAAATGGGCTTAGAGACCAAATTTAATATTTTTTGGAATTTTTTTACTATTTTTTTAGATAGGTACAAAATCATTGTTTTCATATAATTTTGGACCATAAAAAACAGTGATTTTGTACCTGTCTAAAAAAATAGTAAAATAATTCCAAAAATACAAAATTACGCCTCCAAGCCCATTTTAATATGGAAATCATATTGAGCGGTTCGGATTGACTGTTTGGACTTTGAAATCGCCAAAACTGACTCGTTATAATTTAGACTAAAATTACAACTTTATGACATTAGCCGGACTCATATATATATATATATATATATATATATAGGAAGTGTCTACGGTGCTATGCATAGCATAGAGGCCTTCGTGCTACGGCTCAATTTTTGAGTTTTCAAAATCCTAACGGTCGATCCGAACTGTTCAACATGATCTCCATATGAATATGTACTTGCAAACCAAATTTTACATTTTTTAGAATTTTTTTACTATTTATTAAGCCACTTTGAAAATTACTGATCCAATGGTCCACAAGATTTTACTGTTGTGTACAAATTACTGTTTTTTCAAAGTGGCTTAATAAATAGTAAAAAAATTCTAAAAAATGTAAAATTTGGTTTGCAAGTACATATTCATATGGAGATCATGTTGAACGGTTCGGATCGACCGTTAGGATTTTGAAAACTCAAAAATTGAGCCATAGCACGGAGGCCCTCTATGCTACGCGTAGCATATTAGCCAGATTATATATATATAGAGAGAGAGAGAGAGAGAGATGGGCTATTGTATTTCACGAAGTAAACGGGGGTTTACTTCGGACCATATTTTTCATTTTGAAAATCCAAACAACCGATCCGAACCATCCAACATGTTCTAAATATTGAAATGTGCTTGGAGATTAAATTTGACATTTTTTGGAATTTTTTTACTATTTATTAAGCCACTTTGAAAATCGCTGATCGGTGGTCCAGACAATTCTACTATTTTTTACTGTTCACAGTGGATCAGCGATTTTCAAAGTGGCTTAATAAATAGTAAAAAAATTCCAAAAAATATAAAATTTAGTCTCCAAGCACATTTCAATATTTAGAACATGTTGAACGGTTCGGATCGGTTGTTTGAATTTTCAAAATGAAAAATATGACCCGAAGTAAACGGAGCGTTTACTTCGCGAAGTACAATTGCCCATCTCTCTCTCTATATATATAGCAATATTTAGACATGTATATTAAAAAAGATAAATGAATCATTTTTTTCTCACAGGATCAGTCAGAAGATTAATTAGAAAAATAAAAATCATTTACTTTGATTTCTTTGGCCCTACTTTGATCTCGTTGCAGCTTGCTTATTTGATTATATATGCAATCAGCACTTTCTTTATACCAATGATTATAAATCATTCACTTTATTACCCTAATTAAAGCATATCTCTCTAAAACCATTTCTTTCCTAAAGAACAGAAGATAAAAATGAAAACTCGTTAATACGAGATGAAAAATCAATTTACCAGTCGACAAAAAAAAAACTTATTAAATTATTTTTTTAAACAATTATGAAAGTACAATTATTATAATAAAAAAGTTGTACACCTTCAAAAGTTTGACATAACAAATATATGTGTTGCTTATCTATTAACATTACTTTTCATTTTTGTATTTATAGGTTCTATACCATCAATAGAGCAGAGAATTGATGGACTAATGTCAACTTGTTGGGTTTTCTTTTTTCAAAATAATATTAAAAAAATTCTAGGACTTAATTTTTTAATTATCAATTTATGTCAGTGTACACTGTAGATAGATACACAGTGGAATTATTTTAGCATGGTGTGTACTTTTTATTACATGTTATGCAATATATTATCTCCATTTTATTGGAATTAATTACTTTTCCTTTTACTATAACTGTCTTTAATGATGCATCTGAAAATAAAATAAATACTTACTATTTATGAGAGAAGTAACATTTAAAGTAGGTAATTAATGAAGAATAAAATTGCCCGCATATTAAAAGATTCAGCTGAATTGGAGTAGAACTACGTTGTTTTCTCTCATAAACTGTACTTCACGAGTGATGAGTTTACATGTCAAATTTATAAATTTTCAAACTAATTTAATACAAAGTCAAGCAGTCAAAAAATAATGAAAAATGAACACATTAAAATTAACTTATAAACCATTTTTTTTTTACCGCTTGACTTTATACTAAATTAGTTCGTCAAATTTGTAACTTTATACTAAATTAGTTCGAAAAATTATAAATTTGACATGTAAACGCATCACTCGTGAAGTAGATCGGTTTCAACGATCTGCATACATCGTATGAAGCCTATTCAATAGATTTTTAAATTAAGCTCACAAAGGAGCTTGATGAGCTTAAGAACATGCTGAATTGAATTAACGGGCAAATCTTTCTATTTATTTTGCCAAAACAAAATCTCCGATTTTATTCGAGATACTGTTGCAATTTGTTATCTTTATTTATCACCTTCTTAAGTTGAAAATATTGAGTTAAGAAAGATTTGATATTGTTATGACTAGTTAGGATTATATATCTAGGGACAAAATCGTAAATGTGAAGAATTGAATCTCTCCGTCACAGCAATTTTGAGGTGAAGTGTTAGTTGTAAAAGGGGATGCAAACGTTAGAAACATGCATCCAAGTGCAAAATTATCACAACATGTTGATGTCATGTGCAACATGTAAGAAAAAAAAGCCTGTTGATGTGCGTTCTTTTATGAAAAACACCTGGTGTGCTTGTCACTTTTCCAAGTACTTAAATTATAAGGAATGTTATTTGATGAGGTAGCAATTAATTGTTGAGTTAATGAAAAATGTTTTGTTGATGATTTGAAATATTTACTTTTGTTTTTCATTATAACATGCAAATATGCAAATTATTTATTTTACTAGTTTTAGAAAAGACTGATTCTTAGAAGTTGAAAATCTTTTAATTAGATGCATGAATTTTAGACTATAAATCTAGAGACCATTTGGTTCTTTTTGCTTAATTCCAATTAAAATACAAACCTAATTTGGTTTAGGGAAATGTTACATATAGTATCAGATAGGTTCTACTGTTCTAGCTTTGGCAAAAAGAAATGGAGGGGCAACCATAGAACCTGTGTATGGATTTGGCCATGAGTGAGAAAAGGTACTACTTACAGTAACTTGCTTATTGCTGCTTTGGAGGATCAGAAGATAAACAGGAATCCACGGGGTAGAAAAGGTCGAAAGAGCTATACAATCTACAAGTACTAAACCCTAGATTACAGGCATTCAAATCACAGATTGAAATGAAAAAAATAAACCAACCTCCCTCTTAACCACCAATCATTTCTCAGCTGTTAAATTCAGCCCCTTAAATCTCCCTTGGGACACAACATGTTCACTATAAAACCCTAATTAGACACAACTTAAAACCTACTTTTCCCTACAGCACTGATCTGTGCACCTACAGTACGCCACACTGCCAGCTGTCTGGTACAATGCCAGCCCCAAAAACTAACCTACAGAGCATTATAACCTTGAACCAGACTCGAGTTGACCTGGCTGTATACCGGCGTGCTGCCCCGGCAGTCAGACTCAGGTGTGCACGGCTCATTAATGGGTCCACTGTTAGGAGCAGACTCAGAGGTGAGGCCTGGGGTTGATGGATCAGTCCTGCCAGAGGTGGGGGCCACAGGGTTGGACAGGCCTGGTGTTGTCTCAGCAAGTGCTGCACCAAGGCGTTGTTGCTCCTCGATTATCTTTTGGAGGTAACGTCCTTGTGCCTCTATTCTCATCTGAAGCTGTCTTTGAACCTGGAATAAGTATAGACAAAATTTAAAAAAAAAAATACTTTCTTTTTTAGGTCATAAATCTGAAAGGAAATTAGAGAGAGAGAGCGAGCACTGATCCTCTTTTCCCTCCATTAATGAGGCCAAACTTAACTGGAGTTTCCTCTAGGCCAGAACAAGGCCAATTTGAATCCTTGTGCTATTCTCCATGTAGTGCATCCTTAAACATTGTTGGAAGTTGGAACCGGCGAGCAAAGCACCTTAATTTTTTCAAACTGTTTCATTAATCTTTTTAATCTCTTTATTTGTTTGTTTCTTATTGTTGTATATTATAGTGCTTTCCGTAGCACCAAGCCACTTGTGCTTCAGCTCTAAATCATGATTTTGAGACGAGAACAAAAGACCCAAACTATCCAACTATCCAATGTAATCTAAGCGTCAAAATATGCTTAGAAGCAGAGGATCACATTTCTTGAATTTTTTTTACTATTCTTTTCAAGCATTCTAGACTGTCCAATAGCAATGGATTATTTTTCTTTATTACCAACAGCAACAATGCATCATTATAATCAGTAATACTATCATAAATATTTATATCATCATCATCATCACTTATCTCAAAACGTTAAGTCTTGTTGTTTTAGTATGTTGTCAACGTATCTTGCTGGTCAACTATCAAATATTAATTAAATACTGAAGATGACTCAAGCTACAATTGAACAGATAAAAATCACGAGATTTTCTGGTAAGAACTGATCTTCAAATCAGATTTTTTAGTAGAAAAAAGGAGAATATACTTGCCTCAAGCTGTTCGTGCAACCGTTTTTGCACCTCCATCTGCAGTTTTAGAGCCTCAGACAATTGCATGTTCCTACAAAAGTTTAGAAAAGAAAGGATATAGTAAAGAAATAATATATACCATCAATATATATGATGATACTAGCTGCAGTTTTAAAGCCTCAGATAGTTGCAAGTAACTACCAAAGTTTATAAAAGAAACGATATAGTGAAGAAATAACATGTACTATCATTACATATAATGATGCTAGGGAACAAAAACAAGATATGTTTAAAAAGCAAAAGAGATTTTTTTTTTTCAGATATCTGTTCCCAAAAAGTTGGCGTGGAATGTTTGATAGCTGGTCTCTTTTGCAATTTTTAGGGGTCTTTTATTAGAGAGTAATTGAGGCTAAAACTATATTTATCATGCTTTTTAAAGACGAGGAGGGTTATATTTTTTGGAAATTTTTTACTATTTTTTGAAATAGTTACAAAAATACAAAATCACTGTTTTTGGGAAGATTCTGGACCATCCAAAAATAGTGATTTTGTACCTATCTAAAAACATAGTAAAAAATTTCCAAAAAATATAAAATTTGGTCTCCAAGCATATTTTAATATGAAGATCATGTGGAGCGGTTCGGATCGACAGTATAGACTTTGAGAACAGAGATAAGGATGTGAGGCATGATTGGAGTACGGAAACAATGGGGCATTTTAACCCTACTCGTTTTTAGAACAGCGATGATGGCAGACAGATTTCAGAAGAGGGGGGTGTACATTTTAAAGACGAGGAGGGTTAAAATGCCTCATCGTGCCTCACATCCTTTATCTCCGTTTTCAAAGTCCAAACAGTCAAATCCGAACTGATAGCATGATCTCCATATTAAAATGTGCCTGCAGACCAAATTTTATATTTTTTGGAAATATTTTACAATTATAAACTTTTTTTAGATAGGTACAAAAAAATCACTGTTTCTGGACCATCCAAAAACAGTGATTATGTAGCTATCTAAAAAAATAGTAAATTTTTTCCAAAAAATATAAATTGTGGTCTCCAAGCACATTATAATACGGAGATCATGCTGACTGGTTCGGATCAACTGTTTGGACTTTGAAGGCATGAAAGACACGAGGCATTTGAACCCTCCTCTTAAAGACATAATCAGGGAAATACTTTGGTAATATGCTGTCAAAAAGTTGAAATTTGTTGAGTACACAAATACAGTTAATTTATTCACAGAAGAACGAGAAATAGAGTGCATTTCTCATTATATGCCTAAAACTTACGATGAACTCTCCAGACCCACAAGCAAATCATCACTGTCTTTCTTCTCTGATTTGGCACCTAGTTCACAAGAGGAACAACTTATGTGAAGCAAGAACATACAATATTAACATCGTAGTCAAGTAAATATTTACACACAAGAGTTTCACAATGTTCATGGTGTTTTTTTTCCTTCAGTGCCGAAACAAAGATTTTTAATCATGGACTTCTTGTACAAAACTCTCATTAAAGAAAAACAGAAAAATAAAGCAAGAAAAAAATGATGAAATCAATAACTGGCTTCATGTTAGCAGCATGTGTCGATCTGCTACAAGTACTAAACATACCTTCTGATGGATCTGGGATATACTTTGCAAGCCTATATTTCTGTATAAAAGAGGTAACAAAAATTAACTCGGTAAAAGTGAGATTGCCAGAAGTGGATACAGCAAATGAGAAGTTTATGTACCTGTAAATGGCTTTTGACATGATATATGGTTAGACCTTGCACACCCATAATTCTAAGTACTCCTTTAGGTGTTGCTTCTGTCAAATGAAAGACCTACTAGTTAGTTTTATTTTAGGGGAACAAAAGGAATAGTTGAAAAAACTAAGAACATCGGTCCAAAGGACGGGCATATATGATTATCCTGGTTTTAAATCTGTACTGATTGGGTCATAATCAGTGCTTATATATACCAGCATGTGAATGGCTTCCTGTTCTACACCTATCTCATTCTTTGATACAATGGCTCCTCCTCTCTGGAAGTTAATTCATATTTTCCTTTCAATTTAATTCTTTACCCTTCATACCGCTCCTCCCCTCTGGAAAATCATTCATATATTTCCTTCCAATTCAATTCTTTACCTTTCGTACCTTAACATCATACTACAAATAGCTTAATTATAACAATATATGCTATACATAGTTGTTAACGTATATCATAACCCTTAGCCATGGAAGGGGCCTGGAATTTTCCCTATGAGGTCGGTTATACCCTACTTAGAATTTCAAAATGCTCAATTTGATTTTACCAATAAATTCATAAATATGATGCTTAACAGTGGAAGGAATTAACACAAATCTTGGTCGACTGAGTTATAATTAAAAATGTTTTCTAAAAAATTAAATATAAACCAGTACAAGTCGCTAAAATTTGTAAAAAAAGAAAAACAGTCAACTGACCCCCAAGTCATCACATTTGGACCCAGACCCTAGCCTTTGACAAAACTTGGACCAGAATTTTGCAACTCCTTCTAAGGGAAACTTTCAGAAAAACAGCAACGGTACAGATAATTAACTGAAAATCAGAATGATGTTTTCAACCCAACTAAAGCAGGAAGCAGGTTAAACTTGTGACAAATGTAGAAACTAGAAACTTCCTTTTCTTCCAACACAGACAATTTGTTCTTCAAAATTTGTTGTTGGCTAGTTTGCAAGTTTTCCATTGTAATAAGTGACAGAACTCAAATGTTAATTACCGAAGCAAGGCTCAAAATATTCAAGTGACATGAACAAAAAAGAGACTAAAACAGAATAGAGTGAAAAAGACGTACTTTCAGGTCCACCTAGCTGATTAACAGCATCAACAAATCGTTCATGCAACTCATTGGTCCACCGCAGTCTATGCCGTTCACCATGTCCACCATTGCCATTATTATTTCCACTACTGTTTGTTGTGCTCATGGGACCCATGCTAGTCTGAGGAGGGCCTGCTTGCTGTTCATGCCCATGAGATACTGAATCGTTATGAGAACTAATGCTGGGTAGCCGGTTCACTTGATACGTCACCATTATCTGCAAAAAGATGAAATGAAGCTGACAAATAAAGATTTTTCTTATTTATTTTTCATGCAAAAATTCAAAATTCACAAATTACTCATGGAAACTTCAGTAGTATGTTAGTATGTGGAGACTTAGAGTGGAGTAGGTCCGATGGACATTTACTCATGGAAACATCAGTAGTATGTTAGTATGTGGAGACTTAGAGTGGAGTAGGTCCGATGGAGATCGGACCTACTTTTGGGTTCGATGAGCTCCAAGACCGTCTGATCCGCTTTAAGATCCGTCCGCACGAAATTGAAGGGACACATACGAATATTAAAGCGGAGCGCACAGATCTTAAAGCGGATCGGACTGTCTTGGAGCCCATCGGACCTACTCCGCCCTATGTGAAGACTAACTAATTTTACATGTGCTGAGGAATAGCTACCGTAGCAGCAGCAGCAGTGCGCATAGTAGCTAGAGCCAGGGTTGAGAAGATAAGCTGTTATGATCAATATTTGTTGGGACATGTAAAACTATAGACCTTACCAAGAACAAAGTATGTTTTACTTGCCAAAGAAAATTCAAAAATTACATTTTCTTCCTTAAAAGTTAAAAGTATCTCATTAATTGTGTGGAAATACAACAACAATTTAATTAAGGCCCAAAACAAAATATACAGATAGAGACAAAAATGCAATGAAATATCCCCTTCTCAGAAATAAAACAAGACCTTCTAGTGCAAGCAGTAGTATGCAGAGGTAACAATTTTCCTAAATAACAGGGGCCGCTTCACATCTCCAATCAAATTGCTCACCAATTTACGTACCCAACAATCAAATTGCTCAAAATTGTCTTAATAGACTTGTCAAGCTGCGGGGGAAACTCAAGAACCAGTAGTAAAATCACCAAAAACTGTAATTTGGCCACAAATTTAAACTCCAGAAAAATAAAAAGCGTGGGAAAGAGTATGCACCCGAGTTAATAGTAGAGATGAGAATGCAAGTTCGAGTGAACAGATCAGGCCCAAGAAGGACCCCAATCGAACGAACCAGATTTGCGGAGTTCTTTGATGGTGAAGTATGAGGTCGGGCGGTGAAATCCGGCGAAATGTGGTGCCTTCTCGAACAAAGAGCGGTGAAGTTCACGCTTTGATCCAACGGATCCGGATCCCCTAAAGTAACCGAACTTTTGTGTTTTCGATCGGGACCGTCCGATTCGATTCTGTCGTTCGAGATCGTCTCGGGATTCGAATCTGTCGTCGAGATGTGCGCGCTCCACTTCGAGATGGATGGTCTCGGATCCGAATCAGACGGTCCGATTTAAAACCAAAAAATTGGGTTACTTCACTGGATGTCTGGATCCGAATTTCCATTTGGCAGGGTAAAGTGAATTTAAGAGATAAGTCAATCCCAATTCCCAAATTCCATTTTTAAGTTGCTCATTGGCCCAAAAGAAAGTGATGAGAAGAAAGGAGAGGGGCCCATAGATTAAGAAAGAAAATAACCTTGTTTTTCTATTAATTGACAAGCTTTGCCATTGTAATTCTCGTCTTATAATTATCTTGTCAATTAAAAAAACACTTCATTTGCAAAATTAATATTTGAGTAAAGATGTAGTCCCCCCACTTCAGTTCTCTAAACGTCCCCCCATTATAACTAACTTTTTCAATCATTGAACCACCTTGAAAAACGTGTAAAACGTGTAAAAGTTGAGTCCAGTTTTTTTCTTTAAATATTTATCATAAGTATGAATACTTCATATCTTAGGTATTCATACTTTTCATTTTGTATGAATACTTTCCATATTTGAGTCCAGTTTTTTGGATTTAAATACTTGATATCTTAAGTATGAATACTTGATGAATTATATATAAATATTTGATATGTTAGGTATGAATACTTTCCATTTTGTATGAATACTTTCCATATTTGAATATTTGATACCTTAAAAAACGTGTAAAAGTATGTCATCATGGATCTCATTTGAAAGAGAAAAAAAAAATATAAAACGTTCGTGTTTTTAGATTTGCAAAATTCATCATAGATCGTCCCAAAAATTGGTTAGAATGAATGGAGAAAAAAAAAACTACATTGAAAAACGTGTAAAAGATGAGTAGTATTGTGTCCAGTTTTTAGAGTATGAACTTAATATCTTAGGTATGAATACTTGATGAATTATATATGCATACTTCATATCTTAGGTATTCATACTTTCCATTTTGTATGTGAATTAATTTAATCAATGAATGGGGGACTGGTGGTGTGATCCACGTGACTTTTTGGTTGTGGTCCCCAATGCAGTCTGACAGTTACTGTCCCCGAAAAGTAATGGTCTCCAGTCCGTATGTGAATTAATACTTGATATTTTAGGTATGAATACTTGATGAATTATATATGCATACTTCATATCTTAGGTATTCATACTTTTCATTTTGGGACTGAATTAATGTATGTTGAATGGGGGACTGACAGTTATACTTTGACAGTTAGGGGGGCGTTTAGGGGACTGAATGGGGGGGGACTGTTAGTCGGTCCCTTAATATTTTCCGTACAAAATGTTCTAATCTGATAAAGATTTTTCATGAATATTAAATAATTTGATGATTTAACTTCCAACTTTTATAAAAAAAATATATTTTTTTAAACAAAAAACAAAAATTAAGTTCTCATTAGTTATGTTTATGTTGATAAATGAATTCTTAAAGTATTTTCTAGTAACATCTCCATTCTAACAATTAAAATTAATTTATATAAAAAAATTTAGAAATTAACTTAAAATTAATTTCTAAACTTTTACATCGGTGAAATTAACTTTTAATTTCTTATAATGCTACAGCAGTTAGAGGCGAATTTAAGAAAAAGTCATTTTCAAGAAAAAAAATATTTATATATAATTTAGAGTAAAATATTATGATACTGTAAAATTGATCTTCATTCTCTATAAAAAAAAAAAAAAACCTTTATATAATTTATCTCCCATAGTTTAAAGTCTGGCTTCTCCTCCCTGACGATAATGATAGTTCGCTAAAAGGCTCCTCTGTACTCGAACGAACTTATAGAGTCGTCCTCTTCTGCACTCACCTATCCTGATTATTGATTATTAGTTTGCATGATTTGAGTGGCCAATGAGCCGAGTTAGACATGGGCTAGAAACAAGAACTGTCCATATGACCATAACTTAGAATATACATATTGAACACAAACTAGGAATCAAAATTACATGTTTGGTCTCTTCTTTTGTTCACTAATTGCTTCTAATCAATGCTGCCAGTGGCGAGGCTAGAATTTGAGCTAGGGGTAGGCAAAAATCGGATTCGGGTTCGAATAAATTAACGGGTTTGAGTTCGGATTCGGATTCAAAACACAATTAAAAAAAATAGCAAGAAATATATTAATGCAAAAAATATATCGAAGGTTTCAACTAAGTCAAAAATTTATAACAAATATTTTTTTACATATCAAAAAACAAGAAATATATTAATGACAAAATCAAGTCAATGGAGGAAGCATTGTTGATTTCACAAATTGGTAGATGCAAACTTTCATAATGATACCCAAATGTAAACTTTTACAAATTGGTAGATGCAAACTTTCATAATGTGAATCTGTGAAACTAAATTTATGTAATTAACAAACTAGCAAACTTCAGAAATAATGATACCCAAATGTAAAAAAGGAAATTGATACAACAAAAGTCATGGGATCAAATTCCTTAGAAAATAAAATGTGAAATATGCATCTTATTATAGTGGAAATCATGCCTCATCGCTTCTTCTCTACCTCATCCCTTTCTTATAATGAAAAATTATTGAATAAAATTCAGAAATTGGACCAAAAAATTAAAGTGATGTCAATAATCTCTTTCCACCTCAACGATAAAAACATGAAATAATTGGAAAAAATTCAGAAATTAAATATCACTTTCTATCAGATTTATAATGAGAATTTCAAAAGAGAAAGATAGTACCCATCAAATGGGATGTCAATAAAAAGATAAAATCAAGACGAAGCCATCTATAATGTTAGATTTACGAGTTTTTCATTGTAGAGCCGACAATCTAGGTCGGAGGTAAAAGGGTGTTCTTATTTTCGTGCCTCGGGCTTTGAGCTATAGTCTAAGCAAGAAAGAATAGAAAAATCAAAAAGAAAGATCGCTCCTTAAGGGTCTGCACAAATCAGGGTAAAATAGTCCAGAAACACTTGAAAGATTCTCTAAAGGAGGCCTAAATGAGCCATGTATCTTAAGGAAAGGGTGAGGGTGGATTAAGAATCAAGGCTAAGGAGGTCTCTAAATCCGGACTAAGGAATGAGTGTTCAGCCGGATTAACTAAGATTAAGAAGTAAATGAGGCTAAAGGAGCTGTGCTGAATAGGTACATTGGGCTCTGGGGTAGGCAAGGTCAACCAACAGGGATAGGCAAGCATTGATTAAGCCCGGTTCTAAAAAAAAAAAAAATTTAGGGGTACGCAAGTGCCTACCATAGTAACATGATTCGTGTTTTATTCGCGAATAAAACGTTTTTTTACGAATGATTCGCGTTTTATTTGAAAAATTCGTCGTTGTTGCTCGTGCCTCCGTGGCTCTGTGCTTGAGTGAATTCTGGAGGACCCCACCACGTGGGTGAGGCTAAGGCAAAGTTTTGAATTTTGAAATGTATAAGTAGACCCCACCACGTGGGTATCAACTATCAATTATCAAATATGAAGTTATGAACCCACAGCTCAAATATAAACACGTGGGTACCACAGTAATTGACATTTTTTTATAATAAGTTGACTTTTGAATTCCAAATATCAAATTCTTAACACTTCTCAAATATTTATTTTTTCCTCAAAATTTTATTAAAACAGTTGAAAAATTAAACAATTAAAATAAGTACATATATATATATTTTTTTTGGATTTTTTTTTTTACTTCTTTGTGGTACTGAATCATTTCCGAATTATACCTAAATTATACTCGAATCACGAATTTTTGACATCGCCGAACCGAACCCAAACTTTTGATTTGTTACTATGGTGCCTACTCCAAGTATACGTATCCTCGCCTCTGAATGCTGCCATTTCTTGCGAAATGCTGTAGCCCCTTCTATGGAACTAAAAAAAGATCGTCATCTATCTGAGTTATTAAAAAAAGATAAAATAGTCTGTCTCCGAATCGCCCTTTGCGTACTATAACATTACAAATAAAGCCCATTTCTAATATATCAATAAAAGAAAGGCCCAGAGAAATCTCACCGTTCCCATTTGTAATCTATTAAAATAAAAGAAAAGGTCCCAGCGAAATCTCCTCTCTATAACACTACAAATAAAGCCCATTTATAATCAATCTATCAATAAAAGAAAGGCCCAGCGAAATCTCTTCTCTAGAAACAAAAATACTTGCGGGAGAGTACAGCCATCAAATCCGCTCAAATTAGTGGATAGAAATCCAGTTTGAACCAGAGCCAGGTTCTACTGCTCTTCCAATAAGCACACAAAAAAGGAGCGAAAAATAACTAGACCAGAACCAATTCGGTAATTAAACTTAGGTCTATATTGTAATCGGAAGCATTTCTCTCTAATCACAAAAAATTTGTTAAATTCTACCCGGAAAGAAGGAACCTTTATCTTCTCTTATTTTTATGGCTGCTCAATCGTTGAACACATTCTACCCTCTCAGAAGCCATGCCAGAACCAAACTTCTCTCATTCAGTTCTAAATCTCTAGTTCTAGGTCACCGAAGAGGAAATTTTGTTGTGCTCTGCTCAACCACACAAGAATCACCTGCTACTGGTATTTCTCTCATTCAATATTATTTCCTTTTATTATTTTATTTTCAATGCAAAAAATGTCATTTTATGATTTTATGTTCCCACTGGAATCAATTATATGTTTATTGATGTCAAACCTCATAGTAAGGAAACTAGAACTTTTTTTATAAGGCGTAAATGTGCTGTATTTATTGCTTAACAAATAACAACAAGAATGCATATTCTTAAGAGCTCAATGAATAAATGGATACACATGATGCATGATGCCTTCAAGCATTACTCCTTTTCTATTTGGTCATTGTATTAATTTTTAGGTTCTCATTTCAGTTCCTCTCCCCCTGTATTTGTCTCTCTAGATAGATCATATTTTGTGATTGGATTGAAGGGTAGTCCATTAGTTATATGCTGTTGAGTATCAAAAGTTTGATTGAAGGGTTGATCATCACCCAAAAAATATTATGATTTCTAAATTGAATTCATTTAGAAGTCGCAACATTCGCTTTTATAGTTTATACAAAACTATAGTTTATTTGTTTGAGAGAGACAGAATAAGATAGAGACAGATGTGGGAATTGAAAGAGGGAGAAATGGAAGTAAAATGAAAAGTACATTTAAAAAGAATGTCTAAATTATCTCCTTTCAAGCTATTAGATTTATTCCCAAACTTAACACAGCTTGTTTATTTATTTTTCCCTTTTAATGCCCTTCCTTAATCACATGGCCCAAATTGCTATCAATTTTTGTCTCCACAAAAAAATAATGTACTGGAGCAATTCTCTAAATTTAATGTACTAGCTAATTTTTGACATATTACATTTACATCCCTTATATATTGATCCGTTGCTCTGTTATATCAACCCATTTGTTTAGGCTGCAATTTTTTAAGTGTTTCTTCTGCAATCATTGTCGGTCACTTAATTGGAATTAATATTGCTATGTCTTGAATTCTGCTCTTATATAAAATTATAACTTATATATGTGCCATTAAGAAGTTCCATATTTACTTGTGCACGGCTTTGCTACTAAAAAAAGGCATTAAATCAGTTGGTTGACTGACAGCATCTCCCAAGATCTACACCAAAAAGATGAAAATAAAGCAAGAAAAAGATTAAACATGAAAGATATGGTTATCGACTTTATCTTAACTTCAGTCACTGACCATCTCAAATGCCACATCAGTGGCTTTTTGTAGGCTTTAGTTAATACTAGCATTTATAACCGCAAACCACTATAATTAAGCATTGATAACGGGTTTTGAATTATAGTTGTCAAATTTCCTGTTGTTCGTGACTTTAAAAAAAATTAATCTATAGATAACAAATGTTTGTTTCAAATTTTCCATCCCATTAGTTACTGACAAGAAGGACACAGCTGAGACAGCAGCACCTGTGGCGAAACCAGCAGATGAGACAGCAGCACCAGCGGAAAAACCAGCAGCTGCAGCGAAACCGAAACCGAAAAAGGCACCAACAAAAGAATTGACAGAGCTAATGCAAGAGGATGTGATTCCTTCACTAAAATCTATACTCGAGGCTCAAGTGGATTTGTCACAAATTGAACTTTCCTTTCAAGATAATAGGGTAAGAGAGATACTGAAACTTTTTTCAAAAAAATATTTCTGAACAATTTACCATCACCCGATTTCTATTTATATACAAGTACCGGCATGAATTCTTTGTTCAAGACTTAAAGATAATTGAGCTAAATCAATGGCACCATACATCTTCAGTGTTGACGTAATGGTTTTAAATTTTGAATTTAGCCCCTAAATTCTTTACTTATTTTATTTTTCTTAAATGAAGCTTGTATCTGAAACCATCTATTTTCAAATGCTGCAGTTGGAGGGCTCATTTGTTAAGAACAACGTACCCTATTCCTTCTGGGCTTTCTTCCCGAATGGCGTTCTAACCGGTAAATAGCTCTTTGAAGTTTAAATTGTCAAACTTAGGTGCATCGTGTATAGTTATCTGCATATTTGTAGCAGATATGCATGAGATTTGTTGTTTTCGCATGTCTCTTGTTAAAATAACACAAAATACTAAATTGGGACCTTGATATCTATTAATAGTGTTGTATGAAGGATTTTGGAAATTTTTCTCAAATTTTTCAGGGCCATAACAACATGGAAAGAAACTTAATTTATTTTCATGGGTATATGAGAACTCAGGTTTTGCAAGGATATGTAGGTTGGGGACTTTGCAGAGAAAACTATGAAACTTTTTCTTCAATACAAATATGATTTCTTCAAAGTTTTCTGCATACCCCTGCAAAACAAAAAGTAACAAAAAATGCTCCTTCAGTCCCTCCAAAGTGGGTTAATTCAAGCAAGCATAATTCCTCCTAATTTATCGGAACCCACTTGAATAACCATCTGCTCTCTGACTTCTCTTCAAGAAACCAAAAACTACAGTAAACTAGTTGCTCTTTTAAGAAGTAAAGAAAATAATAACTACATTATGAATGGGGTAAGCAGAACAGGTGATATATCTCATTTTACAGGGTAAAAGTGATATGATGACATTTTGCGGGTTAACTTGTCTCATTGTATTAGCCAAGGAAAAATTCTCCAAAATTTCACTGTTATAATTTTGTAGGTCCAAAGGGATTTTCACTGTCATCATACGGGTCAGAAGTGAGTACAGTAGAACCATTCCTGATAGACGAGAAGAAAATAACAGCAAAACATGTCGTGTTTTGGGTCGAGAAAAGATTGGCTGCTCAAGGCATCCTTCCTGTTTGGAAACAAGATGAAGAGGACTCAAATGCAAAATAATTTCCTCCTTTATTTGGGTAGATTACAAAAAAGATCTATGTAAAAGCTGCTGCAAATTTGTATACACACCCGTCTGCAAATCTATATATAAGTTAACAATTTCTCTAAAATTTCACTAATCTTGTTTCATCAAGGGTCAGAGCACTAGTAAGGTGTTTCTACAAGAGAATTCAATATCTACTAATCACCTTCCCTGTTTTGCTCGGTGAAATTAGATATTAAATTATTTGTCAACAATATTAATTAGAAATGAAATTATAAATTTTCTAAAACTCAAATGACAAAATAACACCGTTAATACAATCTATATTATTTTCTCTTTATGTATGTAAAACACTATTACTTTTCGGTTTATTTTATGTGAATAACTGAGTTGAGTCAAAAAGTTTTTTATATTTGAGTTTTAAATTCCAAGTTATACATTCATCAGCTGAAAATTGTTAAAAATAATTTTTAACTACAGATTTAATGCATGAAAACCTAAACGCATTAATTACGTACATTCAATCTGCATTCCTTTTTCAGAAAAAAAAAATTAACAGTTTTTAGCTGTTTGAGTAAATGATTCACTAAAAATATTAACGGTATATATATCGCCATCAAACTTTTAAAAGTCGAAATAATCATGTTATTTATTTGAAAATTAAAAACCCTTTAAGCACGGAACGGATGTAAATTGGGAATTATATCACCGACGGTACCGTAATAGGGAACCTTTTACAATTACATGATCTGGACCGTTCATTTTAAATTGGCACGAATCTCAAAGCCCAATAATACTCTCCCCCCAGTCAGCCTGAATCCCAAACCGGCTGAGAGTTAATCTCAACCGTAAATAGCTAATTGTAAAAGGGAATCTTTTACGGTACCGTCGAGCATATGGACTCTGTAAATTGGTATTCAGTCCGACGCTCCTAGATCGTAGTCCGGATCTCTGAAGTAACTCAAATTTTGAGTTTAGATCGGACCGTTTAATAAGAATTCGGACCAGTGCCAAAACAGGTCTGACGGTCCAGATCTAAAATCAAAATTTAAGTTACTTTAGGGGATATAAATTCCCTAGAATGCGACCACGGTGGCGGTCGTGCAATAACAATTAACAAACCTCCAGCAATTAGCAATTTTTTTATAGGTTTTTTCGAATTAAAATTCCGCCAGCAAAAAGGAAAGAAAAATGAGGAGTGTTTCTTTAAATCGAAGCCTTCAAATCTACCTCCAACTCCAATCTCGCGATCTGACAGTTCCTTGGTAATGTGTACTTGCAAATTGTACTAGACATTCATTCTTTCTAAACCCTGCTACCTTTTTGAACTCGTTTTTATTTCATAGGTTGCGAAGAGGTTGTCGTTGTTCAATCAGTACTGTTAGGTGCACTCAGAGTGATTATTCCATTCCCCAAATCAAGACCTCTCGAACTCAAAATCCAGTGTCTCTGGCTAGTTTACGAAAGCAGAAAGCAAAGGAGGAATCATGCGATGACAGTGTTGTGGAGCAGCTGGAAACTGTTTGTAATAATGCCTCAGAGACGAGACTGAACAAAATTGGTGAGTTTAATAAAGAAAAAATAAATAAATAAAGAAGATAAAATGACCTTTTGGGGTTGGTGAATTGGCCATGGTCACGCTCGTATATCGGGTTCAGGAAGGTATATCTTTAGTTCAATTGTCTTTCATATTAAGACGTATTTGTCTTTTTAGCAAGTTTGCCAAAGAAGAGAACCAAGAAGCAGGTGCATGAAGAGAGTGATGTTGAGAGCTCCATAAGTGTTTGTCGAAATGCCACTAAGAACAGACTTCTAAAAGATGGTGAGTAAACTTTTATGCTTGTCTCAGCATGCATGATGGTCTTCTATATGGTATTCTACTAGTCTACTGAGATGGTTCTCAGAAAGCAGGAGGTACACAAAATATGGAGGAAGAATTTATTTCAAATATGGTGGCTTTGATTTAATATATCTTTCTAGCCATCCTGGTATAGGAATATTAGGAGCTTTTATACTTCCATTGTAGATCTTCATTTGGTGCTTGCTAAACATAAATTTAACTCAAATGATAAGAAGTGTTAAAAAATCAAAAGTGAAACATAGACTGGGCTCGACAGGTTTAGACCAAAATGGTTGTGTTCTGTTTTACAAATGATTCGTATTGACAAATATCTATGTATTCAAGGACCTTTGTCTTTTCACTTTCAATTCCAAACTTTTAGAAGTATTTTGTGTTTTATTTTAATTTTTCTTTTTTAGTAGTTGATTTAGATGATAGCAATATCTGTCAAGAGGAAGAGATCAGCAAAAGAACATTAGAAGATGCTGAAAACGTTGCTATTCAGTTACTTGCAGGGAGGTCTGATATTTCTTAAATTTGTTTGTTTCTTAAAGTATGATTACATCCTTCGTATAAATAAAAACTGAAAAACCACCTACTTCATGCAAAGGCTAAAAAATAATTAGCATGAAAGGTTAGGATGACTTAATTACCCCTCGAATTGATTTCAAGAAGAATCAAAGCCTTAAAATTCATATAGCATAATATCGTATTCTTTATCTGACTGGATCTCATCCATTAGCATCAAAATTTTGCTAATATGTTATTCTGGGTTTCCTGTTCTAATAAATTCTTTTCTCTAATTATTATATCAAATTAATTACTTGTATCAATTATTTGAACAGGGCTTTCTCAGTGGCTGAACTAAGAAAGAAGCTAAGTGGCAAGAAATTCCCAGGTCAAGTGGTAGACAAAGTCATTGCTGACATTAAGGACAGGTTTTGATTTTTATAATATTATTCATAATTAGTTCTGAGATAGGTTATATTAACAATAAACTTATTTGCAATAGTAAAAACCGACACAACACTTTTATCAAAATTTGAAATTTAAAATTGTAGATATGTTCGCCATTTTGATAGGCCATGTATGAAATTTTCTGCAAGTTTGAAACCAATTGACCATTGGGCGATTTGATATATAGCAGCTCTCTTCACTAGCATTTGATCAATTGAACAAACTTTATGCATAAACTACCTAAATTGATAAAGAGCTTAACTACAATTTAGTTTTCCATTTCAATGAAATTTGATGTTCGTTATCACGGTGGCTGATTAAGTCTGGTTGTCTATCCCTTCCCATATTATCTTATTACACACCTAACTGGAGCGAAAATTATGTTTTATTTATTTTATTTTTATTATCTGAGCATACTTTCTGGCCTCTGAGTCTATATTGTTAAAAGAACAACCATTACCATATTGACGTCACCATCAAGCATCTGAAGTTCTGAACATGTCTACTGGTACCAATGTCAATGACTGATGTTTTGGTATTTGCTGTTTGTCCTCTCTTAGTTTGACTGTCCATTTTTTTCCTGTTTAAACTAACAGGGGATTAGTGAACGATGGCTTGTATGCTGAATCATTTTCACAGTCAAAATGGCTCTCTGCTACCTGGGGTCCACGCCGTATCAAACAAGTAAATTTGCTAATTTTTCTTTGTCATTTGGGCTTGTTTTCTGTTTATTTAAACCAGCTGAGTATTAATTATAAAGCATAAATAAAGTAGTCCCCATCCCAACTTTGTGTTAGCATAGCACGACGCTAGCTCAAAACTTCAAAATTATTAAATATACCAAAAAAAATGGTGTCGTATACTAAAAGTCGATAAAACCTGATCTCCACATAAATTAATAATAATGATAATATAATCCTACAGCAAAGCTAATGCATTTTCTTTGTTGATTTCATTTGTTTTTTATTAGGCACTGCTTCAAAAGGGGGTGCCTGAAGCAGAGGTAAACAAAGCCACGAGAAAGGTCTTTGAGCATGATGATGATTATAGTAGTGATGCTGCTAATCAGAACCATAATCAAGAGAATGCTGATCTTCATGAGAGTGAATCTAGCAATGCACAGCTGGTCATGTCAGAATCATCCATGGATCGTCTCTTCATCCAAGCCTCCAAACTGTGGCTGAGAGGCCAAGATTTGTCGACAGAAAATCGCAAGACAAGAGTTATTAGGTGGCTCCAATACCGGGGCTTCACTTGGGGGGTTGTTGCTGTTATTGTCAAGCGACTCCAATCCCAGTTCACTAATTCTGAAGATGATAGCAATATAAGTAATAAAAAGAACAATTATGGTGGGGGTGGCAGCAGTAATAAGAAAGTAAATGAGGATATTTCAGAAGAATCGATGGATAAACTACTTGTTCAGGTGTCAAAGCAGTGGATTAAGGGACAAAATACATCGATTGAGAATCGCAAGGCGCGGATCACAAGATGGCTCTGTTACAGGGGTTATAATTGGGAGGTGGTTGGGGTTATTCTCAAAAGGCTCCAATCTCAGTAATTTCCTCCCCTTTTTTGTTAATTGTAGGTTTTTCCTGATAGCAAGCATTATGGAATCATCAGCAGCTGATGTTGCAGCTTTTTTATTTTCTTTTTCATGTTTTTTTCATTAGCTTGTCGGTATCACCTGCTACTTTTTTCAGAGGTCAGTTTGGGTCCGATGCCCATCGGACTCAAAGTGAGTTCAATGACCGTCCGATCTGCTTTAAGATTTGCACCTGCAACTTTCGCGTATGTTTTAAAATTTCGTGCGCACGAATCTTAAAGCAGATCGGATGGTCCCGAAACCCATCGGACCTAGCTGGTCTCCTTTTTTCATGCCCTCAACTAGAATTTAAAATGGGTTCCACTGATATCCGGTGAGTAATATCTACTACTACACCAAATTTCCAGACAAAGTATACAAGTTGTTGACAATGCACAGAAAAAGAAAGGGGACAGCGCCCCATATTAATCTTCATGCTATTTGCAGTGATCTTGGTTAACAATTTAACATAGATCTCGTTTAATCTCAGTAACACGCTCAACAAATTTACTTCTACCAGTATCGGCAAATCCGATTAATCGGTCACATTACTTCTAACCTGTATCGAAAACGGTATTTGTTTGACGGACGGAATGGAACCTGTCAAGCAATTGATCGTAATGTGACTGATTAATTGAATATTTACAGACATGTTAACATTCAAAATTTAAAATACGCAAATATTTATAATACAAATAAAAATAAGTTATTCACAAATTAGAGTGTAGAATCTCTTTTTTTTTTTATCCAAGTAGGGACAAAATAAAATATGTAACTACTTGATGAATTTTTATAACTCCTATCTAATATTCGAAACATCTAACCAGGATAAATAAAAAAATAAAAAATGACCGGGTTCACAAGTCTACATTTATGGAGCATTTTACAGTTCGAAAGATCAACTACTTCTAAATTTTTTATAGAAATTCTCTAAGTAAATTACACTTGTAATGAAAAAAAATATACTTTAAAAAAAATCATTGTCTAAATATTAATAAACTTTAAACTTTATTTTCAAAAGAGAATAAAAAATAACAAAATATTTGCTCTTTACGTCTTGCATTTACGAGGCAGTGCAAAAGAATAAATAAAATTCAGAAAATCATTGAAATGTTTATGAATATACAATTGACTAAAAACTAATACCAAATTAGAAGTTGTGAAGTGTAATTTCTATAGAACTTGAGATCATGAAAACTAGAATTTGAATGAAGAAAATACGACCCAAACAAGCAACATTACACAATCTGAAAAAGTACTATACCTATTAATTAAATTTGAAGACCAATTAATCGATTTGGATGACAACTAATCAAATTTGGCGGCTGAATAATACATTATTATGTGAAAGTTTGCTCAACCTACAAATCAGCCTTGGCGACCGTTCTAGGACACTGCTTTTAACCTAAACAACTATATATAACACAAAAGGTGCAACGCAAACAAATACTCCTGCGACTAATGATCCAGGCTTATGTACCGGCTATAGCTGTTAGCATTATGTATAATTATCTTTTTTATTTGGGAACATCGCAAGACAGTCATTGCTATATGTTATCAGAGGAGGGTTCAAATGCGCCATAATTTTTGTGTTCCAATATGCTCCACATTCTTTATCTCTATTTTTAAAGTCCGAACAGTCGATCCGAACCGTTCAACATGATCTTCATAACAAAATATGTTTGGAGACCAAATTTTATATTTTTTAGAATTTTTTTACTATTTTTTTAGATAGGTACAATATCACTTTATCGGATGGTCCAGAATCTCCTTAAAAAAGTGATTTTGGTACCTATCTAAAAAATAGTAAAAAAATTCTAAAAAATACAAACTTTGGTATCCAAGTATATTTTATTATGAATATTGTATTGAGCGGTTCAGATCCACTATTCGGACTTTGAAAATAGAGATAAAGAATGTGGAGCATATTGGAGCACAAAAATTATGATGCATTTGAACCCTCATGTTATCATGAGAATCATGAATGAAAGAGAAATTCACTAAACAGAATTGAACCATGGAGAGATATACACCATAAATGTTAATCATTCAAGGACACGAGGAGAGTGTCACACATAAAAGGGGGACGGATTCTTTGTACCGACCATTTTGAAACATCTACCTCTAATAATATCAAAGGCATCTTCTTACAAAGTGAATCCGATGTCTATTCATCAATATATGAAAAATCTAACACACACGGTATTAAAACAAGACAATACAGACAACAATCAACTTTACATTATTGTTCATCTTGTTTCGCATCAATAACCTGCACAATTAAAGAAATTTAATTTAAGAACAAAGAAGAAAATGAAGTCCATTGGTATTTATTAAGAGTTGATTTAGTTTACCAGCTTAATTTGAGCACGGAAATGAAGGAAATAAAATCATATCAAACAAAACCCACCCCCATCTAGAAAACCCTCAATGAGCAAGGAGGGCTTTGTTTTCTCAAAATGGGAAATTTCTCACTATATTTCAAATCAACACTCAGCATTTTCCATACTTGGAAATATGGCCCAACTTCTTTCAATTATTTATCACTTGGACCAAACCACAAAGACAACAGTACATATTGATCCTAAATTGTTCTGCCATCTCACTCAAAAACTTGGAACAAGCTCATACCAATGCATAACCTGACATACAATAATCTTGGCTTTACTTAATTGTCATAAAATTTGCAATATAAAAATTAGTGGCTAAACTATCACAACTCCAAAAAAAGGGCGGCAGGGTTGCCAAAAAAAAAAAAACGAATGACATAGTGGAGAAGGTAGATACCCGAAATAGTAGGCCCACTACATGGCCATCTCAGCTTGTAGAGCAGCAAGCTCATCCTCCTCGGGGGTAGATTGAGTTCTCTGTGCAGTAGGCCGCATCGGCTGCTTCCCGGCAGTGGAGGCTGATGCGGTAGCCGTAGAGGGGGTGTAGATGGGAGCGGCAGGGGCACTGGTGGCTGGTGTTAGCAGCTGCTCCTCTAGCTCTGCTCCTTCCAACTCTTCTAGCTCTGCCTCCAATTCATCCTTAATTGAATCAAAGTTCACATGGTTAGAAATAAAGAAAGGTCATCAATGGGAAGCTAATAGTACTTCTATAGCACCAAGTGCATCTGATAATGTACCTCCCTTAGGTAATAACTGTAAGCTGCACATAGTATGTTATTGTCAATGCTATTTTTGTTCAATAGGATCACAATCTGTGCGGAAACATGAACCTATTGATATTAATATACTGCTTTGGCTTTCAATAGAACTTCCTATCATGACTCTTCAATATACCTTCCGAATGCATGCAATTTTTGTGCCAGATGAACTCATTAACTATGGATTACAACAAAAATAGGACAATGGTTGGGCCTTATGGCAAAAGCATTGCAAGAGAATCTGTTTCCTTCACTTGAAAGCAACGAGTGAATGTTGTCTGTGTTGGGAAGGGGTATAAAGGTTTATTGATTACCTCATCAAAATCAGCAGCTGCACCGATGGGGCAGCCAATGCCTCCTGAATCTGCTTCATATTCTCTGTTTGTTCATTTATTTCATCCATCGTCTGGTCCACATCATCTATATTTCTGTTATTAGGAGATTTTGTCAATTCTAGCAGTAAATTAAATAAACAAGTGCAGTGTATGCGGCAGGAATAACCACTAAAGCAAATAAATTTATAGCTTGCTTAAATATGGTAACCATTTTGAAGTAATAATTACAATCATAATGAAATAATTGTATACTAACGTGGCTTTTTGCATGGCCTTCATAGCAGCTGCCCCAGTTCGCAATGCATCCACAGTCTCGGTTGTAGCCTTTGCACCCTCTAACATGATCATCTGTTTATTTAATACAGAAATAGCACGTTATTAATGGAAAAGTGAAAGTTCAGTCACTGCTAACTGTACACAGACACAGTTGGCCACATATGTGAAATATGTTTTCGTGGCTTCCCCATTAGCTGTTAACATCTCAATAAAATCACAAATTTCTGCAGTCCTCAATGAGCAAAATAAAAAGGCAAGAAAACAAATAAATAAATGAACAAATTACAAAACTTGTCCACTATCAGTACAGAATATAATTACTTCAGAACGCAAGGCCCATGCATCGAGTCATAGTATCTGGTTTAGTGGTGGTAATAACCCTAACAGGTAAAAAAACAAACTCTTTACCTGGTCATGAATGCGAAGTTGGAAGTTGCCCAGCTGCTCAACTTGTTGTTCATACAGCCTCTTCCTCTTCAAACATTGTATAGCCGCTACATGCACAAATAACAAATAAGAAATCAGATAGAAGTCCAACCAAAAAAGTAAAAGGAATGAAGTCTGGTCTCAGACCCAATTAGCCTATGTAATTTGGAACAGATCAGACACACAATCCAAAATCCGACAAATAAGAAGGTATAATTTAAGACATTTTCGTTGCTAAATAGTTGGTATTCTCTGATATTTCAGAGGATTTGTTCAAATAAAATTGAGGTACCTCTTTTGTTTTTGGCACGTGTGAATTCCTTAGCCTTCTCAACCTCTTGGCCTGCTTTCTTCAAAAGAACTTTCTCCTTCTTCTCTAACATCTCTAGTGTCTAGAGCACATAATAAAACAAGCCATAATCTATAACAAAACCCATGTGTACCAGGCTAAAAATCGTACCGATGCAAAAGTTCAGCCAAAACTTAACTAGTATAATACATAATGGAATCAACAAGGAAATCACGAATTTATAGAAGGTATAATTAGAACATTTAAGCCCATATATTGTACAGCTTCCATACTACATTGGTCAATAACGAACAAAATGATCATACAAAGTACCTGGAATAAGAAATCAAAAGCTATTAATTAAAGATAAAAATATAAAAGTTACCTCATTTAATTTATCGAGAGTAGCCAAGGCATTGGCTTGTTCCTTCGGCTTTCCAAATATTCTGGTAAACATTTTGCAATATTTTCTAAGCTCGGAACTTGTTAGTGATACCTGGAAAAGAAAGAAAAAAAATGTAAATATCTATGTTTCCATTTGAACATTGAAATACATATATTAACACTGATTTACCTAACCTGGTAAGAAACCTGAAAGAAAGATTGATAAATTAAAGCTAAGACCTAGCAATGAACTTCAACTTTAGGAAAGAAAATGATCTCAAAATTGATATATCATGATGACTATAAAAATAGTGGTCAGATAAACCATCTAGCTAAAACTAAGGACATAATTATTTACATCTAATCAGCTTCAAATCAGATAATGCTTCAAAACCAGAGAAAAAAAAATAGATAGAAAAAGTATGTCAACAATTTCGCCATAAATATATATCTGGTTCTCCCTATTCCTTCAATAAAAGCACCAAATAAAGCGACGAGGATACATCTTGTAATATACAAAATTCGGACTCGTACCTTTCAATCGACACAAACTACAATATAGTAATCACCATTTCCGACTAATAACGAAGATTATGAATCTAAGTCCGAGATTATTTCCTGATAAAAAACGAATTATGCGACAAATTTGATTCGATTTCATCAAATTCAGAACCGAATTAACCCCGCAGAACAAAACAAAATAAAAATAACTAAAAATGAAAGTAGACGAAATCAAACCTAGAAGTAACAGTAAATTTGTCAACGGATGGATCGGTGTACAAATTAACAGAGTATAGTTTGATCTGTATGAGAGGGAAGTTAGGGTTTGTAGAGAGAGATTCTTCGCTAAATATTGCGTCGATGGATCTCTCTCGTCTTGATGGAGCACTGGTAAAAGACCGCGTTAAGGAAAGGGCTAAAATGCAAAAGAAAATAAGATAGGAACCGATCTCCTGATAAAGTCTAGCAAAGTCTAGCTTACTTTTTCATATACGACCTCAAAAAAAAAGTAATTTCTCATCTAACCTCTACTGATTTAATTTTCGATATCTCAGGTTGCAAGCAAACCTCTGTTACTCAACACGTAACTTGCTTTTGCATATAAGACCTCTGATTTTGGAACTTAATTCACGAAAATATACTGTTCGATTCAAATAAAATAATAATAACATACGAGTTATGATAGAAAAATGAAAGTCTAGTATTGTAAATTTTAATATTTATATAATTTTTTATTCGAGTTTTGAACTTAAAACCTATTACGTGGAACATTCAGATCTCCATTTTTTTTTCAGAAAAAAGAAAATAATAATAGAATAAAACGCATATCCGTTTAAGCTTTTTTTTATTTGTTTTGTTTCTATATTGAGATGGAGAGAAGCACAAGTATAAAACATAAATTCAGAAATAACTAACTTTAGGGAGGTTGATTTAAAATTAGAGAAATAAAAAATTATATAAAGCAAGTTATTTTGAGCTCAACCGTGTATCAAAACAGAGAGTAGAACGAGTCCGGATCCCCTAAAGTAACCCAATTTTTTAGTTTTGACGTGTACGGTGCCTATTCGGTGGTAGCGCAGGGGGCCAGTATTATTTGTGGGGTTCAGGTTCTTTAGGATTCATGTTAGAGCACCTTGGACGGTTTGGATCAAAACTCAAAAATTGGGTTACTGCACTGGATCTGAATTCGAGTAGAACTAGGGTGCTCCTAAGCTCATCAAGCCCTTCCGTGAGCGCGACTCTAAAACCTATCGAATTGACTTCAAACGACATTTTCAAACCGTTAGATGTTCAATCTATATTAAAATGTGCTTGGAGATCAAATTTTACATTTTTTGAAATTTTTTTACTATTTATTAAGATGGTTTGAAAATCGCTGTTTTTATTAAAATTCTGCACCATTGGAAAACAGCGATTTTCAAACTATCTTAATAAATAGTAAAAAAATTCCAAAAAATGTAAAATTTGGTCTCCAAGCACATTTTAATATAGATTGAACATCTAACGGTTTGAAAATGTCGTTTGAAGTCAATTCGATAGGTTTTAGAGTCGCGCTCACGAAGGACTTGGTGAGCTTAGGAGCACCCTAGTTCTACTCCAAAACAGAACTAGAATTTTGAGAATGGTAAAATAAATTAAAGTACTCATGTTATCTTAGAGTGAGGCTACGGTACTATGAGCTTTGAGTTTTCTTTTGGTTTGATAGGCATCAGAGCCGTCCGATGCACTTTAAGATTTATACAATTTTGCTCCGAAATTTGTATGTACGAATTTTAAAGTGCATCAGATGGCTTTGGTGTCCATTGGACCTAAAATAGGTTCAAAATCCATCGAACCTACTATGTACTCAAACTTTGGAAATTTATTATTTATATTTATGCAGTATGAATGTATGACTGCTGCAGATGTAAGAATCAAATATATAGAAAATTGTGCGAGAGATTATTTTAAGAGAAAATTTCTAGTGTGCTCATCTAAAATCTTAAGATAGTCAATATCCTTATCAAACAACATAATATTCAATGAGGAGGGTTCAAATGTCCGATATTTTTATTAAAACTCCCAAAAAAAACAAATTATCAAATCTGCTCCCACTTCAAAATTATAATTATTTCTACCCTAACCGCCCGTGGACTGGGCGGTCCACTTTTCCCACCAGACCGCCCAGTAGCCGGGCGGTCCACTTTCGATACCTGACCGCCCAGCGCCCGGGCGGTCCACTATGAAATTTTTTTTTTATAAGGTTTTATGTTTTAATTTGTTTGAATGTTTTATATTAATTGTTGTAATGATTTGTTTGAATGTTTTTATATTAAATTGTTGTAATGATTTTTAAATGTTTTATATTAAATTGTTGTAATGATTTGTTTGAATGTTTTATATTAAATTGTTGTAATGATTTTTGAATGTTTTATATTAAATTGTTGTAATGATTTGTTTGAATGTTTTATATTAAATTGTTGTAATGATTTTTGAATGTTTTATATTAAATTGTTGTAATGATTTGTTTGAATGTTTTATATTAAATTGTATGATATATATTTATTATTTGTTGACGATTATATTTTTATAATTGACGATTATTTTTATATGTTATGTAATTGTGTAGTTTTAATATAATTGATTAGTTTTATATTAAGTTTGTTAATGTTTAAATGTTCTAAATGGTAATCTAAATAGTAAGTCTAAACAATAAAAGTAGGTAATCTAAATAGGTAAGTCTAAACATGAAACATAACAGTCCAAACATGAAATATAATAATCCAAACTAAAATACTAGAAACCTATCAAACTGAAATACCTAGAAACCAATCAAACTAAAAAAAATATAAAAACCCTAACGGCGACGACGAGGGCGAGGTCCGGAGAGGTCCAACCTAGTAGGTGCATGGCGCTCTCTCTGCGACGGCGGACGCCTCTGGTGAACCTCATCCACCTGCATGTCATCGTGTACGTCCTCACGCGCCCATGGGTCCGCCCCCAGGTGTAATGCATGCTCCCCATGGATCCCCGCCTGTGTACGCAACACCCACGGATCGGCCTCCCAAGTAGGAGGATACGTGGCCGGAGGCGGTGTGCCAAATATAGCAGCGGCAAAGCCATCTGCAGTCTGTGCCCCACTCCCACTGGCCTCGCCGTCGTGCTGTCTGGGCTCCATATACTGCGGTCGGTGGGAGCTAGCTGGCTCCCATCCGCCCTCATCTGGAGCTAGGTCATCCAAAGAGAAAACGGCGGCGGCGGCGGAGGCAGCTCTCTCGGCGGCGGCGGCGGCAGCTTCATCCTGCATGTAAACAATGTTAAATTAAAGACATAGAAGTAACGAGTAAATTAATTAAATAATGAACTTTTGCTACCTCGGTATGCTGCACGGGAACTCCATGCTCGTTGTAGTACGCGTTCCACGCGTTGTTGTTCAACACCCATTGGTGGATCGCCCAACCCGAGTCATCATCTGCAGAAATGAAGATAAATTAATAATAATGATCTTTTGGAGAGACACTTAATAATGATCATTTGTATGACATATTATTACCTGCAGGAGGTGGCGGCATCTCCGCAGCGTAGATAGGGGCTCCAGGCTGCTCCGGATCTGGTGGTGGGGCCTTTATCTCGCGCCAATTGATGTCCTCCCCGGCATCGTGCAACATACCAACGAGGCGCCCGTCCCAGCCAGAGTCCTCAACGATCGGTGCACTGTGTTGGAGCATTTGACATCCTATCGCTCTCCAACTTCTTCTCGCCATGCACACCAAGCTGTGTGCCACTCCTCTAATAGCGGTCAAAATCTGCACACAATGTATTTTCATTATTATTATTAGAAGATGAATAAATAACTACAATTTTTTAAGCATGTCAGTTTCATTTAAACATACCGAACGAGCATGGATCGGACCGAAAGGCAAGTAAGTCCTAGATCCGTCACCCTCACCCGTGAGTCTCCGTCGAAGAGCATCACCATAGTCCCCCTGTAGATAAACCGTCGGCATGCCCCATCTCTGGTACCAGACTAAATACCGCAATCTCCAAGGCCCGACCGGCATAGGGGCATCTGGAGCTGGAGGCGGGGTCCATAAGTGAAACTGGGGTGATGCAGCACGCTGGTAATGCTCCCAGAAACGCGTGCTCCAGTCGACTTTGGGCTTGTTGTGTTTAGTGCTGCAATATAAATTAATTAGTAACGTGTATGGCTGAGCAAGTAATAAAATAGGGAAACAATAAGGCAGTGGGTAGTTACCTGTGCAGCTGGGTGGTCCGCTGCTCGCCCAACTCTGGAAAATCAGGGACATAGGCATCCAAGCCAAACTGACGGGGCACTCGATCAGGATAGTGATACTCAACTATCCAGAAGCATACGCACGGCCCCCGATAAAACGAGAGAGGTCTCTGCTCTAATGTCAGCGGGCACAGAAGGCCCCGATCGTAGAACACACGATAGGGGTACCAGGTGACGCTCGCCTCGTGAAGCATCTGGAGCTGGCCCCGGACATACGAAATCCCCACGGTCCTCCCTCTGCCCGTGTCCTCGTACGTGAGGGGAGTACTCCATATGGCACCGTACCCCGGACGTCTCTCGGGGTCATCTCCCATCCATAGCCCCTCCTGAGCTGGAGGAACAGGCCGACACACCGGTAGATGTGACCAGGACCACTGCTGGAGTAGAAGAAGTGGTCCGGTAATCTGCCTGTTCGTCGCCTAAATTTTGGACATGCGATGCATTCTGGTAAATATGGAACCATAATATATGTAATAAAAAAATTAAAATATTTGTACAAACTTACCAGACAAGCATGACACAAGCCCCGGTATAAGTGAGCGAGCACGGCTCCACCCCAATTCCACCTCGACGGCCGCTGAATGTCCCTCAGCAGAGAGAGGAACATAATCGGGACTGCGTCACCACTGGAATCGACAAACATGACGCTGCCACATAAATCCAAGACAAACGCCCTCACGTACCTGCAATATAAATTAGAAACATAAATAACTACATTTTTTGTTCAATCCATAACATATTTTAATTTGCAACTGTTTGTGATTACCTCAGAACAGCCTGCTCGTCACGTGTCTGGGGGGTGATCCTACGCCGGTGGAAGTATCTGCGGAGCGCCGCAAGACTGATGCAGTACTGTGAATACCGGTACTCCTCCTCCTCCTCTCCTTTCTTCTTCTTCTTCTTCTTTTGCAAGTCCGACGGAGCGGCCCCCAGCAGCTCCGGTATCATGTGCATCAGGTCTGGATGGTCTGAGACACCACCGATGGGGTCGCCGTCTATCCGTAAACCCCACAAGGCGCTGACATCACCTAGTGTGACTGTCATCTCCCCAACCGGAAGGTGAAATGTATGCGTCTCCGGTCGCCATCTCTCCACTAGACCGCAAACGAGGGCCTGATCAATATCACAGTGAGGCATGATGGCCAACTGATACAACCCCAGACGAAGGATGCACTGCTCCATCAATGGGTGACGGACGTATGGTATCTCGGGGGTGCGATGCCTCACTGTCATCATCGTCGTGTCCTGCATTTTACAATTATTTCAATATAAACGTCTAATTAAATAATGCTATTTAAATTAGGAATACAAAACCAACGTACCTCCATAGATGCAAGTGAGACACGGTGCCTGACATGTGGGATCCACAGAAGAGGACTAAACGTGTCAGGATGGTGAGGGGGATAATCTCCAAAGGGAGCATCTACACCGGACGACTCTGCACCGGATGCCTCTGCACCGGATGCCTCTGCACCGGATGACTCTGCACTGGATGCCGCTGCACCGGATGCCTCAGCATCGTGATCATGTGAACTCTCCCCCGTCTCCAGAGGGGCATCCCATGCACGTCCCCGTCTAGTTCTGACCATACTACATTTCAATAAACAGAAGATTTTATCTTACAAATCCTGATTTATAAACCCTAACTTATAAACTCTAATTATGTCAACCCTAAACCCTAATTTAGGAATTCAACCCTAATCTAACAATTCAACCCTAAACCCTAATTTGATTCCTAAACCCTAATTTAACCCCTAAATTCTAATTTAACCCCTAAACCCTAAATTAACAATTCAACCCTAAACCCTAATTTAACAATTCAACCCTAAATTAACAATTCAACATAATTTAAACAATTCAACCCTAAATCCTAATTTAACAATTCAACCCTAATTTAAACAATTCAATCATAAACCCTAATTTAACAATTCAACCCTAATTTAACAATTAAATCGCGACAGGAAAATCAACAACCCGCACATGATAATTAACAATTCAACCCTAATTTATAAACTTCAGTTTTGTCAACCCTAAATCCCTAAACTACAAACTCATACCGGAAACTCTAATTTTGAACAATTCAATCGTTTCGGGAAAATCAACAACCCGGACACGATAATTAACAATTCAATTCTACCAATCGTTCCAATGCCAATACAAGATACAAAATATAAATTAAAAAAATTATTTAGAAACTTACCCGAAAATAATCGGACTGTCGCCGAAATGGCCGAAATTAGGGTTCGGGTGAGAGAGGAAGAGGGAGGAAGAGAGAGAGGAAGAGAGAGAAGAGGAAGAGGGAGAGGAAGAGGGAGGAAGAGAGAGAGAGAGAATGGCAGAAGAGAGAGAGAGGAAGCTCTAGAGAGAGAGAGGAAGAGAGAGAGAGGAAGAGAGGGAGAGGAAGAGAGGGAGAGAGAGAGAGCTCTAGAGAGAGAGGAAGAGAGGGAGAGAGAGATTCGGCTGGGTGGTGGTTCGGGCGGCGACGCGGGGGGCGGCAGAGGCGAAAGAGAGAGAGGAAGGGGAGCGGTCTGCTCCCAGCGGACCGCTTTTAAAAAAAAAAAAAATTTCATAGTCGACCGCCCAGCAGCTGGGCGGTCAGGTTTTAAAAGTGGACCGCCCGGGCGCTGGGCGGTCAGGTATCGAAAGTGGACCGCCCGGCTACTGGGCGGTCTGGTGGGAAAAGTGGACCGCCCAGTCCACGGGCGGTTAGGGTAGAAATAATTATAATTTTGAAGTGGGAGCAGATTTGATAATTTGTTTTTTTTTTGGGGTTTTAATAAAAATATCGGTTCAAATGCCTCCATTTTTATGCCTCCATCATGCCTCCATTTTTTAAAACTTTAATAACTCAAAATTTAAAACTAAAAAATCAAAATAAAACCGTTGGATATGATCTATATCATTTTATCTATGCACGTGTAAAAAATTATGACATTTCAATTTTGTTTTGGTTGTCATCAAGAGCTTATAAAAAATGTAATAAGGTGGATAATTTCTAGACGTTGATTTTTCAACTTATTGATTCGCATAAAAATAAAATCAAAATGTGATAATTTTTTATGAGCACATAGATAAAATGATGTAGATCATATCCAACGGTTTTATTTTGATTTTTTAGTTTTAAATTTTGAGTTATTAAAGTTTTTAAAAATGGAGGCATGGTGGAGGCATGAAAAATGGAGGCATTTGAACCCGTGATTTTTATTTTTATCCAAAAAAAAATATTTTAATATAAATAACCACGTTTTTAAAAGATTTTTATTTCTACCCAAACCGCTAGGAATATTTGCGGTTTGAATTAAGAATTCAAACCGCTAGGAATATCAGCGGCTTGAATTATTAATTCAAACCGCAAATATTCCTAGCGGCTTGAATTGTTAATTCAAACCTAAAATATAAAATTTCATTTATTATTTTATTAAATGGTAATTTTTCACCGATAACCCTAAAGTTATTTTTATTACAAAGAATTATATTATAAAAACTTATCAATAATATAAAATTTCATTTATTATTTTATTAAATGGTAATTTTTCACCGATAACTCTAGAAATTTATTCACCGATAACCCTAAAGTTATTTTTATTACAAAGAATTATATTATAAAAACTTATCAATAATATAAAATTTCATTTATTATTTTATTAAATGGTAATTTTTCACCGATAACCCTAGAAATTTATTCACCGATAACCCTAAAGTTATTTTTATTACAAAGAATTATATTATAAAAACTTATCAATAATATAAAATTTCATTTATTATTTTATTAAATGATAATTTTTCACCGATAACCCTAGAAATTTATTCACCGATAACCCTAAAGTTATTTTTATTACAAGAATTATATTATAAAAACTTATCAATAATATAAAATTTCATTTATTATTTTATTAAATGGTAATTTTCACCGATAACCCTAGAAATTTATTCACCGATAACCCTAAATTTATTTTTATTACAAAGAATTATATTATAAAAACTTATCAATAATATAAAATTTCATTTATTATTTTATTAAATGATAATTTTTCACCGATAACTCTAGAAATTTATTCACCGATAACCCTAAAGTTATTTTTATTACAAGAATTATTATAAAAACTTATCAATAATATAAAATTTCATTTATTATTTTATTAAATGGTAATTTTCACCGATAACCCTAGAAATTTATTCACCGATAACCCTAAAGTTATTTTTATTACAAAGAATTATATTATAAAAACTTATCAATAATATAAAATTTCGGTGAAAAATTACCATTTAATAAAATAATAAATGAAATTTTATATTATTGATAAGTTTTTATAATATAATTCTTTGTAATAAAAATAACTTTAGGGTTATCGGTGAATAAATTTCTAGGGTTATCGGTGAAAAATTACCATTTAATAAATAATAAATGAAATTTTATATTATTGATAAGTTTTTATAATATAATTCTTTGTAATAAAAATAACTTTAGGGTTATCGGTGAATAAATTTCTAGGGTTATCGGTGAAAAATTACCATTTAATAAAATAATAAATGAAATTTTATATTTTAGGTTTGAATTAACAATTCAAGCCGCTAGGAATATTTGCGGTTTGAATTAATAATTCAAGCCGCTGATATTTCTAGCGGTTTGAATTCTTAATTCAAATCGCAAATATTCCTAATGGTTTGGGTAGAAATAAAAATCTTTTAAAAACGTAGTTATTTATATTAAAATATTTTTTTTTTGGGTAAAAATAAAAATCACGGCATTTGAACCCTCCTCATATTCAATATCCCATCAAAACTTTACATTATTTCTTCTATCCCCATTTTATTTATTTAACTCTTTGTTTATTTTTTTTAAAATTAAATTGACAAATTTACACTTTCCTCTGTCTTCTCCCACAGCGAAATTAAGATTTTTTTTTAATGACCGCTCCTTTCTCACTGCAACCCTCTTTTTCCAAAATCATACGAAAAAATAAATGGGAAGGCTATTGAGAGTGAGACTCTAAGTTTGCTGCAAAAAGAAAAAGAAAAAATGCAGTTTTGTTAGGAGTTAGGAGTTAGGGCATACATTTTACAAGGACTATTATGTGTTTTCGGCTTTTCTAAGGACCCATATGCATCTCCTTCCCTGTAAATTTATTCTACAAACACAATAGAGATTAGGAAAAAAAAAAAAAAAATTATTAAAAGCTACTGCACATTTACAAGCTGTAGAACATGCCTCTAATTCTTCAATAAAAAAAAAATCAAAAGAAAGCACAGTAAAGACGAAAAATGTACTACAAATTAGGAAATTTGTATCTAAAAAATAAGAAAAAGTTCACACTAGTCTGATGAAATGGTTGGGTGCTAATTCCTACTACCAAACTGTAGCTATGCAATTTACAATCCCATCCAAAATGTTAGGTTCAACTCATCACAACCAAACAACTTTGAAAACTACATTAGATCATTATCAACATTTCTACAAGAAAGATAACTAACCACAAACCTTCCCACTCCTGGATCCTTGTATATCAATACATAATAACAACAACATGAGAGAAATACAAACTACAAAAATAACAAAAAAAAAAAAAAAAATTAGAAAAACTCACAACTTTGAAACAATCCCCTCACACCTACTCAAATTTTCATACATCATCAACTTGAGAATGAAACACAAAACTTGGGAAAGCAGTTGTAATATCCCTGAAAAAGAAAACCAAGTTTTAATTACAAAATTAAGATGTTCATCCAGTCTATTAATGTACTAACAATCTAGACTTGTAAGGACTGGATATAAGAAAATGTTTTGAGATAAATTCAGGTTTGGAAGACACATACAGATTAGAAATTACTAAGTAAACATGAACCATCAGACCTTGGTTTTTTTAGTTCAAAAGTAATGGCTATAATCAAGTTTAGTATCAGCATGCCATACCTATCAGGAAAAAATGCTGAAGTGATTAATTTTTGCATGATTATTTTAATTTTCACTTATTTGTTCTGCCATTCCACACATACAAGATACAACAGTGCTGTTGTAAACACGTCAGCTGGACGGTACCAAGAATAGCTAGTTATCTGATTCCCTGGATAATGGCTTCAAGTAATTATATTAGAATTTGGAAATCAGCTCTTTAAAACTTTGCCTATGTGTCAGTGCACACACACGCATGCAAGAGATAGATAGAGAGAGAGAGAGAGAGAGACTTTAGATACTGAAGCGTCATGTTCTTCAAAAGAGAAGGATGCCTCAAAACAAGATTTCTCCACTCCTCTTTGTCTATCCTTCCATCATGCTTTGTATCAGCGTCCTCAAATGTCTGCACAAGAAATAAAAATCATGAAATAAAACAGGAAGATGACAAAATAATAAAGTAAATCAGTTAATATTTTATTTCTTTATTTTAGTTTCCTTTACGGGCGGATTATTAGGACAGGGCAACAAAAGGATTCACTATATGTAAACTTTTTACTTCAGCATTTCATGTTCATATTTTAGTCGATGCATGAGTGTGCGAAAGACTACTACTATAAGACTAGTCACCTTATCAATGATAGATTCAACTATTTCATCAGCAAGATCCATGCCCGATTCAGCCAGGGTAGCAACCACCATTTGCTTCACCTGACACAGAAAAATAAAAGGTTTGGAAAAGAAATGAAGAATCAAAACTGCCAACATTGAACTAAACAACTGATACTATGTCACTTTTAAGGAGTAAAGAAAAAAAAATAAAGAACTAAAGCAGCATTTCTTCTGTAGCAGATTGGTAGGTATTGATACAGGTTATAAGTGGCATCTTATATACCAGGCTTTTCTAGTATGCAAATTGATCACACATTGTAAGGTCAAGCCCAATGCTTGCTTTTATTTACAACACAAAAGTATGGAGTTATCCCCGAAAAACAAAAGGAAGACTTGTATAGGCATAAAATTACATAATTAGTACCTCCTGTCTCTCAATGTAGCCTTGTTGCTTCAGATCATACAGCTTGAATGAAACTGTTTTGCAATACACGGAATATATGGTCATTGGTGACAAACATTTTGTTCTAAAGTTGAAGACAAAATACTACTTTCAACTGAGACTCACATTCAATTTTGTCTTCAACTGGTGCACTTGGATGAAAGACTGAGAGAGCACGTGCAAATTCTTCAAACCCTAGAGCGCCGTTATGGTTTATATCAAACAAATCAAAAACCTGACAAACAACATTTGAAATTTTAGGAGTAATTTTAACATTATTTTTTGTTTTTTCTTCCAGGATGCAAGTGGTTTAGACTGGCTATTTAGGTTCAATTGGAAAGAACTATGAAGTTCATTTTGCAACGGTTTCCGGATTTAGCCTTGGTGTGTTTTGTCTGTTCATCTTAAGTGCGGGTCTGTGCACATGCCTTGAACTTCTTTGTTTGAGTGTTTTAGTGTGTGCTTCTCAGTTCTCAAAGTCTCTAATTTTGGTTCCAGTGTGCAAATTGAAATATATCCGGAAGAAGTTGAGTAATATAGTGTGTGCTTCTCAACATAGGGTCCATATAGTGTCTCTCAATTTCCTAAAAATACACTACATCTGTCCAAATAGTGTCTATAATTTCAATACACACATGCCTTTCAACAGTAAAATAACCGGAAGTGCTAATGCCAAGAAAGAGAAAATACCCGATCTGCAAACAAGCTCTTCCTTTTATTGGTCTTGAACAATGCCAATTGAAACTCTTCCTAATTAGCACAATTCAAAACATAAAAAAATATCAGAAAGGAACCATATGCTTGAACAAAGTTGCAAAATTGTTATTTTTAGAGTACACATTATTTGGGAGTAGCTATAGGACTAAAATAATACCTTGTTAATCAAACCATCATCAATCACAGCACAACTAATCTTCTTAAAGAGTTCATATAAAGCTTCAATCTCACTTACACTAACTGTTTTTAAAATTAAATGATGAAAAAGAAAAAGAATACAAGTTATGCAACAATGGATCAATTATCTGTTTGTTTCTTCAATAAAAATAAAAAAATATAATAAAGTAAAAGGTCTCCTACTTACACAAACCTGTCAATATATAAACATAATCAGCACAAGTCCTGCAGAATTCTTTAATGTTTTCATTATTTAATATCAAAAGGATCTTATTTATTTTAGAAATAATTGAATTCCTAATACTCTCCAAAACAAAGATTTGTCATTCTACAGAGAAAAATACATACAGTTAGTCTCCCTGGCAAGTCTTTCGGGCTCTCTAAGGCCTCTGGGATTGTTTTGCAACTCAATTTCACAGCACTGCAAGAATTGAATAAGGAGATGCTTTAATCCTCCTATGCACTCTGACATGTTGCCTCTGCTTTCTCTCCCTCACTCCCATACCTGTTTTCGCACCAGAATACCAGCTCAATATCACATAACTTGTACCAGTCTGGTGCTAGAATATGTGTGTTGCCACTTGCTACCTACTCAGTGCTAGAAGGATGTATGTGTGGCGTACACCAGACTTGAAATTAATTTAGGCTTTCTTTCATTTTGGATCCTGCTTGGGACAGAACGAACCTGCTCTGTTGTACCAGTCAGGTATGAAATTATTACCAGCTGGCGAACACCAGTACATGCCAGTACCAGAAAAAACTGTATCAAAGCTATATAGTAAATGTGTTACTTACATACTGCACTCAGAGACAGAACGAGGTGAAATACCTTACTTAAATTTTACGACCTTGAGCCATAGCAAGCAATAATCCGTTGTTGTGGCTATCACGGTTTGAAATCTATCTATCGACAGCGCACGATCCGATCCGATTTTTGGGCGATTTATCAAAACGACTAGCTGTGTTTTGGGCGAAACAACGCTTGAAAGTTTAATCGGAAGAGACACCGACACGCCGCCCGAGTTTCACCGCTTCTTCCTTTTAAATCGTCTGTAATCAACGAAGTTTCGTATTTGAATATTTTTCTGCAAATGTGATCGACGATCATAAAAGAGATTCAGATTGGGATAGTGTCAACTATATTTTACCGACTTCAGATTAGATTGATTAATTGTTTGACCAGCTATTGCTGGTAATTTTTTATTTCAATTAATTGAACTATTATTTCTTTTGAGTAGAACTAGGGTGCTCCTAAGCTCACCAAGCCCTTCGTGAGCGCGACTCTAAAACCTATCGAATTGACTTCAAACGATATTTTCAAACCGTTAGATGTTCAATCTATATTAAAATGTGCTTGGAGACCAAAATTTTACATTTTTTGAAATTTTTTTACTATTTATTAAGATGGTTTGAAAATCGCTGTTTTTATTAAAATTCTGCACCATTGGAAAACAGCGATTTTCAAACCATCTTAATAAATAGTAAAAAAATTCCAAAAAATGTAAAATTTGGTCTCCAAACACATTTTAATATAGATTGAACATCTAACGGTTTGAAAATGTCGTTTGAAGTCAATTTGATAGGTTTTAGAATCGCGCTCACGGAAGGACTTGGTGAGCTTAGGAGCACCCTAGTTCTACTCTATTTCTTTTTCTTAGACATCTATTATTTATCTTTCATTATTTACGAGTTGCACGGAAATTTATATAAATTTATTGAGAAAAAATATCATATCTTACGGTATGTCGTATTTGTCCAACTTTTTTTATGTAAGAATTATATTTATTTTAAATTAAAGCTCTTGAAAAATATTACCCGAATTTTGAAATTTAAAAAGACAGAAATTCAATCCGGACACACTTTCAATTTAAAAAAATATAAAATTTTAAAAATTGCAAATAGTAAAAGTATCTCTTAAGAAACAGAAATAAAAACAGTTCTGTGCCGACTACTTGAAAGTTGAAACACACAGAACATAGCATATTACACAAAATAACAAAAAAGATTCCTGCAATAACATGATTCAACTGGAAAAGAAAAGCTATTCTACTATTTCGTCTCTGGATAAGACTCATATCCAAGCACTGTGGTAACCATCTCCTCCGTACCGATTCAAATCTATACTGAAAGTTTTTTTTTTTGTTGAAAGGCATTGTATTGTATTGATTCAAAAAGTTACAATGACGTATAAATTTATATTTTTCCATAAAGTACAAATCTATATGCTCTATACCAGTATCCTGATAATCATGATTTAGTCATTCTTTGAATAGAGGGCAGGCGTAGCCCATACAGAGGAGGGTTCAAATGCACCATAATTTTTGTGCTCTAATATACTCCATATCTTTTATCTCTGTTTTCAAAGTCGTAAGAGTCGATCCGAACCGCTCAACATAATATTCGTAATAAAATATGATTGGAGACCAAATTTTATATTTTTTAGAATTTATTTACTAATTTTTTTAGATAGATACAAAATCACAGTTTTATATTCTGGACCATCCGATAAAGTGATATTGTACATATGTAAAAAAATAGTAAAAAAATTCTAAAAAATATAAAATTTGGTCTCCAAGAATATTTTATTATGAAGATTATGTTGAGCTGTTCGGATCAACATACTGTTCGGACTTTTAAAACGGAGATAAATGATGTGGAGCATGTTGGAGCACAAAATCAGAATGCATTTGAACCCTCCTAATAGGTAGAAAACATATTAAGAGGTAGTTGGGTTGTTCGTGTAAAGTGGGAATGGACGGAGGAGATGGATTCTAATACTAAATTCTTTTAGTTCTTAAAAGGTAAAATGAGAAATAATATAAAGTAAATGTTAAATATGATGGATTGGATAAATATGTGATATTAATTTTAGAGAGAGAAATACGTAATATTGAAGTTTTTGAGGGGATACATGAAATTTCCCCTAAATTTTACAATGACGTGATCAAAATGAGTTTGAAATAAGAGTCATCATCAATTTTGTTTCTTAAAATTAGTGATTTTTAAGTGCCAACTAACAATTTTATTGATAAAAAACAAATTAACTGTTCTAAATAACTCTAATTTTCTACTCTCACTTATATACACTCATAATTACTCTATTACCTTAATCTCTATCGCTCTCTACGAGTGGATCCGCTCTTTCAACCGCCGCCATGCTCCGACGCTCGGATCTACTCACCCGCGCTCTGATTGAGATGGCGTAGAGGCTCAACGCTCCGAGCTCTGACGATACCGTACTCTCGACTCCAGTCCCTCCCCTCTCTCTCATTCTTATCTCCTCTCAAGGTAGAGGCGAGAAAGAGAGGAGACACTTTGTCAAAAGAGAAGCCTAAAAGGAGTGAGAGAGACGGACTAAAAATAGATATGTGTTGGAAGAGAAGAGGCAGCCATGTTCTAAACAACTAAAAAAGTTAAATAATGCTCAATAAAGCTAAAAGAGGTCTTGCTGAATAGAATCTCTGAGATTTAAGAGCATCTCCATATACTTGCAAATTAAATTTTAAAATATCTGTTGACACTTTTAATTTCACTCTTACCAATGCATTGAAATTTTTAATATTGAAATAAAATTCTTTCATATATCTACGCTCACAAAATATTCAATTACTATCGGCTGTCATTGTCACTCTCTCTCTCCTCTCTTTTCTCTTCCACGGTAAAAGCAATTGCATGAATGTATAGAATGCGAAACTAATTTCAAGTATTAATTTTAATTAACTTTATGACAGCTATAATAATATCACTCTTACTTCATAGATGGAGATCTCTAAAACACACATCATTCCTTTTCAAATATGGAATAGGGACAGAATAGTGAAATTATGTTGGGCCTAATCGGCCTAAAATGGAATAGGGACAGACTAGTGAAATTATGAAATTTAGAATAAACCACTCTTCTAAAATATCCTCCTATTTCACTTTTTGTGTTCGGCTAATATGACGACGGAAAAGTAAAATGAGGACAATGAGAAATTACCATAATAGCCTTGCTGATTTTTTTTACACACTTTTGTTTTTTTCAGATCAACATATCAAACAATGCACAAATTAAATTGCCAATACATATTCGGTATAGAGGAGAGATTCAATTATACCATTTTATGGTGACATATCTTGACACTATATATTTATAAGTTATTTTTTATTTCAAAATTTAAACAGTCGATCCGAACCGTTCAACATGATCTCGATATTAAAATGTGCTTGGAGACCAAATTTTACATTTTTTGGACATCTTTTTACTATCTATTTAGAATTTTTGAAAATCGTTGTTTTTCAATGATCCAGAATTGTCCGAAAACAATGTACACATCTTAATAAATACTAAAAAAAATCCAAAAAAATATAAAATTTGGTCTCCAAGCACATTTTAATATGAGATCATGTTGAACGGTTCGGATTGACTGTTTGGACTTTGAAATTGCAAAATGACTTATAAACATATGGTGTCAAGATGTGTCACTATAAAATGGTGTAATTGGATCCCTCATCTTCAGTATATCTTAACCATGACATGGATTTACAATTTATGCTTAGATATTGTGATTTAATCTTCAAATTAGAATTACAAATATGACGAGATTTTAATCCAATAAAATAAAAATCACATACTAAGTTGGCAATAATAAATTGATAAATATCAAATAAAATGAAGTTGGAGATAGCTTTGCAAATCTAATTTGTAGAACACTTTTGATTGTGCATATCTTCATTGAAACTGCATTATTGTTCAGTCGCCAATTCGTTCATGTCACCTACATAACAACAAAAAGAAAGAACTAATAAGACTTGTACAATCTCTTTGTAACCTCTAAAATTTTTTGAGATGCTGATACTACTACGGTGCATATTATTAGATAGTATGAAATTTTAAAATTGAGCAACAATCGGATATTATTTTGAGCAAAATTGAAAACTACGAAAACTGGTACAATGAAGTCCTGATGCCAAACCACTTGATTAAAGGCCTTTCAAGAACTAAAGTCATTTTTTATTGCATAGCATGCAAACCACTCAAGGGCAAAACATGTCGGTTAGGGTGTCAATGGCACCCTTTTATCCGTTTATCTGACCTGTACCGCGCGTATCTGATAAGACGAGTATGGGTAAGATTTTTTTTTCGTAAACTTATTGGGTACGGGTAATGATTTTTTTCGTTATCTAAACGGGTAAGGGTACGGGTAAAGCCTATTTCGTATCCATTACCCAATCAGGTAATTATAAAAAAAATTATATATATTATATATATTAATAAGCATTGAAATTAGTACTTTAATTGGTTTACTTGCGCTTAGCATGATCAGAATTTTTTTTCAATAAAGTACTATACATATGTGAAATGAATGTATATGTTTTAATGTTTTATTTAATACATAATAAAAATAATTATTATCTTAGTATTACCTGTTATTTACCCGCTAGAGTTTCATTATCCGACAACTATAACGGGTAAGGGTAGGGTACGGGTAGGATAATTTGTAGCGGGTAAGGATAGTATACGGGTAAGGACAATTTGTAACGGGTACGGATAAGAAAATGTTTCCACCCGACCCATACCGTACTTGTTGACACCCTTATGTCTGTAAACAACTTTGTCCAGATATAGAACTTCTGGTTAGGCCAAAAACCGAGAAAATTAAGTTAGATTTGACACTTCAAACAAAATTTTCTCATTGTCGTAATCAGCCAACTTATGAGCCCGGGAAGGTTAATTCAAATAAAAAAGGTGCAACGATAATTAGAAAAATTAGAAAAATTAGAAAAAAGAAATACCTTGATCAAGAGAACAAATTCAAGCATAGAGAAGCTAATCTACTCTGTCAGCAGAAACCTTAAATTACTCAAATATCGTCCCTTCTTAGCTCCAAATTAATTAACATGTGCCAATTTCAGTTTCCCTTTTCTTTTCCAATTTTTCAAAAAGAAAAGTTGCCAACATCAATAGGCGGTAAATAACACACGTATTAGCTTCTGATCATAGAAAAAATTGCACAAAAGAAGAGGAAAAGATTGAGATGAGAGAGACTCACGATAGGACCGAACTAGTGCAATACGGATATCATTTGAATGATAAAAATGACACCAACTCTTCCGTAGTCTTTGATTTGCAACAATCCCGGAGAGGAGAGGGAACCCTTCTCTGCTCTGTAAATGTGCCAGAGAAAAGGTGAGAAAGAATAGAAAATGAAAAATGCCTCTCCATATCAACATATACGGGACTGGGGAGGGCAGAAAAAAGACATTCTATTTCCATTTCCAATCCAAATCCCAATTCCATGCCCCTCTTAGAATTGAGAAAAGTGGAAAAGTGGTCTATTCCATCCTCCTATTCTTATTCATCTAAATCTTGTTCGGTTGGAATGGACACTCTATTCCTCTCAATTCCAATATTCTGCTCTAGCAGAACAGGTCTACTGGGTATAAATATTAACTACATAAAATTCCAACAATAGTACCTTTTTGATTGAATATAAATATTAACTACATAAAAAAATACCAAATTCAAGTAATGACGAAAGGTTGCCCATGATCAAATAAAACGGGAATGGAGAACTCAAAAGGTTTTCATCTCAACAAAATATATCTATACTAAACACCATGATCAATGGCATCTCTATTACCCTCCATATCACATCCAGCCCTCCTAATCATATCATGAATATCATGCAACAAACCATATATCGACTCTGACTCGCTATGCAATACATCCCTAGCCACAAACACATGAACCCTATTCCCCACCTCAATCCAACTACACCCGGGCTGCTTTTTTAACCCTCTGTCAATCATTTTTTGCCTAATCTTTGCTGCTTCCTTGTATTTCCCGGCAGATGCATAAATATTCGATAACTGCGTGTAAGTTCCCGAATTATTAGGCTCTACCTCCAATAATTTATCTTCTACCAATTTACCAACATCTGCTTCTCCATGCAAACTACACCCATTGAGAAATGCCCCAAGTGTGAAACCTGATAAGGATCGGATTTTAAGCCCGTTAATTATTGTTTTAGCATCGTCTAACCGCCCCGATCTACCGCATAGGTCTATTAAGCATGTATAATGCTCTTCTCTAACTACAACTGACTTGTCTCTAACCATGGAATTGAATATCATAAGACCTGCATCTACCAGGCCTGCATGGCTACAAGCAGATAACAGGCTCACATAGGTGACATCATTAGGTTTAAACCCCATTGCTTTCATTTCTTTGTATAAATTTATGGCTTCTCTACCATTGCCATGGTGTGCATAAGCGGCTATTATACCATTCCAAGATACCAGATCTCTCTGAGATGACAAATCAAAAACTTCTCGTGCGAAACCAATTTCACCACACTTTGCATACATATTTATCAAGGAAGAGCCCACAAAAGGATTGTGCTCAAGTTGGGATTTAATTATGACTTGGTGCAATTGCCGCCCTTCGATAAGTGCCACTCTGTTGCTAATTGCATCTAAAACACTGACGAAGGTTGCTTGGTTAGGTCTACAGTTACCATCCTGAAGCATCTCACAAAATAAAATTAAAGCCATTTCATTCATAGACAATTGCACGTAACCTGAAATCATGGAAGTCCAACTCACCACATTTCTCTCTGGCATTTCATCAAACAGCTCCTTCGCCTGATCCACTTGTCCGTTTCGTACCAAGCCTGTTATCATGCCATTCCAAGAAGATATATCCCTCACAGGCATTTTATTGAAGAGTTCTAAAGCTTCATTAACCCGACCATTTTGTGCATAAGCTAAAAACATGACATTCCAAGAAACCACATTTCGGTCAGGCATTTTATTGAATAACTCACGGGCCTGATTGACATGGCCAGCCTGCACTAGGCCAGTTATAACAGTAGTCCAAGAAATAACATTCCTTTCTGGCATCTGATGTAACATTCTGCAAGCCTGATCAATGTAACCCGCTTTCATTAAACCGGTTAAGAGAGTGTTATAAGAGACAACATTTCTCGCGGGCATTTTTTGGAAAAATTTGCAAGCCTTATCAATGAGGCCACTTTCAATGTAACCTTGCATCATTGTATTCCAGGTAACTAGGTTCTTATCTGGCATTGATGCAAATAGGTCCTCTGCTTCTTTAATCATTTTGGATTTGAGGTAGCCTGACAGAAGGGCAGTCCATGTGACAACATCTTTCATTGAATCGGATCGGTCAAAGAGGAGTTGTGCTTGATGGAGCATGCCAGACCTGTTTAATTAGATGATTATTATCAAATAAATTGGCACAACATATACATATAAAATAGCTCATATTCTTATTAAATTGGCACAGCATATGCATCCATTTCAGAAAGCAGCTACCTGACATATCCAGATATAAGAGCGGTCCATGAAATGACATCTCTCTGCAGCATTTCATCAAAAACCTTATGTGCCTCCGTCATCCTGCATTCCCTGCTCAGTACTGAGATCACGTGATTGGAGCGTGCCACATCGCGGCTTGGGCTCAACTGACGACGCTGCTTTAAGATTCGTGGTGAAGCACCGTGGATGAAGCACAAGAGTCTTGTTGCGCATAGAAGAGAGTTTGATTGGAGAGAAGGCGACAAGCGTCCAGCATAAATTACCAGCATCCGAACCTGATGTTATTCTGGTTTCCAAACTCGCCTACCAAATCCTGCTTTATTTCAGTAATATTTACTGGACCAGTTGGAGTTTAACTTATTGTCAAATTTTATATTTAATCTTTGGTGCGGTGCCCTTCCAATATAAAAAAGTATGAGAATTATCTTGTGTGGATTGACATAGATTTGGCTAAAGTTTAAGCAATTCACATTTTCAAACAGCAATACTTAATTTCAGAACACCACTGCACCAATTAATATGTTCAGGACACCATTTATATGGGAACCAGGGTGGTTTGATGGAATTCACATCCTCTCCGGTACCGTAACATGAATCTTTTACAATTATTGGATCTTTTTTAACTTGGCACGAATCTCAAAGCCCAATAATACTGACCCGCACTAGCCCGAATCTCAAAGCTGCTGAGAGTTAATCTCAAACCGTAAAGTGAAGGGAATCTTTTACAGTAATGGAGAGGATACTTGTTCGGTTTGATGGGCATCCGACTAAATTAGATTTGATGTTCAGTCTGAGCCATTTGATTGGTATCAAGACATGCGTGAATAGCTTTATGATTCGTGCAAATCAAATATGCATAAATCTTGATATAAATCAAACAATTATTATCAGATTGCTTCGACTTAAGTCTTTTTTTTAAATCTTGATATAAATCAAACAATTATTATCAGACAATTATGTATAAATCTTGATATAAATCAAACAATTATTATCAGATTGCTTCGACTTAAGTCTTTTTTTTTTTATATAACATATCACCATATCTCAAAATTCGGTAATAAAAGTGACGTTTGAATAAAAACTAATCTAGTGATAAAGGATAAAACTCTTTGTGTGGAAGATCGTAGATTTGAAATTCGGATGGGAATTTTTTATGAACATTAAATGAAAGTGTTTGAACAGGGGTGTGGAATTAGCGAAAATAGGGAACTAATTCAAATTCAAAACAATTGCTAATTTAATATTTTAATAAAATAACATAATAGCTAGTTAACTCTCGCTAATTCGATAATTCAAAAAATCTATTTTTTCACTCAAATATGAAATAACACTCTACTTTTTCGTTAACCTAAATTTTTTTACTAAGTTTTGGAGTGAACTTTTTTGAATAAAAGTTGGAGGTTAAGTCACCCAACTATTTAATATCTATAAAGATTGTCTCTTCTGGATTTCAAACATGTAACATTCCATTAGAAGAGCATTGTCTTTGTCACTAAACTAAAGACTAGTTCTCACCTTTGGAATGAAGTTAGTATGAATTAAATATAATCAAGTGATATTGTGATTTTAACTTGAAAAATTGTCGAATAAGCTTCGAAGAATAAGTTGAAACCTTTGTTTCTAATCTACTTATTTAATAAAAAAAAGCTTTGGACAAAGTCTCATTCAAAGTCAAGTTTAAAAGTCCAATTTGCATTGAGATTCAAGCAAACATATTTAAAACTTTATAAATTTAATTGGTTTCTTGAATCTAAATGTTTATACGAATTTTGATGCAGATCGGACAATTTAGGTCAGACTTTAGATGAGACTTTATCCAAAGCTGTTTGGACAAAAACCCCACCCTTTTATTTTAATTTAATAGTTTTCGAGTTTGTTTTGTATAAAATTGAGTGGTTGAAAGTTAGTTGAAAAATAAATTCATCAAAATAGTTATTTTTTCACGCCCATCATACAGTAATATATCTCTAATTCGGAAAGAATTCAGCATGGTCTTAAACTTAATGGTTTGAATATAATACTTTTACAATTGAAAACATAGTTCGTATTTTTATAATAAAATTTTGTAAATAATTCAAATAAGCAAATATTTTTTTTAACAAAACAAACAATTTTTTTCGTAATTTTTTTTTTTTTTGATAAAAGGCACATAGGCCCATTTCATTAAAGATGAAATCAAGTTAACTTACATCAGAAAAACAGAAAGTATGCCCGCAAGACTAATATAAGATATAAATCTCTAACGCAGAGCAAACACAAATATTTTTTTCGTAATTTGTTTACTAAAATAGGATAAATAACGTGTTGACCGTACAATTTATCAAATTTAAAAGTAATAAAAAGATGAAAAAAAAAACAATACATATATAATCCATGAACCTTAGAGCATCTACATTCCTGCAACTCTTACAGGTTCTAAATAATTGTTAACTGCTTTTAAGAAATTATAGATTCTGGTCTGGAGTTTCTAAATGTTCATATTCCTGAAACTAATTTTAGAGTTTATAATAAGCCACATCATCAGTAAATTAAAATTGATAAGCCACATCAGCAGTAAATTAAACTAATTTTAGCGAATACATGCCAATCATTTTGCAACGTCAGAGTTTATAAACGATTTCTTAATAAGAAATTTTTGAGCAAAGTTGCTAAATAAGAAATCCATCTACATCTTGAAACTGATTTAACAACTGCCACATCAGATTAGAAACTCTAATAGTTTCAGAGATGCAGATTGCTCCTACATAATTAAATATGGTAGGTACAGAAATGTTGAGCGACTATCACTTTAATGAGTTCCAATACTTAACAATATTTAATAATTTGATTACAATTGAGATAAAATTTGAGATCTAACACCCCTAAATATCTGAGACATCACAACTTACAATTTTTTTATGATCGGAATGGACTCTACTTCCAACAAACTAGAATGAGAATTCTCTTTCCCGTCGATTTTGATGATCGGAATGCAGAGATGAACGAGAAACGAGTTGATTCGACGGGATTTCAAGAGCCTTAAATCCCGTTGATAAATCGCGGACTAGAGGATGAGATTTGACGAGAATCTCATTCGTCAGGGTGAATTCTCACCATCCAACCAAAGTCAGAGCCTTCTCGCTTTAATATTTTATTAAATTTCCATTTAAAACCTCCTCTCTTTGCGTAGTCAGGATGAGATAAGAGGGGATAATTTTGACATCTTCAGAAGAAACTTTGAGGCAGGGAATTTGAGAAGTTGCTATACAACCAAATTTGTAATTAATTTTGAGGACAAAGATTACACTGATTAATTTCCTATTTATTCAGATTATTTCAAGAATCAAAATTATTCAAACAAAAATTGGTACTGACATCGGTATACTGGTACTGATATGCAATACAAAAAAAACCGTGGACCGTATGATCTCCGGAAGTGCACTTAAATAAAAAAAAATCAATAAGTTTCAACTTTTGTATACAAATAGCTCTTGCAAGCATTAAGTTACATTACAATCATCAAAATTCAATTTCAAATCATCTCTTTTCAACTCTATTCTATTGGAATGAATTGAACTCCGTTATACTTCCATTCCGATCAGACCCGAAATATCATGAGTTTGCGAGAAGGAAGGTACCAACAGGAATAAGCTAGTTATGTTTAATTACAAGACGGAACCGAATCTCTTTCGTGCCAACTGAATTTCGTTTATGTTTTGTTTGGATAGTCATAATTAAAATATAATTGTACCTTCTCAAAATATAAATACTTATCATATTTTAATTATAACCGTTCAATTTTTTTTATAAATGGATGGATGAAATCTATTGACAGAAATTTCCTGCCTACGTTCCTGACTAAATTGGATTTCATGTTCAACCTGAGCCGTTTGATCATATCAAGATGCATATAACAACTTTATAATTCGTGTAATTAAATAAATTTTGATACAAATAATTGTGTAAATGAAATAACTTTAAAATTTCTTACATAGTTGTGTGTATTTTTTATCTAATACAGTAATATTTGTGTTTTGGAGTGAAGCTAGTACGAATTAATGGTTCGAATATAATACTTTTACAATCGGAAAATAGTTTGTGTTTTTTATAATAAAATTATATAAGTAATATACCAAATAAGCTAATATTGTTTTTTTTTTTTACAAAACAACCAATTTTTTTTTGTCATTTGTTTAATAAAATAAGATAAATAACGCGTTGATAGTACAATTTATCAAATTAAAAAATAATTAAAAAGATGAAAAAAATGAACAATACATTTTCTTTTCTATTTTTGTAATTTGGCTGCAGTGAAAACGTTTCTTCTCAACCCTTAACTTCATAAATTTTCTTCTTCATTTTCAAATACTAGATGTAGAACAGTGGCGGAACCATGAATGATCGGTAGGGGGGCCTCGTCTCCTCGTCGCAGAGCCCAGTTGCCAGAGTGCCATCGCTTTTAGTTTAGAAAAAAAAACGGGGAGAGTGAAAAGAAACATAGGTGCCAAGGGCCCATAAACGATGTAGGGTGTGCCAGTTTTTTTTTTATTATTAAAAGCCTTGTAGATTTTTCTGGGCCAAGTGGGGACCAGGGCCCAAGTTGGCCCAGGCCTTGGTTCCGCCCCTGATGTAGAAGATGACTCATTCACCTGTTTGAACTTGACGTACATGAGCTGCCAAAGAATTTGTAATGAAACCATATGAGTTATGTCTATATAATAAAATATTAAATATACGGAGTTATGTGTTAGATTTATTGAGGAAAAAAGGAAATCAAATCTGCTGGGGATTTCAGGACCTGAAATTCAAATCTAACCGTCTAAGTTTTTCTATACATGAATCTCAAGGTAGATAGTTTTTTATGCACAAATTTCGAAAAATTATAGACGGTTGAATTGAGAATTTCAGAGTCCCTGGTATCTCCAAGAATTTCAGTAGATTTGTTTCCAGCAAAAAAGACGGTCCTCTTTTTTTTCTCATCTCCTTTTTAAATGCATAGGATGCTTCTATTTTCATACATTTACTCTCATTTCTTCTTTTTTTTCTCTTCTTTTGATCCATTTTGGCATCCAGACGCATCCATTTATCTTAATTTTGTATTTTCTGATACTATATTTTTCTTTTTCTTTCTCATTCCTCCTTCAATCTTTTTTTTTCTTTTCCTATTTTTATTTATATTTATGTATTTTCTTTTTTCTTTTTTTAATTGACCAAGGATATGGAAAAAAAAAATACTATGAACATTTAAAATTTTGAATGAAATTTGTATTTTTTTTTTTTGCCAGCTCCTCCTGATCAAAATCCTTTTTTTTTTCTTTCCTATGACTTTAATACTTAACAATTCGATTACAATTGAGATAAATTTTGAGATTTAACATCACTAAATATCTGAGACATAACAACTTATAACCACCAGAAAAAAAAATAAAAAAAAATAAGCCAAGTGGGAAGAAACATCATGAATTTTCGAGAAGAAAGGGTGCCAACAAGATTTTTTTTACTAACAACAAAAGTTGGGATAGAAATATCTAACCAGTGACCAGTCTAATTTCCGGATTTCTTGTGGCACCTTTTGTACGGATTTTATGCTGGACGCATAGTGACAAATCAAAAGTTCGGGTTTGGTTCGGTGAGGTCGAAAATTCGTGATTCGGGTATAATTCGGGTATAATTCGGGAATGATTCGGTACAATAAGAAAGCAAAAAAAAAAAAAAAAACCCAAAAAAAAACGTAAAAAAAAAAAAAAATTTCCTGAAAAAATTCAAAAATTCTTTTTTCCGTTTTTTTCGCATTTTTATCTCGAATAATTCGTAATTTGCGTTTTATACGCGTTTTATTCGCAAATAAAACGTATTATACGTTTTTCCGCGTATTAAACGGAGTTCGGTGCGGTTATATATAACAAACGAATTATACGCGAATATACGCGAATAATTCGCGTATTATGTCACTATGGCTGGACGTGAGAATATTTCTCAATTTTATAATAGTGCAGGACCATTGCCACAAAATATCCAAATCTCCAAATCTCCGATTTGTGTGGGAAATAAATCTGCTGCGATTCCAAAAAATCGCAGGGACCCTGATTTTCCAAATCTAACCATTAATTTTTTGAAATACACGACTCTCAAAATCAGTTGGATGTTATGCACGAATCTCAAAATAGATAAATGGTTGGATTTGGAAAAGCAGGGTCCCTGCGATTCTTTGGAATCGCAGCAGATTTATTTCCATTTGTGTGGCGCGGAGCTGCTCTCTCACAATTAATTCCTTCTCCCCTTCGACTTCAATCCTCTCTCGGACTCTCAGTCTCTCTCTCTCTCTCAGTTTGCTAATGGCGACCTTCTCTTCTTGTTCCACTTCATCTTCTCTCCTTCAATTGAAACCTTCTCCGTCTAAAAACTCAGGCCCAAGCGGCTCCTTTGCCTCTATCATTAAGCCTTCTCCTCCAAATGGTAAACTATTTATTCTTCATTGTTTATCCCGTCTAATTTTGGGATGAACTTCGTGATTTTTGCCAGTGTGACCCGGAAACTGGAACAATACATATATGCCCTGTCAAAAGTTTTATTGTTCAGATATTTGTGAGAAGTATCACTATCGGAACTAACTATCAAATGATGAAATGACACCAATAGAATAAATTATACCAGCCACTTGACTCTGTAAATTTGATGTGTTTATGTATTTTCTTTTGGTTGTCCAGCTTGTGTGAGTATATTATATTTTGTTTATTTTGGGTGTTCTATGCAAGTAGACAGTGACATAGGGAAGGAAAGGCTGGAGGTTGCAAAGATCATAAGCTTTGGGTATATATTTTATTTTATTCTATTGCAGATCGAATCATGCAACTTGAGATTCTGTATAAATTTGTAGGTTGCATAAGGAGATACGGACATCAGAAAAATTTCCAAGGGACAAAAAGAAAAGCTAGTTCTACTCTTGTGGTGCCTCAAACTGAAGAAACTAAAGAGTAACAAATTCTCTTTTTGATTCAGCACAATTTAGATTTTTTTTTTTAAATATTACTCATACTCATAAATTTTAATTTAATTTCTTGAAGGTGTTCTCTGCCAAAATGGTCTGAATTTGAATTAGGAAAATCTCCTGTTTATTGGAGAACTGCAAACGGGCTCCCTCCTGCTTCGGTACATTTACATTTTCATTTTCACAGTATCTCTCATGACACTTTCATATTGTGCCCCTGAAAACCTCAAATTATCTGTTGTAACCCTGCAATGCTGACAATGAAATGTTACAATATTATCCCCAAGAATCATGGTTAGCATCAGAAAAAATACACAGTCATGCTTCCCTTTCTTCAAAATAATTACAGGCTCCTCCTTTTGTTATCTGCATAAATCATGGATAACTTTTACTTAAGGAAATATGGAATAGCCACATGGTTCTATTTCTCACAATAGAAGTATAGAGTGCACATGATATTTAAGGTCTGGAAGGAACACGCATGAGAATGTTTCTGCTTTGTTTTTATTTTTATTTCAATTTACATGACTATTTTAGGGGGAGAGTTTGACCCTCTTCTACAATCCAGCGGCTACTAATTTGGTGCCGAATGAAGAACATGGAATTGCATTTAATGGTATGGAAAGTTTAGTTTATTCCATATTTGCATGTACAATTTCTGAGACATCTGAATCTTCCCATACATTTAAGGCTTCAAATGGAATTAAGCACGGTACATGCTTGTTTAGTCTGTTTCCGTGACGTGACGGTAAATCCAAACTCAAATCTTAATTTGAGACTTAATTAATACTTGATTGGAAAATAGTGAAGGTGCGGTAGAGACCAGAACACTCTGCAATTGGCATGGTACCAAAGTACTGTACTCAGATTCTTGATGCTGAGAGTTATGGTTAACAGTTTACCACACCAACTGATTTAATTACTACAGTTATTATGTAAAATAATTGTATGAAAATTTTCTCATGCATATTTTATCAAATATTTTAGGTGGGTTTAACCAGCCAATAATGTGCGGAAGTGAACCAAGAGTGATGACACGAAAAAACCGAGGCATCGCTGATGCTCGTATTATTCTATTAAGATACGTGTCCCCAAATATGGTACACTATTTTTTTCTTAAACTTTTTCTTTCTGTTTTTTTTTTTTTTTGCTTTTGGTTAATTTTTGTGGAGTACAAAATGTCCATTAGTATGCAATGCTTCTAGATGTGCTAACCAGTTCCCAATTAATTATTAGCTAATAACATAAGACATTTTAATGTAATTTGATTACAAATTTTACTTGTGTGTTTGAGTTGACCCTTCTTTTGCCACAGTTTAATTTTCATGATCATTTTATGAGCATGTTCTGTATAAATTCTTGGCATGAGTATTGTTATTGACTTATAGTTCCCACTATTAATTAATTAATCAAATCAATTACTTAACTGATTTACTTATTCATTATAATGTGCTATTGCAGCTGTGAATCTTATATTTTCATTTACGAATGGAGAAGATTGGGATGGTCCATACAAGCTTCAATTTCAGGTCCTAAAACGGTGGAAAAACCGACCGATTAGCTTCTTCAACGAGGTCAGGTTTTAAATTAATTTCAATATATATTTTTTTCACTTTCAAATCACTGCACCAGCCTTATATTTATATTTACCGTAGGATTTTGCCTAGTTTACATAATCATATTTTATATTATACTGATAATTCAACCAAGTTTCAGTAATATAATAGTTGGCACCATGCAAGTTAAGTCAAAGTTGTTTATGCTTTCAAGTTTCAAGACATAACAGCCTGTACCAGCCTTGTATCGGCTCATACTGCTTAACTTCTGAAATTCGTAGAATTTACAAGTGTGTATGGTGCAACTTTTTTTGTTTGTTTGTTTGAGAAAACACATGAGTTTGCACTTTCATCTCTCAGTTTTATCAAACTTACAAAATAATTTTGCTATAATTTACTTTTTGGTCTCATGAATTGTATGAACTATAGGGTTTGGCTGAAGAATTAAGTGCAGAGGGGGCATGCGACAATGCAATATTTCCAGATTCTAATGCAATTTTGAGTTGTGAAATCGGGAACCTATACATCAAAGGGGTAAGTAGTTCTTATCTTCAGTTCTTTCATGCTCTTGACCAAAGCAATATTTCTTCTGCTCAATCAGGAACCTATACACCAGAGTATTATAATTATACCTGACCGTTTAATATTAGTGTTTTAAGTTTTAGATTTTCGCTTTTTAACAAAAATAGAGGCTTGATAAGATGGACGCATATTGTACTTCTCTTATATGACAATAACATTTCATTCCATTTCCTTTTTTTTTTGGGTACAAGGGGGAAAGCTGCAAACTGAATTTGGTAACGGGTTGCACGGATCCGGATTCACCACTTTTCGACCCTCTTGCAACTGTGGATGATGGATCATGCCCAATAGATATTGAAGAAGAGTGATTGAAGACGTTGAATATGTGTAACAGTTTGTAGTGTGAAAGAGGTGTAAATTTGTAGATATATTATTTAGTACATTACCATATTGTTAAATAAATATATGTAATCACTCAAACATGTTTACTTTTTTTATTTTTAGAAGGCATATATTAAGAAAGAAAGCGTCTCAAATATAATACCATACATAAAATATCTTAACAACTGTGTTGACAATAGTAATAAAATCTATGGTCTCAAAATTAGCACATCTCACCAACTTTAACACGAGTTAAGCATAGCATACAAAAAAAATGATTTAATAAATAGAAAAATATGAAGTTTACCATGTGCGCATCGTGGTTCTACGTATAAGTTTCGAACTCAAATTTGTTCAGATTGAACTCAAACAGAGGAAACCTCAGGCGCATCACTGTGGTGCGCATGACTTCCAACTTACGTGCAGAACCACAATACGGATGTGTTAAGTTTTGAATTTTGTATAAATTAATGGTAATATCAGAATTTTGGAATATTGAGGTGGTACCTAAAAATATTTCATGTAATTGTATGTCTAAAATTACCGAAATATTTTTAGTTACTACCCCGGTAAATCAAAATTAAACAACCACTACTCATATCTTCAAATTTCAATTCTTACCACCAACGCACCCCAGGATGCGAACCAAATTATTTTTTTATTTGATTTTTGATTTTTGGTGCGCACTCTGAGGAAGCGCACCAATTTTTTTAGGTTCTATTCTGCGTATAATTTGTAGTATAAAACGTTGATCAGATTGTGCGTATAATTTGTAGTAATTTGCACACCTACTTGGTACAAAGGCTGCTTAGATTGTGCGTATAATTTGTTGTAGTAATTTTTGTTCAAATTTAGTACAAAATTTTATTTGTTAAACAAATGCGTTTATTTTCTACAATTTCACCGTCAAATTTGATATGTACATATAATTCTAAACACCACAGAACAAAATAGAATATGACAAAAAAAAAATTAGTTCAAAATTTTCAAACAGAACAGAACTAAGAAAATAAAAATTTGGTGTGCTTTCGGAGGGTGTGCACCCAAAAAATAAAAAACAAACAAAAAAAATTGGTGTGCATCCTAAGTTGGCGCCCCGAAAAAGTTAGTGCGCATCCCCAAAGTGCGTGAGTGGTAAAATTTGAAATCTAAAATTTTGAATTGTGGTTGTTTAATTTGAAATTATTGGGTGGTAACTAAAAAAATTTCGGCTAAAATTATGTGAAACTGTATCCTTGAACTCTTGTAAATACAAAATCTCCTCAATTTTAAAAATCCAAATTAGGCTCCTCCTCTTATCCTTGAATTATTTTGGGTATTTTCTATTTTGTATTAATAGCAGCAGAGTAGAATGCGTAATGCGTTGTGTATTTCTCTTTTGGAGGGTTAGTGAGATATTTTGAGATTTATAGGTGCATTGCGAAAATTTATCGGGTTAATTAAGTGTATACGCTGTTAAAAAAATTTAACACAAGTTGACCTTTGTTGACTTTTCACAAAACCACAAACATGACAGGTTGACAGCTATCAGAATAGTAGGCGAGTTTCCCGGATGACCTTCCTCTTGTCCTGTGTGGATCCGGTCTACCATTACATTTATACACTCAGAGATAGATGTGTGATAATGTATGTGATTGTTATATTTGACACTAGGTAATTTTATTCGATAATTTTTAATAAAGATTTTTTAAATTAGGTTAAAGTATAAAAATAATGATAAATGATAAATTTTGTTTGTCTTATAGAATGGTTGAATATTATTTGATAATTTATTAAATATCGTTAAATATGGATAATTGTAAATTTTAAATTATTGATTAACAATAAAACTTACAACAAATTTTGTCATTTTCATGTGCATACATTGCATATATATGTACAGATTAAAAGGATTTAAAATTACAAATTATTTTTTAGGATTATCGAGATTGTCAAATTAATTTGTTGTTTATAAATTCTCAGTCTTCTTATAATTAATTTATATTCTATAAATATTACTGTTAAGTCTGCGACATAAGATAGTTCTATTGTTGTTTAGCTAATGGAACACTTGATAGACCGAATCCATGCAAAATAATTATGTCAATACAATTGTCTGTTGTAACGATATCATCGAGCGTACATCACAGCTCATATGATCTCAAATTTCAAGATAAAATTATTTATTCTGGTAAATCAGAAGGTGGCGTCTATTATATTTGTTTGAGTTTATATCTCTACTATGGAAATAAATAAGCTGAAATTCTGAGATCGGGTACTGTTTACTCTGAAATTCCTGCAATCCGAAATTTAGCTATCGATTTTTTTTCGAGAACGCATATTGAAACAGCTGGTTTTTTCTTGCACGCATCTTGAAACAGTTCGGCGGCTGAATTTGGATTGCAGGAATTTCAGAATGAACAGTACCGACTCATATTTCAGCAGATTCGGATCCCTCTACTAGTCTCTCCAACTCCCAACCCCAAAATTTGTTTACCACTGACTATTGAATATTTGAACATCTTTCTTTCTTAAAAGCTACAAATATCTAAATTTCACGGCTTCCGTGAAGATTTTCAAAAAAAAGAAAAAGAAATATATATCTATATATATATAGGTTGGCTATTCTACTTCCATAAGCATATGCCCATATATGCTTATAACTCATTTTTGCGTTTCCAATGTTCAAATGGTCGATCCGAACCGTTCATCTTGTTCTCCATATTAATATGTGCTAGGAAACCAAATTTTACATTTTTCTGAATTTTTTTACTATTTATTAAGCCACTTTGAAAATTGCTAATCCGGGTGAACAGTAAAAACAGTGCAACAAAATTCTGAACCACATGATCAGCAATTTTCAAAGTGGCTTAATAAATAATAAAAAAATTCAGAAAAATGTAAAATTTGGTCTCCAAGCACATATTAATATGGAGAACAAGATGAACGGTTCGGATCGACCATTTGAACATAGAAAAAGCAAAAATGAGTTATAAGCATATGTGGGCATATGCTTATGGAAGTAGAATAGCCAATCTCTATATATATATATATATAGAGGAGGGTTAAAATGCACCCTCCCTTTTGTGCTCCTAACGTGCACCCTCCTCTCATATCTTCATTTTCAAAGTTCAAATAGTCGATTCGAACCTTCCAACGTGTTTTCATATTAAAATGTGCTTGGAGACCAAATTTACATTTTTTGAAAATTTTTTACTATTTTTTTCAGAATTTTTGATTAAACTAAACAATAATAAAAAATTCAGCAAAGTGATGATTTTCAAAAATTCTGAAAAAATAGTAAAAATTTTCCAAAAAATGTAAAATTTGGTCTCCAAGCACATTTTAATATGAAGAACACGTCGGAAGGTTCGAATCGACTATTTGAAATTTGAAAATGACGATATGAGGAGAGGGTGCACGTTAGGAGCACAAAAAGAGGGTGCATTTTAACCCTCCTCATATATATATTTAGCCATCTAATCAACAAGATTTATTATTCTGCTTAGAAATATTAGAAATACACAAGGGTTAACACGGAAAAGTGTTAAAATAAATCAATACAAAGCTACGCAGCCAGTTCTTACTCACACCAAGTCACCAAGCGCTCTCTCTCTCTCTTGCTCGCTCTCTCTCATCAGCTGTCGTTTTCCCACTGAAAGAATTGATGTCGGTAAGCTCCGATCTTTTATCCTGCTATTTCCTCTTAATTTTGAGCTTTTAGACTGAAAATCTTGTTCGTCAGCATCTGTCAAATTATCCGAGTATGTGCTTTCAATTTTTCTCTTAAAAACATTAAATAGCTTTCTTTTTGTTTGGTTTTTGATGAATTATTCTCTTATTAGTGGAATCTTTTATGTAATTTTGACATTCAGTACTGCTTGACCAATTCTATTCTGCTTATATCCGATTAGTTCTACATTGAATGTGCTCTCCTTTTTTTTTTCTTTTGAAAGAGTAAGTCTCTTGGCCCCATTTTTTGTTTGAATTTTGAAAAGTAAAATTAGGATTATCTGTACATATTGACTTCACAACATGGGGAGATTTTGGTTAGACGTGTGATTGGCGTTTTACCGTAATTAAAGTGTAACTCAGATTCCTTTAATGAAATTAGATTATTTGCTCTTCTCTTCATCATGTTTTGTCCCAGAGTTAGGGTTTGCTTGGCTAATAGATTCGAAAAATTGAAACTCTGGTGTAGATTTAATTCTATTCTTATTTTGTACGAACTTCGGAGCTCCTTCCAGTATATAGTGGTGCTTGGGTTTTAGGATATCACATTAATTTCCTGTATGATATTATTTTACTCTACTTTACTTTTGTGCATTGCTCGTTTTTATTTACCATTGCACCATCTTTGAAGTATATTGCTGACAACAGAGAGGGAAATAAATTATGATTTATTTAATTGACACTGCAATTGGTGCTTTCTGTGTCTGTGCATAGTATTTTGTAAGAGGCAATATTCCAGTTAATGTCACTACCAGTATCTCATATGACCTGGTACCAACTGGGATCGGTAATTACTTGTGCTTTTTTAAATTGTTGTAGGAGAAGGCTGGAGGACCATTACCAAAATTTGGGGAGTGGGATGTGAATGACCCAGCATCTGCTGAGGGCTTTACTGTAATTTTCAACAAAGCTAGGGATGAAAAAAAGACGGCTACCACTGCACCAGGATCTGATTCTCCACCGATAAAGGCGGACCCGGTCTACAAGGATGCTTCATACAACAACACCGGCAAGTCTAGCTCGGTATAATTATTTCTTCTATTTATCTCTATACTTTGATTAAATGATACTACAACAGTTAGTTATGCTTCGGTACTTTGTATACTACAACAGTATGAGCTTAAGCTCACAAGTCACAACTGGGGGTTCATGAGCTTAACCTCAAAAACCATCAGGCCTGTTTCAAACAACGATTTCGAACTGTTGATGATAATCTACTTGTCAAGCCAAGTGTTTATGTTGCAAGTTTTTTATTTTTCCTAGTTCGTTTTGTATAAAGTTGAAGAGGTTGAAATTCACTAAAATGCAAATTTTTTTTTAACATCTTGATCTAATAAAAAGGACTTGAAGATAATTTTTTTTTTGGAAAATATATGCTTCGCTCATCATGAATCAAGATCAACTGTTCAAATTTGTTGTTCGAAGCCAATCTGATCATTTTTGGGGTCAAGCTCACAAAAACTTTTGCTGAGCTCAAGCTAGTATCTCTTCCCCTACAAAGTCTAAAAAACTAGATCTGGCAATTACTTTTTATATATTTTGGGTGGCTGGAGGAGAATACATGCTTTATAAACCAGAATAAATTATGCATTCATCAGTCTTGTGAGGTGACACAATCGTCATGCAAAATGTGAATAAATCCATTGAAGTCTGGCAATTCATTAGCCACAAAAAGGTGAAGCATGGTCCTTTTACCAGTAACTGTCACAGTATTGGAAGTTAACTGAAAATTTGATTTGATTGCTATGTTGCCTTTATAGTCTAATAGTTCACCTATCAGATGAATTCAGTTCACCTTTTAAGGTGTTAAGTGTAGACTGGGTATAATCGGTGAGTGCTATCCGTTGCCCTTGTAAACATTTTCAATGCCCTTTATCTAAGGCTGAAAACGGAGCGAATTCGGAGCGGATAATGCTGATACCGTATCCGTATCCGTTTTTCAATGAGCGGATACGAATACGGATACAGATAGTAAACAGATGTAAAAAATTAAAACCAAATCCGCCTTAAACGGATACGGATATGAAACGGATAATCCGCGAACACGAATACCAATACAAAACGAATAATTGTCGAATAATCGAGTCATATGAACTTTAAGATACAAATACTAATTAATGAAATTCAAATATGAAAATGAACCAATAATTAAATATGAAATTTTAATGTAATTTGTAAAAAAAAATACTGGAACCAACGATGTAATTAAATTGCGTTAGATCGAGTTCATATGGTATCATCATGTATAATAAAAAAAAACTAGACAAGTAAACCGAATTGGGTTGATTTACATCTTGTGGGCCTAGTTAAATTGGGCTGGACTGGTTAATGGAACCAATAATAAGGACGGAACTGATGTATCCGGATTCAAAGATTTGTTTAATCCCACAAGATATGTAGTATTATAGAATGATGGTATATATATCCGGCTATAGTTGAAACAATTAAGACTGCAGAGCGTTGAGTGGTCACGTGGGGAGCTATACTTGGGTTCCCGGATACATCCGAATATCCGATCTGTTTATGCTTTACAAACCGAATTCGTATCTGGATCCGGATCTCCTCTGAGTATTAGGTAATTATCCGAATCCGTTTATCCGAATCCGGATTTGATTCGAATACAAAGCGGATTTGGTCGGATAATTCCGAATCCGTTTTCAGCCCTACCTTTATCCCATGTTCTTTTTATATTCAAAACACCAATCCCGTTCTCATTGTTTCCCTCTAGTGAATGAGGAGAAAAGGAGGGTAGCTTAGATTAGTTTGTTTTTGAAAAAAATGGCAAAAGATTGTTTGGTGATTTGTGTTTGGGTTGAGACTTAAGTCATAAAATGTACACACTACATCTATAAATAGTTCAAGACATAGAGTACCCTTACAGGGGCTGTGCTCTTTGGTCTAAATCTCTGCATTTTATTTGGAATAGCAATCACTATATTTCAGCACTGAACCAGCATATACTGAAGTTAAAGATTGCCATTCTTTCGTTGTAGTGATAAAATACCAGTTAGCCTGACACTGAACTGATTATTATTGATGCCTGTAGTCAGAATGTATTATATGATCCTAGCCCTTCTTACTGCACCTAAGTAGGTTCTTTGACCAAAATTGACAGTACCCTACCGCTATCATTATTAAATTATACTGTCAACCGCCGGAACGCCCCCTTCTGGTAAAAGCACAGCTACTCTAAGCACCACCAAATTTGATTTGGGTATTGTTATGTTTAAAAAGGAGTCTGCTTAGGCATGCAATATTGCATTTTTGTACCACGGTTCCTCTTGTAATGCATTAGTAGAATAAAATAGGATCTGATTTGCTATCATACACGTGCAATTTTATTAAAAAAAAATAGTTTTTTTTCTCGTTAGTTTTGCCTTACAAATTTGTTACTTAATGTGCAGAAGAAGTGGTTTTGCTGTATGGGTTAATCTGATGCTCGGTTGTTCTTGGGCTTGTTTGTAATTTGGGAAAGAGTTGTGGATGTTTTTGTTAAAGGACATTTTGTGGGAAAAACTATGTATTAACTATAATATATCCACAGTCAAAAAAATTCTTTATTGCCATGTTTACTCGTGTATATGTACGTATAAGATTTATATATGCTTGATTTTGATTGTTTCTCCTTGAATTGGACTTATTATACTCTCCATTTTTTGTTTTTGGTTGCTTGCAAGTTGCAAGGGGAACCTTGCATTCAGTGATAATTTTCTGGGCATCTGTCTCAAGATTCAACTATAGATACAACAATAAAGACAATAAAATGAGAAGAAGAAAAAGAGAAATCAACACAAGGTTTGTTTTGGTTTTGCATCTGATCAAAAGCCTCAATAAGCATGCTCCCAAGTTAGAGGCTACCTTGTAAAATAGCATGCGATTCAGACCCATTTGTTTTGCTCTTTCCATTCAATTTTGGTTCAATTTTCATCTTAATCAAGTGAGTAACCAAATGGATCATATGAACAATCAATTAATACTTGTCAACATCCTAAATAGTATAAACCATAGGGTTACTGTTTTTGACCATATATATAGCAACTGGGGCATGAGATGTGGATAGGAAAAAAGAATATTCACATTTTCAGGAGAGATATCATATAATTATTTTCTATCTTTTTCTGAGTGGTCCCTGGAAAAAACTTGTAAATGGCTTAGGAATATGCAAAGTTCCAAGCTTTCATTTTGCAATTTGGAGGGCTCTTTGCCTCTCATCTCTCCTGCCTGTGCCCAGTACAACCTGGAACAGTAGAGCAGATTGGGTCTGATGGATTTTGGGACCGTCCGATCTGCTTTAAGATTCATGTGCATGAATTTTAAAGCATACTCGAAAGTTGCAGGCACGAATCTTAAAGCTGATCGGACGGTCATCGTACTCATCAAACTCACTTTGAGTCCGATGGGCATCGGACCCAAATTGACCTCCCTGGAACAGCGACTGGTTCGTTTCCCATGTCTAAAATTATTAATTTTACTGAAATTATTTAGTAAAGGATAATTACAGAAGCAATCAAATTATTGTGTACTTTCTTTTCTCACTTGTATTTTAGGGTTATTAAAATGATAAAATGTAGTAATTCTTCTTTATATTATAGAAGAAAGTATTTTGACCAATTTATTATATTAGTAGATGGAAATAAATAGTTTGAACTAAACGTATACATCTAGAAATAGGCTGTGATACAATTTTCCTTATATAAAATATATTCAATTTGATATATTATTATAAATTACTTTTCTTCTCTTTAAAATTAACAACAATTATTGTGCACATACGCTAAGACATTAGAATAATTATATGAATCTCCCCTTCTCAGTCTTTTCAAAATTTCCGCAACAATCTTCCTCTAATGATGTACTATGATCCCCATTAATTATATGGTCCCCTTTTTCAGTTTCCACACTTGTTCCCACGTCAACCTTCATAGGTACAAATACTTGAAAAATAAAATATTAATACTTGCAGAATGAGATATTAATACTTGTATGCGTAACTTGATATGATCATTCCTCTTTTTCAGTCCTCCAGTGGTCTTTATACTTCAGTACATAGGTATATATATTTCCAAAATAAAATATTCATACTTGAAAAATAAAATATTAATATTTTAATGTATAACTTGATATGATCAAACGTCTGAAAATTAAATTTTGTACAATGTATATACATATAACTACTTCAATGTACAGATACAAATATTTGTAATTCTTAATATTAATACTTTAAAAATCCCCGCAAAATCACAGTACTTTGTGAAAAGTTTGTCGCTGGGCCAAAGACCAACTTCTCATTGGTTGCAGCGTAGCCGAATGATTTCGGTTGCCCTGTACATTCTTGCACGATTCTATAAATTGACCTGTGTTATTGCGATTTGTGGTTAATGACTAATGAACAATAATAGTATGCTCAATTTGATAACCACAATTTTCTCCTAAACCAAACACCTTTCTCAATCTCACCTCTCCGTTGACACTTCCTTTCTCTTTATAAATACAAAACTTCATAATTACACATATGGTCCGCAAAATACACTAATTATTATGCTGGTCCTTCATGTTTAGAATTTTCATTTTTGCCTCTAAATTTTTCCATTTATACCAAATATGTCGATGGTTTAAAATTTTGTTTTTTTAAATGTGCATGAAGATTTTTGTAACTCTTGTGTACTAAATGAGTCATCTAAGTTTTGAAATGCCTATTCCGGCATTAACATGGGAGTTAGGAACACTTAATAATAAATTAACTTGAAATTATTGGGAACAAGTTTATGAACATAGTTTTGCGTATTTCATACCTACTAGAATTTAAAATATTATTCAAGTCTTTTATTAATTAATACGGACGACTAATTTTAAATCGTCCATATATAGTAGCTTTAAGCATTAAACTTCATCATTTTTTATGCGTACACGTCTTCATCATTCCACTCATATCCCAGATGTACAAATATTAAATTAATATAGTGTTTATTGGTTAACCTTTATCTTATTTGTACCATTCGTCGACCGGGGTGGATCCAGAATTTTCGTAGGGGGAGCAAAAAAATATCGAATCGGATTTAAATTCATTAACCAATTAGGTACATTTGCTTTAATTTATACTTTCTAATACTTTGACTTGTAATTTCTGATGCTCTGACTTATAATTCAAATTACCAATTAAAATTCAACAGATTTATTTCAATTTTAATTCTAAATTTAACTCGAATTACAAATTAAACGTCCAGAGAAGAGCAAAAAAAAATCCAAGGGGAGGCAAAGTCGGTCGGAACCGATAAATTTCTACTAAAACTCAAAATTCAGAGGAGGCAGCTGCTCCCCCCCTCCCCAGAAATACACTGGGTCCGCCCCTGTTCGTCGACAAGGTCAAACAAAATTTAGGTCAGTAAACATGGATATTGCATCCATAAAGGTCTTCAGTCTTTTTTGTGTTGAGAACTTCATTTCTATGGCTTTCATTGATGCTTTGTTTTCAGGTTGGGGTTGTATCAGATGACAGATAGCACTTTCTTCCCAACAAAAAAAATTAAGATCAAATGAAACGTTTAATAGGTCCTCATTCTCTGCATTCCACAGCGCAGCTTATTCTATTTTAACTCTTCTCGGTAATCTGAACACATTCTTGCACACATTGACAGATCAATCCAGAAAAACTTTTGACAAAAGATATCCTGATTGCAGACATGGATTAGAATCAAAGATGAAATTATCATTCAGCTTGAATTAAGAAACAAATAAGGAACAGAAGCAAAGACATCCAAGTTTTTTACATCCTAGATGGCCCCCCCATGCGCCCAGAATGTTTCGCGCATCGCTGCTTGCTTGGGTATTGAAAAATAAAAAAAAGAGGGATATACAAAGGTCAAGGTAAAGATGAATACCCGTCAAATTAAAAATAAAACCCCTAGAAACCATCATCTATTCCTGTTGAGTTGTCGTTTAATCTTCATTTACTATTTCCGTTGCACTGGTGACCATTACTGCATGAGCCATTCTCAAAAAGGTCCTTCCTTTTATGGATATTCGGTTTGCTGAGGCCCCAAATTCTGACAGTGTGGTCATCACTTGCTGATGCTAGCATGTATGGGTTTGTCGGATTCCAGCTCACACAATTTACTGTACCAGAGTGGCCTGCTAAGGTTTCTATCAGATCTCCGGTAGCTCTATGCCATATGTATACCTGCAAACAAAGAAGGGGAAACATTCGTGACCTAACATGACCAATGTACTGATAATTTTTTCAATTTGCTGTACTAGTTTGGATAGTTAATATTCATTACAGATTTACTATTAATATATTGCCTTAAAAAAATAATTATATTTTCTCTAAAAACTAAATAATCACTTTGTGATTGCTTCTCTGAGATTGCTTGAGAGCTCAAAGGAGACAAAAACATCAAAAAATGGCCAAATAAAAGTAAACAAAGCACTAAAAGAACCTTGCTGTAATATGAGGTCCAAAACAACTATTGACTGCACAAGATTTAAGCTGCATTTGAACTTGCAATCCATTGTTTGCACAAATTTGTCAAGTACAGTAAGAGGAAAAAAGGTTCCAGACACAATGCCCAGCATCAGTATACATCTGTCATGACCATGACTGGCACAAAGCTTCTAAAGGTCTAAAAGGTGAGCTAGTCCGTAAACAAAAAAAAAAGAACCAAAGCCCGAGAGTAGAAACAATGGCAACAAATAGCTCGGTACTTAACAGTACCAGACCATACAGGTACACTTAAACTAAGAAGCATATAATTATAAAGACATACCAATGAATCCTCGCTCCCGCTAGCAATGAACCCTTGCTCGGTTCCACCAAAACAGGACCTAATAACATACCTAGCCCTTCTATGCCCTCTATACCTCATGATCAGACTTGGCATACCACCATCCCCTATACACCACAAATGGATCTCCTCACACGCAAGATTGACCAAAAGAAACTTGCCATCTGATGAGAGGCAAAAACTCGTCACAATATCCTCCTCCTCTATAAATCTCTCGGTTTTTGTTTCTCTATCAGTCAATAGAATAATTTTTTCTTTGTTATGACTGACAATCAATTGGCCATCACAAGTGACGGCCAGGTCAGAGGTCTTGGTCTGTTGTTGACTCTTGACTGAGTCAACTTCCCTGCCATCAGGGCCCCATACAGAGAAGCTTTTGTCAGTGACCACTGTGAAGATGTCCTTCCCATTAGGGAAGAAGCCACAAGAGATAAGGCCCAGTCCAGCCTTCTCATACACACGTAAGCACTTACCAGACCCTGTGTCCCAGAGCCTAACACACTCCTCCATGCCACATGTCAAGATCTGCTGGTCATCAGGGCTCCAGGAAACCACCATGACAGGTCGAGTATGACCCGTTAGCTCGTGCTTTATAGAGAGATGACCATCCGCATTAACCTAAAGAAGTACCAACATTAAAATGAATCAAATTAAAATATTACATCTTTTTTTTTTTCTGGTGTAGACAACTAAAATATTGTCCTGAAGTTCCAAGGAATCTTGTTGATCGTGAAAAATTAAAATTAACAATTTGCATATCAATTCATTCTCAAGTTTGGATCCATTGAAAGGTCAAGGACCAATTAATCTTAAGAGGCTCATATACAAAGAGTATATGATTTTGTACGAGAATTTGATGTTGTGGTTTTTGCATCATGACGTCACTAAAAAAGAGCCTACGTAAAACAGAAGAATTATCTTATGCGTGAAAGAATTAGGGAAAAACTACAAACTCCCAAAACAGAAGGAACACCAACAAAAGTAAGCTGCCATTTTGTACGTCAAAATGGCATAAAAGACTCTATACTGCTTGGGAGTATTATTTTTGCTTTTTCGCCTATTTTGAAATATAACAGATCGATTAAGACAACATCATTGATGTATTAGCATACAGAATTATAACCTTTCTAGCACAAGCCAGATACTAGTCTATTCAGTCAATTCATTACTAAGTTCCCTAAGAAAAATAGATTAATATAAATAATATAAATACAAGAAAAACAGTGAGAAATACCTCCCAGATAATAGCAGTGGCATCGTTAGAAGCAGAAGCTAAGTATTTTCCATTGTTAGAAAATTGGATATACCATACTTCATCTTTGTGTGCATCCAAAACCTATATGGAGTACATTGAACTTCTACTACATTAATTAACACAATCGGAAAATAAATCAAATGCCCCCCCCAGTACCTACATAGTATGCCAGTAGTTCAAATGAGTAAAATCAAGGCTTAGTTACGAATTCAGAATAAGTTTCCACCATTGAACATGAAAACAGAACAGTAGCTAATATGTCAGTACCTCTGAAGTCATGTACGAGAGTATATGCATCTACCGCCCCATTCGAGGCTAAAAATTTGGGGTGATTTAAAAAGACAAATATAGTTTGTCTTAAATAATCGTAAGGAGTATAATGCAGTCATTGATACTACCGGTATTTGTAAATACTGTCTGACAGGAATCCTTTACATGAAGTATTTGGAATATTTTGTGACACATAAAGCAAACACCGACCTCAAAAAACTTTTAAAAAGTACCTGAATAGTGCGGCTTGGTATCTGCTCCTTCCCGCACCAATGGTCCATATAAAGAGAAAGTGTCTTCCCATTAAAATTATGAAAATAGCACGCATCCTTTTGCACATTTAATGCTTGCTCCACCAGCTGCTCGAGTCTTCTCTCTGGCACCATTACACTGGGTGGGAAAATGCTCTGCAATTCTTCCAACACCCTTACCCTGCAGTTCTCCCTCACAAACCCTAATTCTGCAAATCGGGCTGGGCGCAGGATGCACCCCGTTAACTCGTGGACCCGTTCTTTCTTCAACCCCAGAGGAGAGATCTCTGATTGAAGAGTTCTCAGTGCCTCCAGGATATTCCCTTTCTCCAATAATTCAAAAAATTTCTGTTCTAGAATCACAAAGGCTGAAGATTTTACTATACTCTGTTCTAGACCAATTTTATGTAGAGTTTGGACGGAGCCATCCCAGTCTCCATTAAGTACTTGTTTCCTGAATAAATCAATCACAGGTTCATGTAATTGGATCCCAGATTCTTCCTCCAAAACAGAACCGCTTCTTTCATACCCAAGAGAGTACAAGGCCTTTGTTATAATTCGCACGAATTCATCCCTTTTATGAAGCCTTTTGAACCGATAAGGGCTTGAGGGTGTGGCACAGGACGGGCCATTGAAGCCCCAAATTCCAAAGAGGGATTTGGGGATTTGGTAGAGAGAGAGAGATCGTTAGTTAGAGAGAGAAAGCTAGAGTTTGTGCAGAACTGTAAAGAGGAGGGTTTAATTCGTTTTGACGGGGGCTCTTCTTCGTCTAATCCTCCCATGAAATGGCCTGATCAACCCATATATGGTCTTATATAGAGAAGATATGTAAGTGGAGATGATTGTGGAAGTTTTGAAGCCAGGTTCTTTGAGCCCTGAAAATTGTCAGAAATAAAACAGTATTACAAGAAGATTCAGTTTCCAGTACCATACCAATAGAAGCTGATAACAAAAATATAATATATCTTGAAATTTATACCAAGAACTGGATTCTTGTATTAGAATTAGTGTTCAAACAAGCGCTTGACTTAAAGAAGATAAGCTAACAAGAAATATTTGGTGTATTTCCAAATTCAGCAATGTAATAGTACAAAAAAAAAAAGAAAATGGTACTGTTTGGCCCATTCAATAAAGATAAATTCTTCTAAATGATGAATTATAGCATTTTAATCTATGGTGTGGCAATAAGGCTTATCGCTTGCAGACAATAGCAGGAGGTAGACTCAAAAGAGTGTTCTCGAAGAAGGAATAATTTTTCCACCCAAAAGTACATAGCTATTTGATAATAAACTAACTTGAGTAGAGCCCTAATCCCAGATCAAACAAACCCCAGGACAATTTAGAATTGTATTGTCGGATTGGAGGCTTATTCCAATTAAAAGGAGCACTTCATATCAATAAACCATTTATTGCCACAAATGAAGAGCTTGTCAGAATTGTAATTGGAAAAATTCATCAAACACTTATTCCCGAACATAAGAATCCCAGTAGCAGCACCAATGTCCATCAAAATGGTTCTACAAGAGCTTCAATTATCTATTAGTGTGTCCTTACAGAATCTTGTTCTCTGATGAAATAAAGAGTTATTTAAACTTAATTCCTGAATTAAATAATGGCACTGTAAAGATAGAAAAAATTCAAGTAATCCCAGACTTTCTTACGTAATCACTACCCAAGTTCAAATCCTAAGGTTTTAATAGTATTATTAACCAATCGATGGCAAATATTATCAATTAATAATAGAGATTGTGAACTAAAATACTGCAGGAACCACAAAATAAGTACTAATTCGTCAGAAATAGGACACAAGACTTCAATTAAAAGGCACCAGATCAACATCCGATCAAATCTGGACCAAAAGCACACCGATCTGTACACAGTCAAAGCATCATAGTTAATTTCCCCAAATTAACGCCGACTCAGATGTCCAAGACAAATCAGCGACACCTGAGTCATGATTTCGGTGGTTATAGGTCCCTAGTTTCTTGTTCTTAGATCCTTAAGAGAAGTAGAAAAGGAAGGAGCTTTAGACCTTGCGAGAATCCAAAGGAGTATAATCCGTGAAAGCAAGATAGAGAGAGAAGGGTATGAAAGCAAACGGGTAAAGGACCCTGCACGCTAGATTATTGTTTAGAGAGAGAAAGAGAGAGAGAGAGGTGTAGAGGAAACCGACTCAAAGAAAAGAAAGAAAAAGAAATGGGGAAATGGAGAGAGGGGAGGTGTGGTGCCTTCAGGATCTCTTCCTTTATCTGTCAGACCGGGTCGGTTTGAATTTTATCGGGTTAACAGTTAAACTTATAACCGAACCCGTTCCAAGAAGGCAAGAAAGAACTTGATCAAGGTCACCAGAGTTTGCATCATAATTTTTCAAAAGAACTTGTCTACATAGTATTATGTAGGCAATCGCAACTTTTTAACAATGTGGGATATAAGATTAGACATTAATTAGAGACAAATATGTGGATCATGAATCATGCGAATTATAGAATCCACGATTCCGGATCCAAATCCAACGTGATGAATGAGATTGTCAGTGAATTTCTCTGAACATATTTTGTGCGTGCTTTATCTGACGGGAAAAATATAACACATGATGTTGTCATGGTTTTGTTTTTGAGAAGTTCGGATTTAGTAAAGCATTTTTGAACCCGAAATCTTTTTATTAAGCCTATAGAATAGCGACTTCAGATTCCCACACGGCCTGGGCCGGCCCGTTTGCTTTTATTTTATTGTTTTCTCATTTCTCACCAGAGTATTCATGTATCAATCAAATTAGCCTTTTTTTTATTCAAATTACACTAATAATTATTAATAAGAAAATTAACACTGATATCAAACTCTTAGAGAAACTGAGTTTTTCACAATTATTGTTGAAATATAATCGAACAATTATTCCTACGTATTCTGATAGTATCTTATGTATTTTTATAGATATGATTCATGCAAAATAATTAGTGTTTTTTATTCAAATTACACAATAATTATTTATAAGATAATTAACACTGATATCAAACTCTTAAAGGAACTGAATTTTAGCAATTATTCTATGAAATGTAATCGAACAATTATTCCTACGTATTCATATAATATCTTATGTATTTTTACGGATGATTAAGCATGTCCAAACTAAAAGAAATAACTTCCTACATTTTTTTATTTTTTTTCTAATTTAATTGAAAGGGACATTTGATAAATTATAAAATAATACTAAAAAGAGATTTGAAACCAAGGTTCTAAATAGCGCGCTATAGCGTCGTTTTTTTAGCCGTTCTGCTATGACGCAATAAACGCTATTTAAATCTTTGATTGGAACTGATGGAGATGTGTTGCCAAATTGAATTTCATGTAATTTTTTGTTTTTACAAACCATTCCATATTTTTTTCAAAATGTATTTGGACAGCGTATTTTTGTCATCTGTAAATTGGAATTGTTTTTCAACAAAATTTCTACCGTAAGTTAAAAAATTTTAAAACAGAAGCATCAAGTCGGCCAAATGTTTTTCCCACGAACATAAGAGCATCTACATTCCAGCAACTCAAATGAGTTTCTAAATAACTGTTAGAAATTAAGATCTCTAAAATTTCTAACTCTCACATCCCTGAAATTAATTTTAGAGTTTCTATTAAGTTACGGTCAACAACAAATTAAAAAACATAAATAATTTCAGTCAATCATTTAACCAGTATGGAGTTTATAAACAGTTGCTTAATAAGAAACTTTATTGCATAGTTTCTAAATAAAAAACTCTCCCACATTTCTAAAACTAGATTATAAACTGCCACGTCATATTAGAAACTCTAATAGTACTAGGGATGTAGATGCTCTAATACTACTTTTCTCTTTTACGAAATGTCAGCACTTAAAAGTACCTCTGAAGTAACACATCCTTACGTAACGAGACCATACAAATAGAAGAAAATAAAAGATTAAGCATGATACTTTAGTACCTTGTTTGGATGGAGAGTAGACAAAAGGAAGGGAAGTGAAGAATAGAAGGCAATGAAATGGAATAGAAAAGAAGATTAATATATTTAATTTTTTCATGTTTGGATGATTAGCGAAGGAAAGTAAATTTAACTTTTCTTTCTGTCTTATTTTTTGTTTGGTTAATTAAAATTTAGAAGGTCAATGAGACATTCGATGGGTGTTGTAGGTTTGTAATAAAGAAATTTGAATGAGAATTATATAAGTAAGATATAGAGTTGGGCATTTGTGTCATTTTTTTCTGAAAATATTTGCAACAAAATTTTTTTCCATCCGTTACACCTCAAATTGAAAAAAAAATCGATTCTATTGATTAATCATGCAAGGTTAAACCTTTCATCTCCGACATAATTTTGTCAACCAAACACGATTCGAGGAAATTTTTTTCTCTTCTTTCCATTCTCTCCCTTCCTCTACTCTCCATCCAAACATGGTGTAAAGTGTCACGAGGCTCAGAGGAGGAGACACAGTAGTCCCTCTGGATTTTGAAATTCTGTGAAGAATTCTGGAAAGGACCAACTTTATCACTTTTTAAAATTTGTTTTGTCGCTCTCTAGAAAGCTCAAAATCTCTAGCTGAAGCTCTGTTGAAAAAAAAGTTTTAACGGGCCCAAAATTATTCCTTGAAGTCGCAAGGCTCAAGCCCAAAAATGTTTGGTTTCTCTCTGTTTAGAAAAAAAAATTGTCGCACGTTGTGTCGGAGGACTTCACCTCCGCATGCGCGTGCACGCGTTTTAATCCGTATGCTTGGTTGGACTATTATTTTTAGAGCTAGGCTATTTGAAATAGCTTATTTGGTGTTTGGTTGGATTAGAATAGCTAGAATAGTGAATTTAAACTTTTTGTCTTATTAGAATAAGCTATTTCTAAGAGTTTTGAGATTTAACTATTCTAATAAGACAAATAATATTTATTCTTAATTTGGCTATCCTAGTTAGAGTGGAAAAAATGTACCATGCCGTGACCAAAATGTCAAGAGTTGGTCACGGCACGCAAATAGTCACGCTGTGTCTAAACGTGCTGTGACCATACGTGACTCGCGTGATCATTTAATCATAATTTAGGTTAGTTTATTCAAGATTCACCATTAAATCAATATCTAATAGTCCTAATTACACGTGACTCGCGTGACTACGTGTTGTGCTGTGCCGTGCCAAAGTTTCAAAAAATGAGCAGGACACGCGAATGGTCACGGCACGGGTCACGCGAGTCACGGCACGTAACTAACACGCGTGCCGTACCGTTTCATGCTGTAACCGTGCAGTTTCGTGACGGAACCAGCTCTGCGGTACCATTTTTTCCACTCTGATTCTAACTATTATTGTTTTGCAAACCAATCATACCCTACATCTCTGTGCCGTGTGGTCTTTATGCTGCTGCCATTATATCATGTTTTTTTTTTTTTGAGAAAAGGCAAATGCGCCCATTCTATTAAAACAGAAACGACTTACAAAAGTATTATTATATAAATCGGTGGCAATGACCACTTTTAAAAAAAAAAAAGTATTATTATATATTGTTATGTTGACATTATTTTTAAAAGCAATATAGTAAATTAGTAGTTGGCAGTTGCGCGTTCAAATGTCGACTTAAATTTCTTATTTTTTAAACCAACAAATATTGGCAATTTATTTTTTATTTTTTATAATTTATGAAAAATACAAACAAATAACTTATAATATTGGCAATTTCTTTTTTTATTTTAAGTCATTTTTTAACATCTTTATAAATCATAAAAAATACTAATTAAAAAAAAAATAATAAAAATTGATATTCTTCTAGTTTATTATATAACCAATTTACTGAGCTACCTAGATCGAAGTTTGAAATTTATACGATAGATTTTTAAAACAACAGCACGGAAGACTTTATACTGTCCCTAGAACGGAAGATCTTATGCTATCTATAGCACCTAAGCTTTACTCATGACTAATTAAGAATGATCTGAGTAAACAAGGATGATAGAGAAGGAGAAAATTTAGTGTTCAACTGTTTTCTCTTGTAGACGATATTTTTTTAGTTGCAAGCTGTTGGGAAAAAAAGTTGTAACCTCCCATTTAATATAAAAAAAAAAAAGTTTGAGCACCAATTTGTTGTCTATTTGGAAAGTTTGAGAGGGCTAAAATGCATAATTAATTGAATTCCTCCTGTTTCCTCGTCTATTATTTTTCTCTTTCACATTTTCACGAGAAATGAAACGGGTCCCACTCCTTCACCTCCTCCCGCGCCGCCGCTTCTCCACCTCCTCCACGGTGGAGACAGGATTCAGTAGACCGGAATTCGGGCGAGAGAGGTTGGTGGGGACAGTGCAGCCCTACGATCGCCACGTGTTCCTCCACTATGGATTGCCCACCACATGGCATTCTGACGTGGAGGCTGAGGAGGGACTGTCCAGGAGCCTTTCTTTGGCGATCAAGGCTCGCCAAGGAGAAATGAAGAAAAAGGTTTGGTTCATTTTACTGGAGATTTATTCGTAAACCAATTCATAAAAGTGTCGGTTTAATTACCCTCTAGCTTGACTTCCTCGAAATTTCCAGCGTGCAAATGTTGTTTTTCTGTTTTTGAACTGTCATGGCACAACGGGAGAAATCAAAGCTCCTAAACCTGTACACTTCAATGCCAAAATATTTTGCAAACTGAAACAATTATATAAACTATTTTCTATGTATTTGCGGTACTCTATTAAATAGGTGGTCATGACCTTACAAAATTTAACTGTTCCAGACTCGGTTAACCATACATGGAGGGGCAGATAATGCTTCATCAACATCAAGTGGTGATATTTTGATTTTTCCTGACATGGCCAGATACAGGTACTAATCAATGTTCCAGTTGATATCAAAATTTGCCTTTTCTTTCTATGTTATTAAATTATTGCTTAGTTGATATTACTAGGGAATAATTGGGTTTTAAACATGTAGGTCTGGTCTAAAAATGACATTTTGATTAGAATGATACCATGGAAGTCAGCTCTGCTGTTCCTCTGACCAGTATGAGACTGTAAGAATATCATCGTAACTCCATAACTTTTTCAACCATAGAATTTGGATAAAGCGTTAAGGTGAAGAGCATCTTTGTGTGGTACAATGCCGGTCAGGTCCGGTACCACCACACCATTGTTGATTGTACCCTCAGTTACATTTATGGTGACATCTCACTTTCTCTTTTTCTAAAAAGGAATTTATCAAACCTACATGTTGATGATTTTGTGGAAGAGGTGCTTGTCAAAGAGGCAAATTGGCAATCCAGTTCAATGCAATTCCTAAACGGGTCTTACATATTTGTTTGTTCTCATGGAACCCGTGACCAAAGGTGTGGCTTTTGCGGGCCTGCACTAGTGAACAAATTTCAAGAAGATATAGCTTCACTTGGTCTAGTGGACAAAGTCTACGTAAGCCCATGTTCACACATTGGTGGCCATAAATATGCGGGCAATGTTATTATATTCGACTCCAGTTTTAATGGAGAGTCAACTGGTCATTGGTAAGAGAGAACAAGTTATGCTAATTTTAACTGTTTACCTCTCAGAGTAACTGATATTGTCATGTTGTAACTACCATTGTGAAGAAAGAGAAAGAATGGTCTGGTATTATTAGTGTACTGCCTGGTACTGACCTGAGTAGTATTGTATCAATTATGCACGGAAAACAAATAAGTCAAAATAAAGGAGGGATAACAGGTAAAGGTCCCATTTTGCCTTCTACATGTCTTACTAGCACCAACTTATACCCTTTTGGCTTTTTTAAAAATGGACACGACTATTGGCAACAATTCTAAGATCTCTCTTTATATGTACCAAGGATATCCTATACTTTTGTATGATACTAGGAAATTTAGGTCCAAAGTAATATTTCTACTTATGGCATTGAACAAATCGTCTCTATTTTGCTACTGATTTTGTTTTACCATAACATAACGACTAAAGTTTTCTATTGTCTTGTTTAAGGTATGGATATGTATCCCCCGATGATGTACCTGTTTTGTTAGAGCAACATCTCAGGGGAGGCAAGATTGTTGAAAAACTTTGGAGGTAATTAAATCACAATCTTTTTCAAGGACTAACAATCTTTTCCAAGGTAATATGAGAGAGACCTGAGAACTGATGCAACTAGAAATCTTATAAATCAGACCATATTGGCCGTTTGGCCCATTCATATGTTAGAGAATTTGTTCAGTTCATCCATACAAAATACCTTTGCAAAGGTTCAAAGTTCCTTAATCTATAATTAGAGAACCACTATTCTACAAAGGTTCGCTATCTTTAGTGGTACAAAAAAAAGCCTTTTAGTAGTATACAAATTTGAAACTTGAAGGATACTTGCATAAAATTTGAAATTTAATCGGGTACGGGTCCAAAGTGTATCTCAGTTGACTAAATGTCAGATAAATAAAAGCAGGGGTCAGATGGGCTTGTCTCGAGAGGAGCAGAAGAAAGCCCAAGATCTTAGGCTTCAGTTAGGTTCTGAAATTGCTTCGAGAAAGCACGGATAAAGGTTTTCTTTTTTCTTTTCCTATGATAGAAGATGATAGTGCATGTACTTCTTTTTTATTTGTTTTTTTTCCCAAAATCATCTGTGTGTGATTCCAACAACTAAATCACCGTGTACACCTTTGCAAATAAGAAAAGTGTGTGCTTACTCTTACAAAACATGGAAATAACATAGAAACCCTGCAGAGCAAGAATCCCACAACACTGTTCAAGATATTGTTTTCATTTTTGTATATTGAACAGCTCTTAGGTCTGCTTGATTATAACAAGGAGGGCATTATCAAAATGAAGAAGGAAAAGAAGAGGAGCTTCCAAGACATTAGATAACTCTGGGGTTTCAACTTTCTCGTCTTTTTCCTTCTATATATCCAAATGATATGAAAAATTAGCATTTTTGTAAAGAACTTAAACACATGCGAAAGACAAAAAAAAATAGCATTTGTGTAAATAACTCAAGACATGCAAAACACAAAAAAAATAAAATAAAAGGTGAGGTGTTGATGAAACATTATAGTATGTCTCAACTCTTGACTTAGCCATCCCATGTAATATAACACATGCAAAAAGATGGTTTAATTTAGGCATTTTTAACAGATGAAAATGCTGGGAGAAGTATAAAAATTGTAGTGAGTTTATTTTGATGCCACTTGTTTAGTTTTTATGCCAATTTATCTTGAGACGAGCTTAATATTACTAAATTTGCCACACATATCCAACTTGGTGGTGGTACCTGACAGCATTTATTGTACTCTTTTACTCCTGTAGGAATGCAATGTTGCAGTCTTTATGGATAGAGCAGAAAGTCTGATTTTAACTCTTCAACTACTGTACATGGTTTAATCGAGTCCCTGGATTTTTTCTATTTTTTTGGGTCCAATCAAGTTTCTGAACGAATGCCTTTTAAACAAATTTCTAAATTTTGTTGGCCCAGTTAGCTGTTTGAAGCGATATTGGTAATATTAGCAAACGATTACTGAATCCATAAGATTTTGTAGCCCGGTGTAATTTACTCTATTTTATGGACACTAGAGTATATGTGTGTTAATTTTTTTTTAATAAAAATGGTATTGGAAGTATATGGACTACTTAAATTTGACAGTTTAATACTTTGGGGACGTCGCAACTAAAATTGCACCAGCTCTATGTAGAAAGCAGTATTGTTGAGAAATCAGTCTGGACTTACACGTGCCAAGGAACACAAAGTTGCATGTGAACGATATTTGTATGTAGCTAATGTGAATATTTGGTAATCGGTAATGCTAACAACCGCTCGAATGAAGATTCTAAATTCCCTCCATGAAACGATAGGATGGAACCATTAGACAGTTAATAGTTTGCTGTCCGTTCAATTTTTGACAACCTGCACACGACCTTTTAATTACTGTAACATGTTTGATTCTTGCAAGAGAAATGCAAGGAGTGTCGGAATTACCGGCCCTTTTTATTTTAAAAAGAAGTAACCGCTTAGATAAAAGAATAATTATTCTTGTACCCGCAGTTGAGTACCCGCATCGTACCCGCAGTTAATCCCGTTGCGATTAACTTCCATAACTGTAAGGTTGCGGTCCTCACAACTACCGATCTAACTAACAATGTTATCGGACCTTCCATTTTGAATTTCAAATGTTCCTTTCTCTCTGTTTTTTCCTTTTTCGAAGGTTTCGGCGATTTTAGGTCGATTTGGAGGCGATTGTCTGGCGATTTCGAAATTGGAAGCAATTTCGTGTGGTCCTCACAAGTTTAATCGGTAATTTGAAAGGCGATCAGCTAGGTTAATATTGTTTCTTTTCGATTTTGTTTTGTTCTGGTGAATTAATAATGATAGATCGTTTCGTTCTATTTCATATACACAATCGTGTTTCAGTGTTGCTGAATTTTGAGATGTTTGTGACAATTTGATTTGCGAAGATGATATAATTGTCTATTTGTGTTAATTTCATCATTTTATTAAGAAATCGTTTGATATATCTTGTTTTAATACCTGATAGAACTAGTGTTATGTCCAACGTAATATAGATATAAATACTTAATGTGTTCAGATATAAATACTTAATGTGTTCAATATAAATAGTGATAGTTTCATAATATACCTGATATGATCCAACATGCACACTCAAATATTACATAAATATTGGACTGTTTAGGTATGAATTGTCATAGATAATTGATATTTAAAGTTTTTTTTGTTATAACTCTGTAGATATAATATTTTTTTTAAATTTTTATCATCTAACGT